>JAPMOQ010039855.1:0-10501 GCA_026543055.1 Argiope trifasciata
TATGTTCAGCTGCTTGCAGATCACTTGCAGCCATTCATGGACTTCACTACCCACACAACGATGGGATTTTTATGGATGACAATGCGCCATGTCACCGGGCCAGAAGTGTTCGCGATTGGTTTGAAGAACATTCCGGACAATTCCAGCGCATGATCTGGCCACCTAGATCACCCGATATGAATCCCATCGAGCATTTATGGGACATCATCGAAAGGTCCGTTCGTGCCCAAACTCCTGCACCATCCACACTTTCACAATTATTTACGTCTATACAGACAGCATGGCTCAATATTCCAGCAGAGGACTTCCAACGGCTTGTGAACTCTATGACACGTCGAGTTGTTGCACTTCGCCGGGCAAAAGAAGGACCGACACGATATTAACCGTCATCCCATGACTTTTGTCACTTCAGTGTATATTTACAATTCATATAAATAATAATAATTGCTACAAAAATCCATAAATGTTCTTGTTTTCATTTTTGAATCATTTTTTTATATTTTTTTAATTTTTCATTTTATTAAAACGCCATCCTTTCTCCTGAAAATGATAAAAATTGTACAAATGCAGATTTTAAGAAGCTCTTTTAAAAGGATAATTATTCAAAATACTGCTTATAGAAAAAGAATGTGGTTATTATTTACTCGCTTATTTTGAAAAACAATTATTCTCAAAATAATAAAATTGAAAATAATTAAATTTGAATGATAAGTTAAAAAAATTTTAATTTTAGAAATTCATTGAATATTTTGTGTAAAAATTGGTGTTAAAATAGTAAATTTATTTCTTTTTACGGGACAGTTAATTTATTTAGGAAACATAAAAACGTCATTCGAAATATTGAAGCATCGAGTTTCATTTTTTTTTATTAGATGAAGATGAATTATACGGAAGAGGCTCTTTTAAACAGAACTGCAGCATGAGATTCAGTTAGAAGTTTCAGTAATATCTTAGGTAACAAAGGAAATTGGGAAAATGGCCCAAACAATTGAAAGAGAACTATATTTTTATATTGTTATATTTTTAAAGATGATAATAAAACTGGTGTAGGCATTGTTATAGATACACTGGAATGCAAATCTAGTCATTAAAAATGTCAGAAATCATGTATTCAAAACTGATGAATCATAGTTGGACTTTTACTTAAATATCTCCTCTATCCTGAGAAAAATTCCATGTAAGTTAAAATAATAAAAGAGAATAGAAATCAGATCAGTTTTATAATGATGTATTTGTCACATCAGAGAATAACATTCATTTCTACTTGTTTTAAATAAAAGATGTTTCTTTTCTGTTGTTTAACATTCACAAAATAAGATTCTAAACATTGAGGGTCTATTTCCTACAGTTTTTCGTTTATTTTACTCAGAAATTCATCAAGAAAAAAATCATTTTTTGTACTGTGTATAATTAGAATGTGAAGTTTATAAATAATCGAATAGTTGCTTGACTGGGGGAGCAATTGGAGTATGCAATTCTTATACACTATCCTTCAAAATTAGTTTATTTCTAGACATAGCATACACATTTGTATAAAACCTCCTTAATGATTCGTTTCTTCAAAAATTATTCATGTTTCATGAGTCTTGCAAATATTGAGATACCTTTATCAAAAACATCTTTTAACTATCTTTAACTATTTTTGCTGAATTTTGAATATGCTGGATGATTCTTGATTTGAAAAATATATTCTCTTCAACGACAATGTAGCCTACATAACACATAAGTATTTGCTATTTCAATTTAAAATTTGAATAACCTGAAATAATTTTCGTTTTATATTACACATCAATTAAATCTATTTAGCTTTAAATTATTTGTTTCAAAAGCTTTCTTACTTAGAATCAAAGGAGGTTTCCACAAGTGATTTTTAAGATGCAAATAAATAATATATTCATATTTATTACAACAAACAAAGATATGTGTTGATGCTATATAGGATAGAACTTAAGAGCTAGAACTATTAAATATGGAGCAGATATATTTATGAAATGAGGAATATGTCCATTGGAGTGATTGCTGTGAAATTTTATCTCAGACTTAAGTTAAATGTTAGCGTTTTTACACAATTTCTGAAAATGTTTCAGTACAAAAATTATTTTTATATCATCTTAAAGTTTAATAAAAAACATTTTTTTTTGAATGATACTAACTTTTGGTAACATAATTGTTTTGGGTTTTAATTACTTTTAAAAAATATGTCAAATATGTTTTAACAATATATTTAATTGTTGAAATGAATTGAAAATCGTTTTTAGTGGTGTTACTAATATTTCCTCTTAATTTTCCCCCTCAATTTTGTTTTGATAAGAAGAATCGACTTATTTTTCAAAGTTGAATAAATTTTACCAAAAAATAGGCTTTTAATATTTTTTAAAAAAATATTTTCTTGTTCTTGCAAGCATAGTTTAACCTTAGAATCAAATAAAGGTGAACATTTTTGCAACGAGTCCTTTTTTAAAGAATGGCTATTTTTCCTTTTATGCAATTGGATGTATAAAATGTACTTAGAAATTAGACAAATACAAAGGGAAAAGGTATAAGGCTATATAAATAATAATAGTTATAATATAAATATGTGAACTTTTAAAAGTATTTTGCTAAGAAAGTCATTAAGACAAAGTTACTGAAAAAATTTAAAAGAAATTTATCATCATTAATGCCAACGAACCAATTATTTAACAAACCGACTAATACATAATGATATCTATCAAATCTCATATAGAAAATTTCCTTAATTATTTATATTAATTACTTACTCCATTGTTTTAATTGCAAAAAAGAGCGGTTAAGTGCTTAGTTAGTTCATTATAATGAAGTCAACTTCAAAACTTTTCCGAGTTGGCAAGTTTCCATAAAAAGGCATTGAATGAACTGTGAGTGCAAGTGGAGTCATTTGACATTCCTTTAACGTAGTTCTAAATCAATAGCGCTCATTTAATTGCAGTTTAAAAGGACTTTAGAAAAGTTTACTTGGGTATATTAGTAATTTTATACCTTTAAAGTAAATTAGTCTTTTTTGAAAGGAAATAATGTGTGTCATAAATAATGTCATTAAAATAGGAATGTTTTCTTTTGGGATTTATAATTACAGGACCAAAGATAATTTACATAATTATTATTATATAATAAAAGAATAAAAATTGACTGTAAACTATTATCTATGGAATACTACTTTTTTATATCCATTCGCTATAGCAAATAAACAACAAAAAAAGATTTCTGTACTAATTAGTTAAGTATTATTTATATTCATAAAGACCACTGGCCATAGATTTTTTAAAGTTAACTAAATTCAATAGTTTTCTTTGCGCAATCTGATTATTTCCAAATTTTAACAAGCATAAGCAAACATTTTTGTAAAATGATTTATTATACATATTATCGTTCTTAAGACGGCGTCATTAGATATTTATCCAAAATTATCAAAATAATTTAGAATTTCGCTTGAGGTATCTATTTATAGTATTAAACATGTATTGCAATTAATAGAATGCATTTTTTAATTCCACACATTTCTTACAATTTTTGTTTTCTAACACTTTTTTAAACCCTACTTTTTTCATATAATGCCGATAAATATTTGAACATTTTAAAAGATTATAAGAGTGGCCCATATCTTGAATAACATATATAATTTTGAACACATCAATAAAAATGTAACAAATGACTGTATGAAATGGAAGTATTTACAATCTACTATTTTTCGACATTAAGGTAATTCAGGTTGAGGCATTTGCAGTAACTTTGGATTAGTTTGAAAATCCAGATCTTATAGCTACATCATCTGTTGCATATCTGTATCATGACTCTTTTGAGATCGTGGTCAGGGTTAAGCTTTTTACGATTGAGGAATCTCATTATTGGACCAAATGGATGAAAGCGAAAGAGTTTCATATTCTAAATACTTGCCGTGAGGTTCCAGGAATAATTTTCTTCCATTGGAACAAAATTTCAAAGTGTCGATTTGGAGCATCTTCCATACAGACTGAATCAGCGATACTTAGGTTTTTTTAGCTACAAAATATTAACCTTTCACTTGGATTTAGCATTTCTACATAATCTATTATCAGCTCGGCGAGTTATTTGTAGTTTAATCCTTAGTAAATAGATGCGGTTAAAATTCGAATTTTTTAATTTTTTATTTTTAAATTTTAGGTAATTGCACTGTCTCTATAACCATTCCTTAGGTGTAAACAATAAGCTGACCAAGTTTTAGGAAGGCATAAGAGGCATAAAACAAACATTCATTTTTATTTTTATAGATTGACAGCACTGAAATATAAATCTGACGATGACTTCTAGCTGGTTCTACTTAACGGACGGCCTCTAACTGCATCTCTAGTAACTTCTTTTTCTTCTTGTGTACAGCCGACTACTATGCCACCACTGAATGTAGGAGTATAGACAGGATTTGTTGTGGCCAATTGCTATCTTCAGCATAGTCAGTCCAAAATGCTGATCGACTCATGAATCTGGCATCTTCTTCTGGTCCCTAGCCTTTAGTCGATCCAATGGCATTCTGAGATGTGGATTTTTAAATTGATCCTGAGGAGAAAATATTCATTGAATATATAGGAGAGGAGAGCAGAAAATATTCATTGAATGATAGTTCTGTCAAAAAATAACAAACCGGTTTAGTTTAGTTATATTTACGTCCTGTTTTAAAGCAAGATCTGGGCTGTTTTGTGACTGATTTCTAACTTTTGAGCCCTAGTCACATGACGAGGACAATACCTAAGTCACCTTTCCCTACTTCCATACCACACTAGTGGAAGAACCTTTGGCCCCGGCATATTTAACCTACCATACTCGCTTATACGACTGTTCTTTGGCAGAATAAGGTCTCGAACCTGAAGCCCATAAGACCCGAGACCTTACCACAAGGCTACTTCGGCGCTATAGAAAAATGGCAATACTTTCATTTTCATTTCATGTTGCCATTCAGTGCATTATTTTTATTATCATGTCCCCCATTATGTGCTTTGCTTATTGACAAACCTTCATGCATATTATTTTGCAACACCCAGCCATGACTGGTTAAATAAAAGCTCGCATAATTGGATTCTATTCATATAACTTCTAATAAATTTTATCATTCCCTTTTATACATTTATGCATAATTTTCCAACATTCGGTTGGCATGTAAACCACCACCATAATTGTATTATCTTCATATCACTTCTTCTAAGTTATATAATTCCATCTTGTACATTTATACATTATTTTTCAACACCCAGTCTTTATGATTTAATAAATATTCTCATAACTGGATTCTCTTCATAAATCTTCTATATTTTCTTATTCCATTTTGTACATCTATATATTATGTTACTACATCCAGCCTTTATGGTTAAACAAACACTCCCCTAATTGTATTCTCTCATCGTATCTCTTCTTCTGATGTTATCATTCCGTTTGGTACAGTTATACATTATTTTGCAACACCCAGCCATGAATGGTTAAATAAACACTCTCATAATTGGATTCTCTTTATATCTCTTCATTCCGTTTTGTCTTTATGCTTCATAAGCACTGAAAATACTTAATACTTGTTTTATCAGCAAATTCATTTAAGTGCCTTCAAAACAGCAACTTTTATAAACAGTTTATGAGTACATTTTCACCTACCTTTCGCTTCATAAACAAATTTTAATCTTCGCTTGGAAAAAGATAAAGGATGCAATGAAATATTAATAAATTATTTATTTAAAGAGAAAAAAAAAATGGCACCTCTTTCGCCGATGTCGCGATAATACAGAGATGGCTCATAAAATTTTTATGAGATTCATTTATCAATTTTATCAGCGATAATAGCTCGCTGAGATTTATTTATTCATTTTTAGCTGCCGGTTTATATTTTTCACAAAATTATCGGTGTGTTATGAATTACATAAGTTAGGGAAAAGGAAACTATTAATTTTTCGTTCTTTTTTTATTCAATCTTTGTTATTTATAATTTATACAAATACTTTATTTATTTATTTAACTTAAATAAACATTTGTTAGGTTTTTTAGATTTATTTTCGGGAGTCTAAAAGTATGAGTTCTATAGGCAGTGAACCGCGCATTATATGCAGCTCTGGCCGTGCTTAAAAAAATTTTTTTATATGTACTTCAATTTAAATTAACAAGGAAAAATTAACAAAATTTTTTCCAATTTCTGTTACAAATAATTCGTTTATTTTCCAAGAGTTTTTACATTTTTTTTTATTTGTTAGGCTGGGTCATAATTATCAGGCGTTTTAAAAAGATATTATCAGGCTTTTCAATTAAAAAATCCCACTATAAATATTTTCCTTTTCTTAATAGACAGTCATATATTAAACTAAGATTCATTAACAAAATATTGTCAGTTGTTTGAAGCAAATCGGTGAAAATTAGGACACATCCGGATTTATTTTTATCCTTAAGTCTGTGAAGGACCCATATATATTTTTCTATATCTTTCCAAGCTTTTTAAGATGATGAACGATGGTTAAATATTCCACTTTGAAATTGCCGTCCTGAATTTGAGTTTTTCAAGATTTTGTTCCCTCTACGGCTGCCAATAGTGTCTGATAGTCGAAAACCAGTAGTCGATCTCTTCCGGGCTTATCTACAAAACTGATACCGCCATAAGTTGAAATGAGAAAATAATTCCCTGCATCGACTTTCTCTGATTATACCCTCATCAAAACGATTATTGATATTGCGAAACGACTGCTTTCTCTTCTTTCTTGAAGTGCTACATCATACATCATATAATCTACACGCATTTTTCTAACTTTTTTCATTCATAAATATAAAAATGTCATAAATTTTTATTAAAAAAAGCACGATTAAGAAGCGTCTAATAATTATGCATCAACCTAATAATAACTAATTAATTTGGTTATTTCCTAAATGATTAGTAGATAATATGAAAAACAGAAATTTTACTATAATGATCTATTATAGTGGACTTAAGTATATAATGAGTAGAAATATAAAACCAAATATCGCCGGAGATTTATCACGTATACCTGATATATATTCAATTTGTCACTTGGGATCAAATGTAATCATGTTGGAGCAGCTCAGATGTTGGGAAAGTAGACTACTGAATCAGGTGAATTAGTTTGTTCGTGAGGAAAAGACAAACACCGACACCTGTCAATCTCATTAGAGAGTCTAAAAGAATGGAATTTGTTTCATCATAAATATTCTCTACCTTCCAAATAGAATGGAAATTTTTAATATTTTTCCTGCAGTTTATAATTATAATCTTAAATTCAATAGGGCATTAAATAGTAAGTATTTCTTGGAAATAAGCAGTGTTTTGTATTTCTATTCGGGAAATAAAAGACAAAAAAAAGGACAATTTTATGTATTAATTTTGATTTGGTTCTTTTTCTGTATATTAATAATTATATTAAAATGATTGTATAAATATGTTCGCATTTTCCAATAACTAACTAAGAAAAAAACTCTTCCAGAAAACTATTCAGAAAATTGATATTTAATAGAAAATATATTTTGCATTAGAGCAAACAACATGCATGCATATATTTTCCTTCAAAACCCAGGTAAAAAGATATGTAATTTTACTTTCTAATAACTTAAAAGATATGGCGTTATCCATTTTTAAGCACATTGATGCAGAAATAAAGCATAAAAAAATTCCCGTGACTTTTATTGATTTTTTTTGTCTGCGATACTTTCCCCTAAGAAACCATAGTAATTTAATCTAAGAACTAATATTTTCAATTTGATTTAGATAAATATTCTAAAATATGTATTTTCCAAGAATATTTATCTAGAATTTCGAAGATTTCTAGATAAAACCACTGACGTCAGTTTCTTTTTGTTCTTTTATCTTGTTACTAGAAGCTAATAATTCTACTTCCTTTCGACAATGAGTTTTACAATTTTTTTTATTTTCCTGACAATATACAAGAAAAATATATATTCTATTATGTTCCTTTCATTCATATTGTTTCACTAATTCTCTGAAATCTGTGTGTGTTTTGTAAATCAAGAAACCTATCAGATTCAATAACAAATAATGAGAGAGAAAACAGAAACTAACATTTTTTTTTTTAAACAAGTCGATTCCTACTTAGGTCAACAAAGAAATTTTTCATTTTAGTTATTTTTTATTAAATAATTACAATTAATATAAATATGTATATGCATGACATAATCAAAATATTGAGTGGCAAAAAAGAAAGCGATTTTCCATTCTATATATGCTGTTGAACAATTATTTCTGTTTGTTATTATTTATACGGTCTCTATTTTTTTTCATTTCTAATGTATGAAGCCGATGGTGGTTTATAATCTTTCTTCGCAAGAACTGAAGTCGCATTCTTCATCTTCACAAGAAAAATACTGAAATCCTTGCAATTTACTGATTGAGTTACTGCCTATTGATTTCAATTCTCATTACAAACTACTAAAACTTTATTTAAAGTATCGAAAATTAAATCAATTAAATAAATGAATTAATGTTTAAAAAAACTGCAACAACATTGATTGTCATCCAAGTTTTAAAAAATGTATTTGTATTCGAGGAAATGAATGAAAAGTGTTTTATTAAAGTATCCGACTACGTTCGAAGGAAATTTTTTGAAAAATTAAATAAAAAAAACTATTTATTACTACGGTTTTTAGATTTATAGCTAATTATGATACAAAATACTATAAATACAACAAAAGTATTTAAAAATGTAATGTATTTTGAGAAATAGGAAAATTTGTAGTAAATATTAATGATATTTAACGAAAACGGTTTACATCATACACAAAACTGTAATGCAGCAATCCTATTTTTCTTTGTACTCAAGTTATAGAATACAGTGATGATGAAATGAACCAAAATCTCTCAAAAGTATGAGATACAAAGAAGTTATGCGTAAAAATATACGTATATATGTATTTTTTCCAGAAATTTAAAACTTATTTTTTCTAAAACACCTATAAATGAAAAAAACCTTTCACCTTCAATAAAACTTTTGGTTTATTTCATTTGCCATGCTATTTAAAATGCAAGCTGAAATTTTTATCTAAATTCCTCTGTTAATTTTTGAGAAATCATGTTAACGCTGGAGAATTTTTATGAACATTAAATTTCATCCGGTTCCGAAGTCAAGACCTTACCAACAAGCTACCGCGGCCACTCAAAAACAGTGACTAGAAAAAGCTTGAAGGAAAGCGAATTAGCAAGATCTAAGTGTCCTCAACATCATTTGGGGAAAGTATGATTAAGTTCATGATTGGATATATATTAATATTTTGAATCTTAACAACATGGTTAAAGTTTTTTACTATACCTTTGTTTTACTCGAGATTTGTAGGTAGGCAAACATTACTAGCTGTTGATCTTTTCCATTTCATTATATTCACGCATAAACATCAAAATACTGGAAAGAAAGGACTTAACACAATAAAATTAATTTATTAAAGTAGATCACGTATCTGATTCGTCTAATTCAAAACATCAGTGAAGTCACTGGGAAAATAGAATTTTCCCACAAATGGAAAGATAATTGATCCAAAATATTTGAATTATTTAAGAGGAAAATAAATTGACAGGAACCAAATTTATTCATAAAAAGATGCATCAATAATGCTGCAGCATTATTAAAGTTTATAAAGTAATTAAATAAATAACTATAATAACAATAACATTCCATCGAAGACTGTTCAATTTTTATAATGAGTTCGGAGAGCGTGAATTTTCTGCACACCTAAGCCGATAAAAAGGAAGATAAATTATCGATTATCATTTCTGGAATAAACTTTCTCTATATTAAATCTGCAAGCATTAGTAGGAATCGTGTTTTCTCATTTGGGTATTGCACAGAAATTCTATTGAATGCCTCTCGGTTTTAGTGAGGATCATTTGACTAGTATGAAGGAATTGGTATCACTCTCAGGCCTATTCTAAATAGAATTAAGGGATGTTATGAAAAAATTGAAAGGGAAAATCTGTGGGTTTTTATCAAATATTCAAACAATTTATTTATCAAAGGTAACAAAGTGTGTATTTTTACAGCAAATGTATTACTATTATTTTTATAAAGATTGCAAAAAAGTTCATAACTGTGTCTAAGCCTAAATGTTTTACGACCGATCCATTACGGTTATGAATTTTGACAAGGATCGTGAAAAGTTCAGAATCCTATCAGCGTCTGGGATTTTTTAACGATTGATATATTATTGTTATTAGGTATGATATTAATTGCAAAAAAATGTTCATAACCCTGTATACACCTGCGTTTTTTTTTCTTCATCATCTGCAATTATAAAAACTAGAATAGATATTTGAAATTCTACACATATCCAAGAAATACAGTTTTTTATATTTTATTTATTAATATAAATTAAATAAGGCTTTTTTATTTTGTGATTTTAAATTTATTTGTTAGATATTTACATTTATGATAAAAATACTAATGCATTTACATTATTAAATTCATGTTATAAAATATGAATTTAATTAAGATTTTAATGATTAATAATTAAAATTTAATTAAGA
>JAPMOQ010039857.1:0-62236 GCA_026543055.1 Argiope trifasciata
GAAGAAATAGAATTAGAAAATTTAGGCATAAGTTTCCTCTGTTTTTCGATTAGTCTATTCTTCTTTCACAAGCGGTGTTGAAAAATTAATTGCTATGGCAAGCTTACCAGGCAATACTTTTTTATCTGACGACAGAAACAACTGTTTTAATGGATGTTGGTCCGTTAACGTTGGTATTTATCATTTGGCAGAAGAAGTAGCGCACTTATTCCAGAACTAACGTAGAAACTGGTTTGCAATTTCATTTTTTTCTTTATTGCCTAGAAATATATCTTCAAGAAAGCCAAAAAACATCCATGAGAGGTAAGTGAAGAATGATTAAGCGAACTGAAAGATGATCAAAAGGTTACGCAAGCTTTTCTCTGTTTCTCGGTATTTGTCACTTCTTGGAGCTATCGGGTCACGGAAGAAGGCACTTGTTATTAGAGATGGCAGAGGTGATTTAATGAACCCTTCAACCTCGATGAAGGTTTTGGAAAAATACGATATCTAAGTTAAAAGTAGAAACCCCCTTTCGGCAGTAATAAAGCTTCAGACATTTTTCTGTTATACAGTAAAAGCTTCTTATTCGCGCTTCCTTCATTCGCGTTTTCACTATTTGCGGATTTAAAAAATGCAAACCAATTCTTATATTCGAGGCTAAAACTTTCTTTGTTCGCGGAGCTAATAACTACATACATAATAATAAAAGGATTCCAATATATATCCAACCCAATATCCTTTGTAAATGCCGTCAGATGGACTAATAAAAAAAGTAAAATAGATCGTATTACAACTTTGTCTAAAGTATGTTGTTAAATGCTAACTGCAAATATAGCCGAAATCGCGAATGGAATCGGACGAGATGGGTTCGAACAGGTAGAATCAAGTGACGTTCAGGAATTGCTTGAATCGCAAGATGAAGGTTTGACTGAAACCTTGGAAGAAATGTTAAATTCACAGCCCATTGAAGAAGAGGCTTCAACAAGTCCTGGAAATGTGACATTTAATTTGAAAAATCTTAGTGATGCTTTAAGAATGGCAAATGAGCTTTGCGATTTCTTTATGAGCATTGATAAGTCTCTCGAAATAAGTCTTATTTTTAAGAAGCAAATTGCTAATTTAAAAAGGTTTTAAAAACATCCAAGCAAGAGAAAATTACAAAATTATTCAAACCATTACCTAAGCCTTAAGATAATTAATCAAAATATTCAAAAACTTCAATTAAATTGATTTTTCTCTCTATATATTTATTTTGTCACCTAGGAACGTATCCCCTATAATTCCATGTAAATAATTATTCCGTAATCACGGTTTCTGTATTCTCGGCATATTTATGCTCGCGGCTCTTTACTGTGTTATACAGTAAAGAGCTTTTACTGTATAACACAGATTTAAAATTTTAAAAAAATAACGAAAACAGAATTTATTTTTGTCTGGTAAAAGAATACAACAGTATAAACCTAGACAATAACTGCTGTCAAGAATATAGAATATAGTGTTGTATGAAATCAAGGCTAAATGATTAATCATAATGATAATTAATTAAAATAAAATATTAGAAAATTAAAAAAGAAATAAAAAAAATATTAAAAAAATGGAAAGGCGCAAATTATAGATAAAGGAGAAAAAATAATTAATTTTATTATTATTTTTTTGTCAGATGAATTTCTTTTCATTAGTTACTTGCCGTCACAGATAATTCAGTTTATTAAATCCTTCTTGTTTAAATTAAATGTGCTATTTACTATAAATAAAATAAAATGGGACAATCTTGTAACACATTTTGAATCCGACACAAAATCTGAAACTCAGGATGGATTCCGTTATTTTAGAATACCTGATTGCTGGATTTTCAAAGAAAAATTATGAATGCAATGCATAAAATTACTTAAAGTCATTCTAAAATATTCTCTTATTTCCTGATCCGATTCCACGTTACCTATTTAATTCAAGAAATGCTTTGTAAAGATCTTTAGTCGATGAATCCTACGGTGAAAGTGATTGATAAAAGTTGCTGATTTAAACAAATAATTTTATAAAAAGATCCCTGTGTTTCCTCTGCTTTGAAAGTCACATGTTCAGAAATCCCCACTTTAATCTTAATAATATACTGGCAGTAAAAACAATATTTTCCCTATCAGCTATATCAAACGATGGAAAATTAATTTCTGTCCTTTTTCTTCATCACATCTGCTTGTCCGCGCTGCTTACAAATATGCTGCCTACTTCGGGAGGAAGAATAAAGCGAACTTTAAAATGAAAAGTCTTCTTCAATGTCTTGGAACCGACCATCTAATTCTAATACTTTTAAATCATTACATATATATTTAAAAAAGCAACAGGTGTGAACTAAAACATGGTATTTTATATTGCTGAAACAACATTGAAAACTAATTAATGTCTTACTAGTATCACATATGTAGCAAAATAGAAGGCAAATCTGGTCAATTATAATGTTTCATAGAATTTATTGACTTTTCAAAATTGAGTTTTCTTGTTTCGAAATATCAACGAATAATAACATCCAGCATTAAGTTTCAGAAATTTCTCCAAACGGTTTTGAAATAAAAATAATTATAAATATAAAATTTAAAGATAAATTTTTCTGTATAAATTCGTGAGTATTTATTTAATGTTTTTTTATAAGAAATAATAAAGTATAAATTTTCTTTAAAAGCATTTATAACTATTTGTCTGATATTTAGCATTAAAAAAAATAAAAGTTCTCTTGATTGTTAAAATATATTATGAAGCATCGATAACGAATGTCACTATATGATAATTATTGACTTGGAGTAAATAATTAGGTTTAAAAAGCACCAACTAAAAACCTTTTGATCAATCAAAACATTTTCAGTTTGTTTAGATTCTAATCAGCAGTTTAAGTAAGAAAAAAAAAAAAGAACCAATCATTATCAAAAGTGTGCTCAAAAACATCAGAGAGAATTATGAAAATTAGTACCTATTACAAATACTTTTAAATTTTAAGCATATAACATGTCTGCTTAAACATTCAAGTCCACGGAGATTTCATTAGTAATATTGGTGAAAAAAAAAAAGATTTACGATATTGCTTTCTCGAAGTATTCTTTGTTTCTTTTCGAGTCCCTCATTGAATTTTTGCTTTATAACATTAATATTCACCTTCATCAATTAGCAATAACATCATGGTTTCTTACTTTCTGCTCTTCATGACTCGTCTTTCTTTCTTTCTTTTTTTTGACAATAGTTTGTTCTTTTCATCCCTAAAAAGAAGATGAGAATACCTTTCTTGAAATGAGGTAGATGATCATCAGAATAAGACGAATTTTCATTTCATTGTTATGAACAGCATCACAATTCAGTATTCCGCGTTCTTGACAGAGGTGACAAAACAGGAATTAAAAAACAGTCAGCATCATGACACACACACATGTATAAAGAAATAATGTCAAAGGCTACATAATGCAAATAATGTTTTTCCCACTAAATTGAACTCTACAAGTTGACGTTTTTTGTTTGGGAATTCCGGACAAAATATATTTCTCTTATTCAACGAATGACCTAACAGAAGTTAAGGAAGAAAGATGTTTCATATTTTGCCCTCAATATTATACACTTTTATTTTTTTCTACTCTTTTCTGGAAAAAACAAAAACTGAAATTTTTTTTGACTGTGTATTCCTTGAAGTGAATGTTAAACTCAATTTCTTCTGATAAAAATTGGGAAATATTATATCATAAAAAAGACGTATTTAAGGGAATAATACAATAGCACAAGAATATTCGAAAGTTATATTCCTATTTTTTATCATATTTGAAATCACTTGAATTAAAATAATCAGATTTATTAGAGCTTTTTCATGGAAAAAATAAATGAATTAGCTCAGAAAATTAAATCAGATCAAAGTGAGATTCAATTGAGACTTTTCCTCAAACTCTGGGGTATGTTATCATAGATTTGATGACAATATACGCTGCACCTAATAGATAAGAATATCCAAAAGTGTTGTAATATTTAATTGGCATTATTCATTAAAACGATATGAAGATATTGTTTGTATAATAAAAGTTGAAAAAGAGAGCTCCTCTAAAGCAATACTTATTTGTTAATCTTTTTACTTTTTAAATACAAACTATTTACAAGCTTCTCTCTTTCTCTCCTCCTCCCTAAAGGGAAAATTCAATAGTTTATATTTTGCCAACCGAAGCAATGAGCCATAAATCTGTGATCTCTTGGGAAATACGGGATATTTAAATGCACATAGAATGGTTTGCGGGGTAAGGGCACTTCTAGCAAGTAATTAAATGTAAATTCATGTAAAGAAAAAGAGCTAATTAAATTCCAAAACTTGAACGAAGAAAAAGAATCGATTTTTAAAGTGAATGAGTCTTTAAATAATTTAATACCTATTTAATATCACGAGATAAAAATGTTCTTACTTCTTTTACTACCAAAAGCTCGTTCTCTGTCAAAATCTATATATTTGAAATAATTAAAAAAAAAACAACAAAACAGCCATCGAGTCTTAACTATTAACCGATCTCGAAAATTTTTATTTCTTATGAAAACCAACTCCTCATTTTTGAGATACATTTTAAAAATACAGCTCCACTGTATATACTTTAAAGGAAAATAAGTACACTGCAGAGTTCACCAGTTTGAAGCACAGCACCGATTTCGACAAATTTTTTATTCGAAAATTTATCATGCTTAAACCCGTCATCAACAATTCTTGTTTCATTCGCTCTTAATTTTCGAAATGCATCACAGAACGTTGACGTAACAAAGATCCTAGCCTAAATAACTTGATCAATTTTTCTAATTTATTTCACTAGTTAATTTTGTATCTTTACATGCATAGCTAAGTAGTTAGAATCCTCTATATTTATAATGTAATCATAATTTTACCTATTGCTTACATTTAGTGACAATGTTGATTGAACCAACCATCAAATTTGTGTTATTAATATTATGACTAAACAGCCGGATGAAAAAAAGGATAATATTACTTAAATGTATGCTCTATTCGAAATTATATATTTATATTCTTATTATTTACAAGATACTTGTGATATTTAAAAAATCTTTATGATAAATTTAGTCATATTTAGAATTTATTTACCGAATTTTATGTCTGTTCATATTTTGTTTTTTCTAATTATATTTTTAGTATGAAATTCAAATTAAATTGTTCTAACTATAAATCTTAAAAGAATGCTTCCAGATTCCAAAAGTCATTCTAATTATGTCTCGCTCTTAATAAAATTAACATATTTAATAAATGAAATCTTATAAATCACCAAAATACATTTTCGCCTGGCAATTTTTAACTGTTGCTGTCAGACTTTACCAGTTTGAGTCTTTCCGAAGAATGCCAAAATTTTTTATTAATAATTTTATGTATTCCAATTTTTTCACCTTCTTAAAATTTAATTATAATTTTTACAATGAAGTTAGTTTGATTTTTACATTCTAACAATGAATGAACGAATAACATTTAATTCTTTAGAATGAAATTAGTCTTAATCTTAAACCCTTCTCAAAAGCCTATTTTTAATTTTAATTATGGAAAATTTAGCATAAATAAATATAAATATGTTAATCAAAATGTAAGCAAATAAGCGCAATGGATAAGAATATGAATATTTTTTAAAAAACATAACTGGTAATGGATAGGTATGTAAATATAAAAATTAGGAACTCTTCTAATATTTTAATTTAATAGAGACTGCAAAGTCCCCAGATTTTTTTAAAAACACTAATAAACTTAATTAAAAAATTTTTGGTTGCAAGTTCGTTGTACCATGAAGAAAACTACGTTTAAATTTAGGAAAAGTATATATTTCCCATAATAGATTTAACCAAATCTGATTCACATTTATGTTTCAACAATTTCTATGTGTTGTTAGCAACGCATTTCGAATTTCTCCTGCTACATTCTTGAATGTTCACATTTACAGTCATAATGTTAGGAATGGCATTTTTGTTTTCAAATTCAGGGAAGATTAATATGGACAGTAACGAAAATCACGAGGTCAGAATTTTTTTTGACGCTTTCTCTATAACACTTCGTATATTAGAATGTTAAAAACACTAATATATTAAAGTAAACCGCCAACGACTAGAGTTCAATCTACACGAGGGGTTCATTTGCTCCATTTGCATTTTTGGAGGTGACACTGAGAGTAAAAGGTTGAGAGACGTTGTTGAAAGTCAAGCTTATCAGAAAGGGAGGGGGGATTTTCCTTTTAAGTTACTCTTGCAATCGGCACTAGATGTCCTTCGTCTCAAACCACCCTAATTTCTTATCTCAGAATCCGTGTCGCAATGTCTCTGATTGAAAACAAGAGTGTTTTTATCTGTAATCATGTGTCTCCCGGAATTTTAGGGTCTAGACCTGTGATACGAATGAAAATCTCTTCATTAATTTTTAACCGTAGCACCTGCTGCGACATTTCATTATCGAAGAATGTGGAGTAGACAATTCTAGTCACATTTGGTTCGTTGACTTTCACTTGATTGACTTTCATTTCACCTTCGTTCAAAAAAATTACTCTCTTTTCTCGTCAGTGATATAAATGCATACAGACGAGAAGCTCGGAATATAGTTATTGACCTGAAAAATCCTTGAACTTCAAGATGTCTTTTAAAAGTGACGCAAAAGACTTGAAAGAAGAAATTAATTTTTGTACAACACGTATGAAGTTCACATGCAAACTAGAATTAGTATGCAAGTAAAATATGAATACAATATGAATGTAAATTAGTGTTCAAGGCTTTCAGAAATGAATGCCGCTTTTGGAATAATTCAAAACGGCTTTTTTTAATTAAAAAAATCAAATAAATTATTTATCAAAGAGATGTCTCTATCAAAATCGTTAATGTTTAATTTGATAAATAATTAAAATTAGTTTAGAATTCTTAACTTTGAGTTCGAAAGGAATAATTTTAGAAATTTTAAATAACAATTTTCAAAAGAAGAGTCAAAATATAGGCGAAAATCTGTGCATGAGATTATACATGGAAAGTAAGAAAATGTAAAAAAAATATTTAGGAAGAATTCACTTGAATTGAAATTTAACTCATGTTTTGAAAATGCTAATATAGATGTTACTTCTTCCTGCATTCTTTAATCATTTTAAAATTTATTTTCCTTGTTTACTCTGGCAAAATTTCGTTTTCATTTTTCTGTTATATATGAATTTAAAAGCACATGTTTTGATCATAGAACAAGATAAAATACAGATAGGGTTATCTCCAATCTCAAAACAACTCCTCGGTTTGTTAGTTTGAATACTAATTTGATGTCAAAATAGAGCAGAGAATGACGCTTTTTTTTTTTTTTCAAATCTTTCCTCTGAAACATAATAGAATTTCGTAAATTTTTTAATGTAAATATTTTAAAGGAAAAAGCATTTTTATGTATTTTTGAAGATTGTAATAATGCTCAAATAGATGTAATAAGATCACAATAATAATACTAATCATCTAATTTATTTATTATTATATTACCATAGTTTATTACTATCATAGTTTATCGCTTTAATTTTCTTAATTTTTAAAAATAATTTTTGAACCACCTTTCTTTTATAATCCTAATTTTTGTCGTTTTAATTTAAGCATCCCGTTTCTTAATTGTGCGCCATTCAGAGAGAAACCTTTCAATTATGTACCAAACTATAGCAGATCCTTTGGTACAGGTACATATGAGCTAAGGGGATCTTTTTAAGGAAGTTATTGTAAGGCCGTTAAATGTCGAGAGAAACATTTTTTATGAATAGAGGCTGGTTGTTTTTTGAACAAATATTTTTTTGTGAGTATTTTTAAAAAATAAGTGCATCATAAAGAAAATGTTCCCATAAAAGCTCGTTAAAAATTCTGAGCAATTTATAATAAAAGGTTAACGCTTTATGCAAGATGTGATATGGAGTGGAACAAACGAGGTGTTCAATAAATTTGATTTTCAAACACTTGTAGTTCCTTTAATCTTGAATTACTGCTGATTTTCAAATGGTGTTGAAAGTAAAGTAAGGCAGATTTTGTTAGAGATTTATAAAGCAAAACTTTATACTTCGAATCAAGGATCTTATAGGTAACAAATAACACAAAATGAATAATGAAGACTTTAGCTTAGTTGAGTGCTTCTTTTATGCGAACATTAAAGAATAATTTGGAATTTAAAAAACACACGTTGAAGAAATTAAGAGAAGATTTGGTTAATCTTATTGGTTAGAAATGTGGTGATTCAACTTGTAACAAAGACGAGTCGTTTAATTTTCTGGTGAAACTTTTACCTTTATATAACAATTAAATAAATTGTAATGGGAAATGCAGGTGTGGTAACACAATGATTAAATTATTCTATTTCAATAAAGAGGATATTAATTATCTACCATCTCACGTCGCTTCCCAGAAGATAAATGAATTCTATGTTATTATGAGACTTGTAATAAATAGAATTAAGAAGATTAAGAAGCTAAATTCCTTACCGTCAAATAATTGCTTTCATACATCAAAGAATTTCGTCATCGTGATTATAAGTCTGTACCTAAATTCACCGAGAAAATATTAATCCTAATTTTCAAGACTTTTGTTTTTAATTTAATATACTTGCATCAAAAGTTGATATATCTTTTTGAAAAATCTTTCGTTTATTCATAAAAAGGCTAATGAGTTTATAAATTTCTTAAAAAAGAAATAAATATGTAGAAAATTTTAAGATATTCATTTTTATTGTTAGGAGGGAAAAATTATTAGATCTCACCATATTACCATAAAGTACTTGGATTAAAATTACAACGAATTTTAGAACTTATTAGAGTATAATATATTGTTATTTTTCATGACTTTATTGAACGTATATGGGGTGTTTAAAACTGATATAATAAATTGAATTTCATATGTTAAAACGCTAATAAACTGTAATAACTTCGATCAACTGAAGTATTTAGCAAACTGAAGGAAAATAAATAGCAAAACTTTTGAACTTTAGTAACAGAAAAGAGATTAAAACTGCAAAAGCTTTTTAAATATCTGCATTTACAGAATCGTACAGCCATATTCTTTTCAAGCCCCCAATTTTTATCTGTATCGGTTTCAGGCGGAAAGTAGTAATAAAAATAATAAATGTAAAAGTAAGAATAATAAACGTAAAAAATGCATTATCTTTAATATAGGTGTCTATTTCGAATTATTTTCACTTTTTATAGATTTTATATTTTATTTGTATGCTTACAAGAAAGAATTAATAATGGAAAATTTAAATGAGAAAGATTTATTGGAACTTGTTATCAATGATCATTCATTATTTTCTAGAATTTTCTTAACATTTCATTTCACGCGATGTAGTAATGACGTAAATGCAATCGGTTTGATTACTTTACATTTTTACTGTTAATAATTAGCTATAATTTTGTGTATTAGGAGAAAGTTTCTATCTTGTTTTACAAAAGAATGATTGCAGTTTAATTTTTTGATAGCAGTTTCATTTTTTCACATAGAGTCTATTAAACAATTTTAATGCAACATTACTATTTAGGATATATTAAAAAATTGTTGTTTGTAGGCTTTTATTGCAAAAACTTATTTTGGCACAAAAATAGCAAATAAATGAATAAATCAAATCTCAAAATTATTTCAGTGAGTAAGAATATCATTTCAGTGCCAGAATTTCCCACCGAAATGTTTCATTTTATGCCAAACTTTCGAACCAAAACAGGAAGAAGTATTGTTAAGGCATTAACTCCGCTTTATTTTAATTGTCACATAGGTTTTATTTCTTGTGTGTACATAAGCTTTTTAAATGTAAACCAGTCTAGTGATATCTTTGCTCTATTAAAAACGTAAACGTCTGATTCATCGATCTTCTAAGATTTTATGTTTTGTAATTTTTTTATCAGTTGTTCTAAATTACATTTATTCTAAAAGAAACCTTCTTTTAGCAGTGAAAGAATATCACCGAATTAGATGTCTAACGAAACGATGACAGTTGTTTATAATTCAAATCATCAATATAATCTGATTTTAGAAATTATGTAAGAAATATCTTGAAACATTTTACAAACTCTGAAAATATATGAATGATTATTAAGTTGATTTAACTTAAGAAATTATCTTAAAAGAGTGTTTTTGAAAAGAAGCAGAACCTATTTTTATGCCTTAATATTTTCTAACAATTTAAAAAAAAAATCGACCCAAGGTGCATATTACCATTTCCCAAAGCATATATAAGTCAAAGTTGTTAACTGTAAATCAAACAATCTAACCTGTAGAAAGTCATTAAATACAAATACACGGCACATACACACATTCATCTATATTATTAGAAGACAGAGTGACAAAATACATCACATTGTGATAATGTATAATAAAGTCGTCAGGGGAACGATTCTGCTGGTTTAATGATACATTTTTCTCAGAAGCATTGCGAAAATAACAAGGTATCAATATTTAGGCTTCACACAAATAAAGTAGAAATCTCTAGACATTTCGCAATTTTGTCTCATTCTGTAACTGACAACACAATATTACAAAAGCAAAATCTGCAAATGCGTCAAGATTAAGACGAATCGGGTCTTTCTACATTATTCAAAAGCTAAATACTCTGCCCTTTCTCGACATCTATATTCTGCAGAAAGTGATGGTTGAATCGTGATTATGATTTCATTGACCTCATAAAGCCCTTTTCCGAATGTCTTCTGACCCATCAAAATGACACAATTTCAAATTGCCTTCAGCAGACGTAAAATCATCTTCACGGGGGCTCTTTTGTTGGAGGTGTTTTAAGTTTCAAAAAAAGGGTTGAGAACCGTGAGATGAGCACTGTTGGGTAGCAGTCAAGACGTTATTATTCGCTCTCACACAAAAGAGCTCGAAAACTCGTTTCCGGATTCCAACAATGGTTAAGTTTTTACATTTTTCGGAATGATAGTATTTGTGCAATCATGGAACTTGTAAATATCTGTGCCATTGACATAAAACTTCAATAGTTATTAGCTTGCGCTTTTTTCATGAATCTGGTGTCTTGTTTTTCTTAATGCTGTGTCAGATGTGAAGATAAGTTTTATTATAAGCAAATAATAAAACTGGAAACTTATTTATTGTTGGCCGTTCTATGTATTCCTTTTTTGTCAAGTGAATAATTATGAGTTCCACTGAAAGGTTCTTGCTGCCCAGAATACCTTGGAAAAGAGGTGGTCAACCTTTTACACCAGAGAGAAGAATACAGAAGGGATGGAAAGAGGTGGAGTTGTGAGGATTAAAATAAGAGTTCTTTTAAAACTTTATTTCAACATCTTGGCGTTTCTGTGATTTTGTGGAGAAACACATTATTTCAACCAGATTTTTTTTGTTCTTTGCAAAATGGCATTAAATTTAATTGAGTTTTATGGGATCTTAAACAAATGAACATTGGCCAATGACGATTTATATGACCATTTTAATAAACCACTAAAATGGCTGTGTAAACCATTTTAGCGTATTTAATCATTTATCATGTAGTGATTTTGATGAATTTTTCCCTTCGAATGGGTTTTAATTTTAGGAATTCTCCGCATGAAGGTTATAGCATTATAACTATATAAGGATTTTTATGTCATTGTGTTATATCTAAGAAAAATATTGAAATTTTTTCTAATAAAATGAAACATTGGTACTTTTAAAGTATTTATAAAAGCAAAACGTTTTTCAAAAGATTGAAATTTTCATAATTATTTCATTATATCTAATATTTTTATAACTCTTATAAAATGACTGTGAATTTTGAAACGTATTTTTTTGAAATTATCCTAATAACTCTTAATTTAAACTTTTTAAATCCAATTTTTTAACATCTTAAAACGTTCAAAAACAATTAATTATTATTTTTTACAATTAAAGATTTAAAAAATCGTTTTCGTTTTCAAATTTTTTTGTTAAAGTTAATAATTGATAAATCTATATCTTTGTTGATTTTTTATGATTCGAAAAGGTAATAAAGAACAAAAAATATTTTGCAAGTATTACTTTTTTTCTCAAATTCTCTCAGACTGATTGATTGCATATATAAAATTTTCGCTTTATATATGAATTTGAGAAGCTAAAGCTAAGTTAAAATGCATATAACATTCCGCAATTTTGAGTAAATAGTTAGTGAATTAGAAATAATTGAAATGATAAATGTCTAATGCTAAACGAGAGCTCTCATTTTTTTAACGTATTTCAAGATATATTGAGCCTTTCGCAGTAATTCTGATTTAGTTTAAAATAATAAAAAAAGACAGAATCTATAACTATTTTTAAAATATAAAAGTATTTTTTTTTTCTCATTTTTAGCAATTTTTAAATTTTATAAGTTAAAAGTTTTTGAATAGAAATTTACAAACAATTTAGATGTTAATCAAAGTATTAAGACTTAAACATTCTTGTTCGGCATTTTATCCTTTTTCAGCCAAATACTTTTTAATATATATATCAAAAACCAAAAGCTTTCAAAGCAGCAAGGTTGTTGGTTTCATTGGAGGGATCACAACTTAGGAAAGAGATTCTCTGCCACGAATGAAATGGGGAACAAAATTAAATATGCCCTTGTTGCTTCAGATTAAAATACATTTAAAAAAATGAAGTTGAAGTCGAGGGGGGAAATCGATGCTTATAGCAGATACTATTCTACTTATATTTCAAGCGAAATTTTGTAAAATAAAGTTAGAAACCAATTACAATAGGTAGAAATAATTTGTGAGATTAATGGAAAAAAAAATCAAAATTCTGTTCTAAGATCGAATTTAAGCTTGTTAAATTCGTAATCAACATTAAAACAATTTTATTAAAGCATCAATTAATAAAACGGAAAAATAATTTCTTGTCTGTGCATAATGTAATGCCATTTTCAATTTAGATAAAATACATTTAAAAAAATGAAACAAAAAATTAAAAATACTTAACTAAATCAACGTTAATTTTTTTTTGATATTTAGAGATTACGTAAAATATGAGCAGAATTAAAAAAAAAGATTCAATCTTATGATGAAATCTTGAGCATGCGAAATGCTATTTAAGTTTAAATTTTTAAAAGATGTTTGGCGTATGTGTGTTGGCGGAATTGTGCCAATACGTAGGTTGAATTCCGCCAAGGATCGAACCTGCAATGTTCGGTTTTGAAAGCCAGTAACTTATCCACTATACAAAAATGGCCACAAATGTTTAGTGGTAGTTACTGGCTTATTAAGATGTCACCACAATACTCCCCTACCAGTGAGTTCGCTAGAGAGACGAACGATTTTATTGCGCCAAGCGTTATGGCTAGTGTATGAGAGTTGCTGCAGCGTCAAGTGAGTCTGACGACTTTGAGTTGGTGCGTCAAGTGAGTCTGATGGCTTTGCGTTGGTGCGTCAAGTGAGTCTGACGGCTTTGTGTTGCTGCGTCAAGTAGGTCTGACGACTTTGCGTTGCTGCGTCAAGTGAGTCTGACGACTTTGTGTTGCTGATGAGCCAAGAGAGCTGTTGAAAATTCATCACGTCCGAGGTCATCAATTTGGCGTATGTGTTGGCGGAATTGTGCCAATACGTAGGTTGAATTCCGCCAAGGATCGTACCTGCGATGTTCGGGTTTGAAATCCAGTAACTTATCCACTAAACAAAAATGGCCACCGATGTTTGAGAAAGTAAAAAACTGTATTTTGTTTTTCATTTGCTTCAGAAATTTTTTGATTTAACTTTATTTAATTAGTACGAAAAGCTAAATTTATCCAGAATTTTCGATTATCTTAAACAATAGCCATTGAGAATGTTATTTAATCATTATTTTTTATAGTTAAATTTGCAAATAAAATCTTTAAAAAAGTCTTTAAAAATTTCATTATTCCTATCAGCAATTAAGGAAACTATTAATAGAATGAGTTATTTGCTATATTTGCATTAATTAAAAAAGCCGCTAAATCTTTTTTTTTCTTTACAGAGACAAACATTTATTTCAGATCACTTACTTTAAAAATATTATCTAAATATTAAAGGATTTATTTCAAAACTTATCAAAAAGCTTTCAATATTTTTTTGTATTGAAAGGAAAATAAAATCAACAACTTTTTGCAAAAAATTAATTTATCCAGAAAATGTAAAAAAAAATTTCCATATAAATAAATAGATAAATGAAACTTTATTAATTTTTTAGACAATAATTTTTATGATTTATTTTTATTATAAGTTCGCTACCTTTGGCAACAAGCTGACACTCCGGGATTAATGATTCCTAAAACTTTGAATTAAATATTTTAAATCTTCATAGCTCCTTCAGCAAAATATTTTTAAGTTTCATATTGCTCATATAGCTTATACTATTATAAGTCTTATGTCCTTTTGTGCATTGTGCTATGCATTATTCTAATTTTCTGCCAGCTTTCATAAAAATTTAAACTTTAAATTGTAACGGATGTTATTAAAGTTGAATTAACACAAAACGTTTTCGCTGAAACCTAACAAGTTTTTTAAAAAATACAGAAACTTTTGAAAATACAGAAAACAGAATCTTTCAACATTCAAGTCTTATTTGCAATACATAACAGAATCTTTTAACCGTATAGAAAACAGAGTCTTTCAACATTCAAGTCTTATATGAAATACAGAACATAATCTTTTAAAAATACAGAAAACAGAATCTTTCAACATTCAAGTTTTATATGCAATACAGAACAGAATCTTTTAAAAATACAGAACAGAATCTTTTAAAAATACAGAACAGAATCTTTTAAAAATACAGAAAACAGAATCTTTCAACATTCAAGTCTTATCTGCAATACAGAACAGAATCTTTTAAAAGTACAGAAAACAGAATCTTTCAACATTCAAGTCTTATATGCAATACAGAATATTTCTCATTCATTACAGAATTCCTTTTTTAGTTTTATTTTCAAAAGGATGAAATAAATAATAACAATTTATTTTATTTCAGTCAATAGGTGTAGTTTATAAAGTATACATTTTATGAATCATGAAATCTTAGTTTTATAAAATCTCTTTACAGAATCATAGATATTATCACAAAATTCCCACTTAGGAGAACCTCAGTATTGAGGATCAGAAGCTTCCGGACGGTAGTGGGTTCTCACCACCCTTACAGTACAGAAATCAACTATTGAAATCGTACCGGGTCAACCAGTCCCTATCAATGATGGTATGTATTTCCCAAGGGAAGGTTTGCACTGTGGTCAGTGATGGCCTTTAGAAACTCAACCATAATTCACGCCAATGGTGCTATCGCGGTGATCCGGGTATTCAGATTTTTTAGTGAACATTCGGATGAGTCGCGATAGCTGATTATGTTTATAGCAAGAACTTTTTTTAAAAAAACAGCAATCCTACTTTCTTTCCAGCTGAGTTATAATCTTCTGAATGTCATTATTTATGGACAATTAACAGTTACATTATTTTTAGTTAATCAACTTTGGGGGAACTCTGGAAGCTCATTGAGATGGCGATAAGAGTGGCCTAAAAATCTTTGTTTATTAAGTATTTGTTAAAAGTGGTATTTTTTTTTGACAGTGATATTCAAATTTTCATGAATCATTCAGTTTTAATTGCATTACAATGAGTCTTTCAATTTTTATTTAAAATATTAGTGTTCCAAGAAAATTTTTTTACAAAACATTATTCATTAAGTCGAGGGTTTGTATAAAAGTATAAAATTCGAAATCCACCGGCACATTTATCGAGGCCAGTTTTATATATTAGATGTATGTACCTAATACTAATTGTTTAATAATTAAGTTTGGGATTTGATTAGAGTAGGAACTTTTCTGTATTTATGTATATATAGTGTGGGTAAAAAAAGTTCCCATATGGGGGATTAAAATAAAAATAACGCATAATTTCTAACTTTTGTTTGTTATTTCTGTAAACTATTTATGCATGGTTAATATGGGTTCTTTAAAACGGAATTTCCCAATAAAGTTCCCTTTTTTACAAAAAGCAGCAAGCCTTTTTGAAAATTTCAGATTCATGACGAAGTATCGTGCAAAAAAGGTTTCCGTATGAAATATGCAAAGTCTTCCTGACGTATTCTACAATTCGCCTGCCTTAAATATTCAAAGTTTGATGGTTTGCCAGAGTGATGAGCACGACATAGAAACAGTTGTTTCATTCTAAGTTGTAGCTTGCAGTCTTAAAATTGAAGTCCAGGAAGCCATTCGAGAGTTAGCGATTTGGTTGGTAAAAAATGGATTATCTATGAAAAAAATTCAGTATTTATTAGAGTCTTAAATCAATACTTTAAGACATAGTTCGAATTTAAAATAATTCACCAAGAAGAGGCTTAATGCTAAAGAAAAACCATTGTTTTATTTTCCGAAGATTATGCGAACAGCCGGCCTCCTGGCTTAAGGGTAGCGCGTCTTCCACGTGATCTGGGCTTCCCGGGTTCGAGTCCAGGCTCGGGCATGGCTGTTCTTCCCTTGTGTTCTCTCTGTGAGAAGGGTAATGAGCCCCTTCCCCCGTAAAAAAGGGTTGTGCAAGCGAATGTGTATGTGTCATCTTCATTTGAGCTAGATGTCACACTTCTGCCTTCGGGTGTTCAAGGGTATTTATCCTCAGAAGCTACTGCATCCCTTCTCCGTGTTAACACGGACACGACATCATCACTATCATCATGAGAACATTATAGATCTGATAGTTTTATGAATATATATATTTTATAAATATATATATATTTTAAAATAGTTATATAATTTATATTTCTTCAATGTTATTTCTTGAAGATAAATTGATTTTTCTCTTGCAATTAAGATCCATGCAGATATATTTCGTGATGTTACAAGTTTTTTTTAACTAGCATTACTGTACATTACATTTATAGTACTTAACACTGTACTATCATATTGCATTTTTTTTCCTACTGAATTTCAGAACTAAGCTGTCTTGCCTCAAGAGCAGGTGCACTGAAGAGCGCAGGACAATATAAATGATAATGAAATTTAATTTTACTGTGTTTGCTCAGGGCATTTCGTTTTCTACGATGAACAACATTCTTTTCAAAATCTGATTTATTTCAATATTTTATATTTCTTATTATTATGTGCCACGAGCAAAATCTGTTTCAAATTCTTGTTTAAAAATATATACAGATGACGATACATACATAAAAAAGTTTTATTATACCAACTCTTGAAAGTCATGTTTCTTCAACCATTAAGAATAAGGAAAAAATTTGTTGTAATCGCCTTTTCAATTTTTTTAATGCAATCTGCTAATGAAGTGTCTTTATACCTGACCCATAATTTAAAACCGAAATCATCATGGTTTTACCTTCTTTACACAGTAAATTATTACTATTATATTTCGAATGATGTTTATCCTTGTGGGTTTTCCTGAAAAGCCATACTGTTCCTAATGATCACAGGATTTTAAATTTCAATCCTTTTATGAATCAAAATGAAATTCCTACAAAAGGTATTTGACAGCTCTGGAGAATAAAATAAATACATGTGACCCTGTATTCAATAGGCTTCGCTATCATTTCGTTAAAAGCAGCCTTCAGATGTCAGGTAGTTCTATTCCATCCGTCAAAATATGTTCATCCATTTTAAAACTTGTCTATGAAATATTCAGATTATTTTAGAAAAAATTGTTCCTATATTAAAATGAAGTTTTAAATAATAAAAATTTTGTAAACATTTTATTCTTCTTAATTAAATAATTTATAAAAAGAGATACTCTTCATCAAAATGAAACGTGAGAGTTATTTCATATGCGTTTTGGAATAAGAAATAAAATTTACATGTCGAAAAAAAATATAACACTTATTTTTCGAACTATCAAAAGAATGACTACCTAACCCCGACTATTTTTTTCGATACTAATTCTTTTAAAGTTCGTCATTTTGTGGCACAAAACGAAATTATCAATTGTGCATACTTTTATATCCCTTATTGTTATATATTGAGTTCTCACATGCTTACATTGATTCTCCTATTATATTTGCATAACTTAAAAGAATATGCATTACATTTATTGGGTAGCTTTTCTAAACAAAAGTTTCTTATCTAGCTCTGGCAGTGCCATTAAATACTTAAGAACTATTTGCAAGAATTTTCTATGTTAAGGGATATATCAAACATTATTAATGTAAAATTTGCAATTTATAACTTCAATAGGAAGAAAAAAAGATATGTAGTGTCATATAGTTGGACTAATCATTATATCAGTAACTTCGCACCATAAGAAGCTATCGAGATTAAGGCTTTAGAATCATACGGATTTAATTCTGAGACCCGATTACGCCCAAGATTTTGCTGAATGTCTATTAGTCTGGTGGAAGTTAAATTTAATATGGAGAGTTAAAAATCCTCCGATTGGTGTGCTGCAGAGCAGAGCCTGCGATAGCAGGGGGACGGTTGAGTGGAATTTGCGCTCTACAAATTAACCCCCCCCCATATCATTAAAAGATATATTTCACATTCAGGATTGTCACATTATAACCGTTATCTTTGCATGCAAGATTTGGCGATTTTACTACGAACGCCAAATGGTAATCACAGTTCCGAGTAATAATGATACTCCATGTCCTTGAAAACGAGACGAAGCTTCCGTGAGAAAACGGCTGTCTATCCTTAATTGCGTTAACAAGGTGGGAAATTGACCCCTTGTCGATAACCATTTGGCCCTACCGCCCTCCAGTGAGAGATTGAGAGAGCACTTTTACTAAAAATCCTCACCACTTCAGGATGGTTGTTGCGCATGATTAATAAAAAAAAAACCTCTTAAGGTTAACATATTGTAAACTGTCGTAATATCCAAATAACAGTTTAAATGGTTTGACATATTTTTTCAAAACAATCGATAAGGTGGTAGATCAATAAGCTACCGTATTTTGCTCACAATTTTTTATACTGATTAAGAAATGAATGCTATCTATGTCGAAGACGTTTAGTTCGAAGATTTCCAGACATCTGATTCAAATGACATTCATTCATCTTTTAATTTGCTCTACTTTTGGCCATATAACCGACATTGGTAACAACTGAATTTGATATCAACAAAGTGATAGGCACATTCTGGTGACAATTTATGATCGATCGACTATAAAATCAATGCGGTGAGAGTTGAAGATGTTAAATCTGCAGAGTTTCAGACTTAGAATTGAAATGGTGTTCGTCACGTTTTTAATTTACAATACATTTGGCAATATAACAGACAAAGCGATAAGTGACTACGATATCGATTTTGCCAAAAATATTAGATTGATCGATTAAGAATTCAATGCGATGGCTGTCAACGACGTTGAGTCTGTAAATTTTCAATAATCTGATTTTAATGTCCATCATTCAGATTATAAGTTGTACGATATTTAGCAGAATAATCAATAAATTGACAAGTGAAAAATACATCGTATTTTAACTGACTAAATTTTGTCTTTCGGCTGAGACCTGGAGAGAAGCGAGTGGCCTCAGGTGTCGTCCTGTTTACCTGACTACAATTTATGAAGTTTGATTCAGAATAGCCCTTGGGTTGATTGCTTAATAAGTAATATATAATGCTAATACATAATTGAACTAACAAAACTGTCTTCACATGATAGATTAGTACTGTTACTTTGCGAATGATGGTTATCCTTGTAGTTTCTCCTACAGAAATGTTACACTACACGATTTGAATTTAATTTTCTCATCAAATGTTACTTGACAACAACAATGTGGAGAAAATAAATACATGAGACCCTATATTAAAAGGATTTCTTTACTATCACTTCGATAAGGAAACCTTCAACTGTCAAGCACAGCCATTTCATCCGTTTCAAAATCTCTGTCAGTTTTAAAAGTAAATAATTATAATATATTTTTTCATTGTGCAATGGAACTTAGAATTAAAAAAACTCTTTGATCTTTATTTAAAAAAACATAAATTTTAATGCTGTTAATCAACTGATGAGTTGATTAACAGCATTAAAATTTATGTTTTTTTAAAAATCTTTTTCAGTGATTTATTTTAGCCGAACGTTAGAAAGCAGATTTAAAAAATGTATTATAGCATATCAAAAGCAGATATAACATTCTTCTTCTCAGTCGCCAACAAAATGGATGTCTTCGCCGGAAGTGAAGTTGAGTAGTCGGCTCAGAAAACATAAAAGGTCGAGTTCCAGAGACCCAGGGACATTAATCCGAGGTGATGCATGGCGCTATCAGTTCTGTTCTGTAGAATAATTGTCCCCCTGAATCTTAACATGTCCCACTTACATATCTGAATTTTAAATTTACAAGTTTTTACTTTATTTTGGAATGGAATAGAAGTAAATGATCTTATTGAGCTGTATATTTTATCTCAACCGTCGGTTAAAAAACAAATACGGTTTACTAGCTAATGGAACATAAAAGGGCAGATGTGAAAAGCTTAACCTTCGCCAGAGAAAGGTATAATAAATATGGAGTGATGTCGAATATATTAAAAAAACTATTTTTAGTTCCACGATTTTTCTTTTACGGTTTAGTGTAAAAAAATGATTCGAATTTAAATTGGATTAATATTACCCTAGAAAACTAATAATTGTATAAAATGAATATATTGAAATTTGAAATAAGTTCTTATTGATTACATCATTCCTTAAAATAGTTATTCTTTCTCAAAATATCGTATATTGAATTATATGTAAAATTAATTTATGATCTATGATTAACTGTCTAACAATAATGAATTTATATTAAAAACATTATGTGTTTTATATTTATAAAATAGGTATTTCAAAAACCAAAAATTTGTTGAAATGTAAGCACTAAAATTAGACTTGCAAAAATTTAATATTTATTTGATTGAATACCGCATTAGAAAATTCATACCTTTTGATTAAAAAATATTCCCTTATTTAGTAAATGTATAAAGCTACAATTCCGGAACATTCTTAAATAAAATTTTCAGTTAGAACTCAAATGAGATTGCTTTTTTAATAATAATGCGCTGTAATTACTGAATTTCATCAAAATATAAACATTCATTTCAAACATTTATGATATAGAAAAACTGCACAATGACTACAGAAGTTTTAAAACTGTCTACAATGTTCTCATGTCTTAATAGTAAATACTATTAAGACATGAGAAATGAAAATGCTTCTTTTGATCTCCCGGCGCATGATCAGTTAATAATTTGGCATCAATGCATGCTAAAAGCTTCATATTAGGGTAATTTTGAAATCAATACTGATTTAGCTCGAGAAAAAATATTTAACATTAGCATCAAATAGTATAGTACAATATTTGGTTGGATATTGCATGGTATGCGCAGTTGCATTTGACAAGTATCATCAAAGTCAAGTGAAATAAGTTTGGGTCGATCTTATTTTAGCCCACCTTTGGCGAATAATAAGAATTTTTTGGGAGAAAGGTAAGAATTTTTTTTTTTAACCTTTTAATTCAAATACTTTCGATTTGGCAAAATTTTGGAAAATTGGCGAGATTTTGAAAAAGTCGCCAGATGTGGGCTAAAATAGGATTTTACCATAAGTTTTTGTCTTCGTTGGAAATTCTGTCTTTTTCATAGCAATGCATGACATAGATACGAGGGCAAAAAAGTTTAAATACCAAAGTTAATTCACTTTTAATATTAAAACTTCCTGTTCATTTAAATTCAATGATGAATGCCATAATACAGTTTGAGAGAATAATTCAATCTATATATAGTTCTGCAGTTTTGCTTTTATGAAATAAGCCTTAAAATGAGAGGTCGATACTCTCACTTAAGATATTATAATTCTTTCTTCCTCTCTCTCTATTTTTGAAGGTAGTCATTGTCTGCGCCAGAAAATAAAATTTCATGCTGAAAATTTCATGAGGTGAACGAAACTAAGGTGAATTATACAGTACAAGAGAATTTAGTTTGGAATGCTTTTTGCCTACAAATAAATTGAATGTAACCATTCATTCATGCAATTCGAAATCAGTTAATGTTCTTATAAATTTGTGAATCTTTAAGCAAACTTCCCTTTTTTGAATTTTATTTTTAAAAAATTACATTTATGCCCCTAGCACAACCCACTACTAATAATGCTGTAATTAATTTTGTAAAAAATTGCCAATAATCTTTTAAATTAATACCTCACAAAAATAATTCTATCGTAAAAAATCTTTTTTTTTTTATTGTTGATTGGTTGGCCAATTTCAATTCCAATTGAAATATAGAATAATAATGATGATGATACCGGGTCTGCTTTACAATGAAAGGGGGTGCAGTAACTTCCGAGGGTAAATACTCTTGAGTACCCGAGAGTAAAAGGCAGATTTCAAGTTCATATAAAGGTGACACATACGCACACGCTTATTTGCTCAACCCCTTCTTACAGGGGAGGAGGGCTCTTTCTATGCCTCATAGATAGAACACAGAGTAAAGAACAATCATGCCCGAACCCCAGACGCACAAAGATTGCAAAGAGGACGCACTACCCCTAAACCAGATGCCTGTATCTTCTTAATTCGTTTTTGCTAAGTGAATAGATATTTGTTTTGACTGAGCCTGGAAAAAGAACCATGCATAGGCTTCATTTAGGTTGTCTCTTTAAAGGTTAAAGAAGATTTTTATATTAATCCTTTGAAAAAATTGGGTGTCACATATGGACTTTTTTATTTACTAATTGTGTAACAAAAATCATATTATTCGGAATTTTTTTGAACATCTAGTCTTTTGATAGCTATTAAAATTCTTTTTTAAAAATTTTACTTATGAGCTTTTACCGGTGTAACGCCACCTTTGTCACACACCTAATCATCATCAGAATACTATTCGTACGTTTGATGTAAAATGAATAATTGTATCAAACTATAATACTATACTTGAAATAGTTATATTCCACAAAAAATAGCAATGATAAACAAAACACTTATCCTATTAAAATGCAAAGCCATTTGTATGTCGTATTTATTACATTTAAATAAATTGAAAATATAAAATTGTTTTTTATTAAATTTTTATAAGGAAATAATTCAATTCCCACAAAAATCTATACTAAATCACTATTTTTTATTATAACTGTTATGCTTATGAACTATTATTTAAATTTAAGCACTAACTGCAACTATCTATTAATTTCATGCACGCAGGTCCTGAACTATTAAAGAAAGCTATAAACTGTTCAAATGCCAGATTATTTATGTATTTTCATATAAACATTTCAATATTTTCAACAAATATTATTTCTCTAAAGTGTATCAATTAAATTCTCTCAAAAATATATGGTAAATTAACGATAATCAGCTTACAAATAATTTGGGTGGGGAAAATCTTCTTTGAATAGATAATTTCTATTAATTTCCAATAAGTCGCGATAACTCTTTGTTTTTTCTCAAAGTTCCACATTTAATATTTATTTAATATATGAAACTACTTGTGGAATGGATATTCTTTATTGTTACAGTCAACTTATCAAATAATCGCATTCAAGTAAAAGTATACTAGTTTTTTTTAATCTTTTTTGAACTCATAAAAATAAGAATATTTTCTATAAGGACGTAAGTCAGCAATCTTTTTGATTTTAATGTTCTTATAATTGTGATACATTCGAAGCTTCATTAACGTACTTTTTTGCGCTTATTTCATGATTTTATACAACACTTTCTGTTAGCTTCCAGCATATTCAGTAAAAATTCATTCAACAATTGAATTATCTCCAAAGCATGAAATACCATTTTTAAATTTATTTACTTCAACATTTTGAGTGAGAGTATCGATGAAACTATTCGCAACATATTTTATCATCTTAAATTAATTAATTAAAAAAGCCTTATTAATTAAAAATCCTTGATACATTTTAATTTTGATGTTCCATTCCCTGTCCTATTTTTTCAAATTTATCACTTTTAGATGGGGGATCTGATAAATTACCATTAAAATATCATTATTCAAATAAAGTGAATTCGTGTTCCTTCATGACCGGATTGGAACAGTTTAAAAAATAAAAAATGAGCCCTGTTTACTCCTTTCGTAAATTTATTTTGAGTTTTAAAGTTGATTACCCAGAGGGAAATTCTCCTTGACCCTCTTCTTGGCTCACGATGTGTAATCGCAAGGTCATGGAACAAAGTGAAACTTTCTCGAATGCAATCATCGCCTTCAATACTGCAAGTATCGATGAAGTAAAACATGATGTCACTCCGTAGCTTTAATATGATCATGAAAGTATGGCACAGTGTTTATGCAAGTGCCAGAAAAGTCGAATCTAAGCTTTTAAATAGAAATATAGCATTAATTTAAAATTGAAGTCTGTTAGATTATGATTATGCCTATAGGCCATTTCAGTTATTAATGCTGAGAATGCCAATCTGTTGCTGCCTAAATTGAAGCGCAGAATTCCATTTAGGATTATTTGGAATTTGGATTTATGATCTGTTTATTCAGAATGTTCCAACTTATTCAGGGCTTAAGGGATTTTATATGTACACTCAAATGAATTTATATTAGTATGTTTTTAATATGATGCCGTCATGTTTTGAATGCAGATTTTCATTTAAGTAGGCTTTCAATGGATAGTAAAGATAATTTAACTATGAAATTTTTTAAAAAAGAAATAGTCTTCGTTAGATCTTAGATAATATTATAAAATCCAAGAAAAATTTGAAAACATATGGTAAATCTTTTTGATATATTTTCAGTTCCGGTTTCTTTAACATGACTTTTTGTTGGTTCTCATTTTTTGCTTATTTTTATGTATTTACTGTAATTTATATGAGTATTTTATGTATGTTATTTACAAATGCTGGTTTAGTTCTGTTTTAATAATCAGGTGCAAGAAATTAAAGATCAATCGAGGAAAAAGTAGAAAAGGGAAACGCTTGTTTTCTGTATGTGTGCTTTATTTGCTTTTTAAATTTAATTTAATGTTGTCTACATTTGATGATAAGTTTTTTGTTTACCATGCTGACTTCCACGTGACTTACAACCTTTTATCTATGACTTACTGGTAGCGGATAAAAATGCAAAAAATATGTTTGACAACACATTTAGGAGATTCATAATATTTGGTGGAATTATTAGGTTGGTGCGTATGAAATGTCGGATTCTCTTTACATGCGGACGTTTGTCTGTCTATTTTCGTTATACTTTTGTCTTTGGCATAACCTCATTCATAGTCGTATTGTCCATTGCCAGAGACTCATTTCAGCAAAATAGGTTTTCTCGAAGGTCTTCCCTTTTGTTATTTCTTTTGAGTTTATTGCCGATATGAATTCTGCCGACATTCACGTCATTTTCTTATATGAGTACAAACTTGGTAATAGTGCTGCAAAAGCTGCACGCAACATAAACCAAGCGTTTGGGGAGAATACGGTTAACGATCGGAAAGTGCAGCGTTGGTTCGAAAAATTTCGGACTGGCGATTTTTCACTGCAAAATGAGCCGCGCGGAAGACCCAAAACGTCTGTGAAGAATGATGACCTGAAGGCTCTAGTGGAAGCGGATCCAGCCGTATCCACGAGGGAACTTGCTATCAGGATGAAAGTTGACCATACAACGATATTGAGACACCTTTCTGAGATTGGCAAGGTTAAGAAGATGGACAAGTGGGTACCACACGCACTGACAGAGCGAAATAAGCTGGAACGAACTGGAATATGAAGTTTTGCAGCATCCACCCTATTCACCGGATCTCTCGCCGACCGATTTTCATTTTTTCAAGCATTTAGAGCTGTTTTTAAGGGGCAAACACTATGAAAATGAAGACAGTCTAAAAAACTCGATATTAGAGTTTATTAATTCTAAAGACCAAAATTTTTTTAAGACAGGCATCTACGCTTTAAAATCTCGTTGGGAGAAGTGTATTGAAGCGAATGGAGCATACTTTGATTGAATAAACAGCTTTTGAAGAAAGATATGCAGTTTTATACAATCACTTAAGAATCCGACATTTCATACGCACCAACCTAATATTATAGTAGGTTATATTAATATATTTTAAAGTTGAGTCAACATATCTACAGACAGTAAAAGCTTTGAAAGTGCATTCTTCAGAAATTAATTATTTAATTCTATGTCATTTCTGTTTTTAATTTTTGAGTTTGAGGTATAAATGGACATAAGACATTTTTGCCAAATTCTTGAAGTTTTGGCACTTAATATATAATTCATTATAGAAAAATAAACAATTCTGAATGCAAATATTTCAAAAAACGAAGTCTTAGCAATTTTTTTCCCATTTTTCCGATTTTAACAGTTAAGTTTCTAAATATTTTCTCATTTTTCTACTAAATCGTAATAGCGAAAACAAAAGTAAAATATGATCCGCAGATGTGAGAAAATCCATATTCTTTTTGTGGATAAATCAGAATAACTATATTCAGTATGCAAGTTGTATGCAGAGATATTGCATGTGATAAAAGCTGTAATTCTTAATTTACATATATTAATAAAAAATTAATATAAAATAATTTTGCCGAAGATAATTTTTGAAGTCATTTTAAAGTTTGTCCCATAACTACATATGGTGAGGTAGACTTTTGATTGTAAGGTTTCATTCATTAATTAAAAACATAAAATATGCAATCTATATAACATACAAACAAAAAAGTAAATTAATCCCTAAAGTTTTTATACTATTGAAAGGAACATTGAATCAATCAGTCGAACTACTAAATGGAGTTTTCGATCTTTAAAGAAATTACTTGCCATACGACTAATAATAAAAATATTAATAAATGTATATAAACGAATTCAGTTATTTTTGAGATTTACTGTATTGCACTAATGTTCAGAATATAATAAAACGTGTCTTTGAATGAAATTATTGTTGGATCTTATATTTTTATAGAATGCGAACAGAATCAAGGACGGATATTGTGCCTAAACGCAACAAAATTGCAGCCAATTTTTTTAATGTGTAAATATAATCAAACATTTATTTAATTTTGAGCCTAATATTTAAATTTATTAAAAATTAAATGCATTTTTCTTGTAGAGTTATTTTCAGAGGGAAGCATAGGAAAAAAAAATTGTATGACTAATGCAAATAATGCTTGTAATGCGTTCACATAGTAACAAATTCAAGTCAGTTTTATTACTTAAGGAATAAAAATCACGATAAAAAATATCGTTACAGAATTATTGGAAATTGCCTTTTAAATGTTCTTACAATGTAGAATTTTTTTATTTAGAGTCTAAAAGATTTAAAAATAGAAACAAAAGTGTAACTAAGATTAAATAAAAATTAATTAAAAATAATGATTTAAAAAATTGTAAATAAATATAAAAATAACAACCCCACATCATTTTTAAAAAAACAATACTTTCTGGATTTTTTGCTATTTAATGAAGAAGCACAAACTTTTATGAACAAGTGTGAAGACTTTTTCATAAAAGTTTATGCTGTAAAGACTGCAGAAAATGAGAACAAAAAATGATTTCGAATTATAATTTTTAATTAAATTTAATTACAAGTTAAAAATATTTAGTAGCAAATTCTTTGTTAAAATTAACCTTCTACAATTTTTTCTCTTATATTTATCTTATAACTACTGTATTTTTCACTTTTGATGCTGTTAGATACAAATAAAAATGTTCGTTTAAGTTCATTTGAAAAATGTACACATTCTATATTTATGTTCTTAACTTTATCTCCACTTTCTTTTAACTATTAATATTCATGTTTGCACTCAGTCAATAACCAGCTGCGGTTTTACCTGTTTTCTACTTAGAGTAAAGACACAAGCTTCCTTACCAGCCACCATAAATATGTTAACTTCATGAATAATGAAGACATTTTGACACAGCAGGAATGTTTATCCAAACCTAATCTTCAGTCAAAATTTTAGAAAAATATCTCCCACTTTGTCCTTGGTAACTTAAAAAAGAAGAAAAACAAAACAGATTTGCATGGAAACAGTAAAGTGGTAACGCACTCTACAAGAACCAACCTCTGTTGGAACCAGCTCTGGTAAATCATGACCTCGTCTGGGACATTCTGTGGCAATTGGACTTGAAACGAGATTAGAATGTCGTAAATACCTGAGAAATGTCTGGGGGTACACTAACCCATCTCAATCGGCTTTTTACTTCTTACGATTTGAGGAAAGAATTCTTTTTTTAAATAGGGAAAGTTGACACAGACATTAAAAATGTCCTTCGATAAGAAATAAGCCGCAAATTAGCGATTATAACTCTCATAATTTTTCAGATAATAATCAAAAAAGCACATTGCGTTATCTTCTTTGGGGGAAAAAAAAATCTTATCTTCCGTCAAAATTCTGAAGACATTGTTAAAAGTATGCGTTTTTCGACCCTGTCTTTTATTAAAGTTATTTGAAGGAAATTTCCGAATTTAGGGGGATTGTTAATTTGAAGTTAAAAAACCCAGATCTTTTTCCTTTTTATAAACATATAGTTTATTTTTAATGATTTGTTAAACGACTGGTTTTGAAGCCTCGTGAGAGCATTTTTTGAAAGGGGGGTGGCGGAAAAAATGTGGAATAATAGCTCATACTTGAATTTCAAATCATTGCAAATGAAACTGGGGTGGTTTTAACTTTAAAAATCAAATTTTCGCTTTGAATTTTATTTTAGGACGAATATCTACTAATTACATATAACATGTATGTAACAGTAACTGTTTTCCTCGGCCCTCTATCGGCCGAGTTGCCATGCACAATCATTATTTTAATACATATATGTTAAATGTTATTGTCCTTAATAGTTTTGTCCCCTTGTAAATCCTGTCCTTTAATGTTATTAAATGTATTTTTAACTAAATTGGCATGATTTATTGATTTTAATAGTCTCCCCTGACAGAATTAAAATTTTGGCGCCCTTTCGGTCACATGTATAGTTTTTAAGTATAGAACTCTCATAAATTAGCTTTTAAAAATGCAATGAATAGGAACACATATGATAGAAACGTACAGGGTTTTTTCCCTATTTTTTTTTTCTTGGAGAATGATTTCTTTTTAGATTATGTACGCTTTAATAAAATTATTTCTATTGCCATTGTTTGAATTCTATTTTAATTGCTTCCGAATACTGCAATATTTAAAACACATGTATCTATTAAACTGGTTTTTTATCAATTTCTGTTCAATTTAATTGGACGTATCTGAAAGACGAGATATCTTGTCGGTAGCGGTGAAAGTGTTTAATGATATTTAAGATTCTTAAAATATTATTTTAAACGCGCTAAAATTAAAATAAGTAATTATTTTAATATATATTTAATAATATATTACGATAAACTGAAGCATGATTCATAACATCGCACATAGCAGCATATAAAAAAACTTTAAAAATAAATATTTTAAGAAACAAATATCCTTTTGCTGCTTCCCAATAGAAATAGTTCATTATTTTTATCTATAATAAAATTTAAATATTATATAGCTAAAGTTTATATAGCTTATTTGCTAAAGAAATTGTTTATTATTCAAATTCTGACGATTTGATTTTCATCACAAAAAATATCTGTTTTCTTAAAAGAACAATTTATTTACATAACCACTCATAGTTTTTTCATAAATGTTCATCAATTGCTATTATAAAACTGTGTATAATGTTTAAGAATTTTGGTGATACTATTTAAAAATTTTGAGATTTATAATAATTTAAACTTACCTTTCTAGGGTGGAAAAAAATTACAAATTATGAGCATATCAGTTTGATTCTCATGCATTCTTTCGATTTCAAAGGGTCTATTACGGAAATATAATTTATTCCACTAAGAAGTCTAGCTCTTATTCTTTTTTTTATTATAATGTTATCCTTGCGATAGGTTGATTTACAGCGTTATCTAAACAAGCATTTCTATATCATTAGCATTGGACATTTTTTTGGAAATTTAGCTCAAATTCAGTTTTTTTAGCACATTAGTTGAAAGAATAAAATTCTTTAGTACAGGTTGGATAAAAAATTAAACAAAATTTATCGGAATATAATTTAACATTTACAAATTTCATGTTTCCCAAAAAAATAATCAAATACTTGTATAAAAGTTAGATTGAATCATCCATAAAAACTGAAAATCGGTCAGCATTTTTCTCTCAAGTATAGTAAGATTAAAACACATTTTTCTTTAAGTACTTCATTCGTAAGAAAGTAAAAAAAGAATATAATTATAAGACTATATAATTCTATCTAATTAAGATGAAAATAAACCTTCAATGTTTTGGTATGCTATTTTTTATTATTAAAGTTTAACAAATGATTGCTTGTTCTGAGGGAAGAAATTATAAGTCAGATGAAGTAATAAAATAGAAAGTATGTCATCTGAAATTATGAAATCAACAGGATTTCTATAGGCTTGCCTGAAATTATGACTAAATTAGTTTCTGTTTGCATTAGAACTTAACATTCAACAATTTTCCTTAGGTCATAAAATGTCCTTATCAAAATAAAATCTAAAAAAGGATTAATCAATGGATGATTACTTGCTAACAGGACTAAAAATGTTATTTTATTCGTGACTTTTGTAATGCATCGCTAACACGTGTAATTTTGAAGCATGAAGCAGAACCGACACTTTGAAAATCACGAGTTGATGTCACGAGTTACTTTCAGCTAGTAATGTATTTTATATTAGATTTCATTTAATTTCTTTTTTCATCTTTTATAATACACCTTATACATTAGGGATCTGTCATTCCGGTTTTTCGCCCACGTGGTATATGGGAATGGGGATAGAGTGGCAATATAGGTCAAATTCTCTGGAATAATATTATAAGAAAATTCTTTTTTACTTCATCAAGGTTCTTATTTTTGTTTATCATTTAATTTCTATAAACTTATTATATTCTTAGTTTACTATTTTTTTTAACCCGAGAATCATTGTTTGAAGTATATCTTACTTTTTTAACATTACTAAATTACTTTTTTAACATGTGAATAGAAGCCTGTATTTTGAGTGTAATGGACACAATATTTCTCTTCTCAGGTTCAATAATTAATGTAACAATATTCACAATATTGTTAGATTAATACTGTGATATATTAATCTAACAATATTTCACAATATTTCTCTCCTCATGTTCTAATTAATCTAGTCCAATTAATCTAACAATTAGTTATTGGAATTACGCTACAAAATTTAAGGCATTATTTAAAAAAAATACAAAAAACATAGAAGAGATAAATGTTCAATATTCGTTGGCCGCGTGACTTTTACTAAATTTTTCAAAACTCCAGTGGTCGTGGCTTTAACTGCCTGGGACAGTCAGATGCTACAAATACCATCAAAGCGATTACCTGTTCCTCCATTAGCTTTACTAGTCGCTTTTGGATGTTGATTGAGATATCGATTTGTCATGTTATATATGAAATTGCCTCCTTTTTAGGAGGTAAATAATCATATTTTACATCAATAATTTAGGAAGTTGCATATTTATAACATATATTCTCCTTTCTCACTGCAAATTAAACATGCTTAATAGCTTTACAATACAGTTTGATAAAAATGTCATAATATCTTCAGTCCTAAAGTACAAGTATAAAAATTCATTTTAACAAGAATTAATAGCGTTAGCCAATAGCAATTTAAAATTAAGAAATTCTGTTAATTGAAAATGTTTTAACGTTTATTGGATTTAACTAAAATCGGATTTCAATGATGGAAATTAGCATTAAATCGGTTAACATTCTACATTAATTTAAGGAAATCATTTAACAGGATTCCATATTCACATTATAAAACGTAAATATTGATGACGTCTAACATTGAACTGCATAACATATTACTCGTCTAACTCGTCTTGTGAAATTCTGTATCCTCCCCTCCTTATAATGAGGGAAATGAATTTTAAAATTAACCGGGGGAGGTATATTTGATTTGTACAACATGAGCATGATTGATTTCTATTAATTACTAAATACGTATTAACAGCAGATAATAGAGTAACAAAAATGACAAGAATTTTATTAAGGAATAATTTAAAAGTTCGTATTATTAAAATTTAAAATGCATTTTTAGAAAACATTGCAGTTTGAAGGCAAAAGAGAAGCATGGCGATCAAATTAGCATTATTAAAACGAAAAGTTCTTTATATATATATTTGTAAAAATCTTACTTAATTATGATAATTGCCTAAATTATCAAGCTAGTTAATAAAATAAATTATAATGAATATATGAAATAAGTTATAAATATTTATGAAATTAAATTATAAAAAATACCGTAATTGCAATAATTATCTGCTACCAAAACATCAAAATTAAGCAATCAAAAAGTATTAATTGACAATTGAGTAGAAAGGGGTTTTTAGATGCTATTAGAGAACTTTCATGGATATTAATGAAGAACTTTAGCTTGCTAATCTATGCATTACGATCTAACTTACATCTTTATATGGAGATGTACAGATATATCAATGGAGATCATTTCTGGTTTGATCTATGTAATTTTTTATAGTTAAATCGAATTCTCAGGAAATTGTTAAATTATGAAAAAGTACATAACAGAAATTTTACAAATTTAAGTTGGTAGATTACTCATCCAAAATAAAACACTATGCTTGCTTCCAGATATGAAACCAAAAAAAGGTGGACGGGAATGGTAAAGTTATGACATCATTCTAATTTAAGTAAATTGTTATTAATCTGAAAGAATAAATTTAAATGACAGGTTTATTAAAAAGAAAACCTATACATTGAGATGTCACATTTACATCGCTTATTCAATCCGAAAGTTTTGGCATGCGCATTTCATGGTGTATTTATAATTTTATCGAATTTCTTCCCACTAGAAAATATTGTAATTCGGAAATATAAATTTAAGGACTAGTTTAGTTATTTGATCAGGGTTTAGAATTCCAATTATCTCTGAAATAACGTAAAAAAAGATTATTCAAAAAATAATCTTTTGACGTCATTTGAGATCACGCATTTCAAAATGGCGAATAAAAAATTCTTTATTAAAGTGGATAAATTAAAATCAAGAAAATATTTTACTTAAAGATTTTAAATTGATAGACAGAAAATATATCGTGTCTACCTGAAATTTTTTCAAAAAATATATGTTTGACTGTGTCACGGATATAGCTAAACAAAAGACATTCGTCTATCGTTCCGAGTCTGAATTTGTTCAGACAAACAATAAACTTTCGAAGTTAATCACGCGCTTCAGCTTTAGTACACGACTTCCTGAGGTTACTTATGAGTTGTAACAACTAGAATATTCGAGAAATAAGATGTAAAAAATGTAGGACACAGTTTTTCTGAATGATCCCTCTTAGCTTAACTCTCCAAAATGTAAGTTACATAACGTCGAAAAACTGGATAAGAAGCAGCAGAAAAAAAATCTTTTTAAGCTGTATGAATCTGGGAAAAAAAAAAACTCTCGCATGCTTTAGGATCGAACCTGCACTGAACGCTGTCATGATTTGAAAAATGCAACGCATGATCGTACATGAGGTCAAAGGTTAGATTTTCACCTTTCAAAAGCAAATCTCACGTTCCTTTGAGCTCCAATGCCGTATCAAGGTAACTTATGGGAATCCCTCTTTTAAAATGCGACCATCATACGCATACAGCCTTGATTGATTGCAAGACCTTGGCTTTTTGCCTTACAGCTGCTTGCAACCAACCTTCTTTGTTTTGGTAACGGACTTGTTCCGGCAGATTTCCTATGGCATAACGATATCGATGCTAAATCTATAACTGTTACTTGTTTTTCTGAGCAGTCTGTTCATAGAAGATTGCCTCAAATGAAATGAAAAGTTCCTTTGAGTTTAAAAGCATGATTGATTATTAAAATTTTATTTTATTTCTCTTCGACTATCGACCTATTAACACTAAGTGAATGATTCACCAGTGATGTAATGTAAATAGAAATGTGTCAAGGAAAATAAAGGAACAGGACACAGACATGAAATTGATCCATGTTTAGTAAAGATATTTTGAGACGAATTTGATGAATACGCTGCATGTTGTTAAAAATATACAATGTGATCCAGCAACTAATTTGTAAATCGTTAGAGACAAATATCCAACTGAAATAAAAGCTTTAAAAATGCAAAGAATCATATTTTCGATCTTTTAAATCAATTAAGTAAAAATCAAATAGGAATTTGTTTCTATATTGCTCATCATAGCTATAATAATAAAATTCACTCAATATATTCTCATTTTTAATAATAGAATTTCTACACTTATGAGACTAAAACTATCAGAGATACAAAGATTTTTCATATCACAACTTTTAAATATATTTCATGCTACAATAGATTTCCTTTAATCTGATCAATAAGGAATCGGATTACAGAAAGTAACCAGATTATTGAAAATCAAGAAACATCACTAATTAAATGATGATACCTATTCCAATGAGTTGGGAACAAAAAGCCAATATGTTAAGGATAAAAATATGCTGTTGTTTCTAATGGCACTTATCATTGGCAAGCCCTCTGACTAAAGAACAATTGCGATTGCGATTTAATCCGAATTCAATGAAATTCGAGAGTTTCCATAAAAAGATCGCTTGTGAACTGGGAATAAGAGATCGATCAATGAAACGAATGACAAAATCAGAGCTTGGACTGAAGTATTACAAGGTTCAAAAAGTTCAGCTTCTTACTGAAGAAAACAAACTTGTGCAGCTCCAAACACGATAAAAGATTTTGAAACGAGCCGCAAATCACGCGGAGAGAGATTCCTCTTCATTAATGAGAATCTCTTTACCGTTCAAAAGCTCATAACTTGTAGAACTATAGGATCTAGTCTATAAACGTTTCAAGCACTTCAAAAACAGTTGATCATCGCTGAAATCCGTAATCGATCATGGTCTAGGTCGGAATTTGCGCAAACGTCAAAACATCATTGGTTTTAGAGGATTAAATTAGTTTAAAATAAACGAAAAATCTACCAACGGGGCATTCTAGAAGTCGTTGAATTTCCGTGGACCAAAACGTGCTTCAGCAATGTAAAATGGGCTTATTAACAAGACTCTGCATCAGCTTACAAGTATCAAAAGACAGAAGAGTGGTGCAAGGCACATTTTCAGGATGTGATATCATCTACAGCAGGGACACTATACTCGCCGAATCTCAATTCCATTATTAGAATGTATGGTGCATTCTGGAGTCTAAGGCTTGTCCTAAAACTTTCGAAAATTTGGATACTCTAAAGCAATGGCCTCGGCTGGAATGGGATAAATTAAATACAGAAGACTTGCGGCCCATTGCTGAAAATTCAATAAGCGTTTGCACCTCTGATAACTGCAAAAAGCGACCACTTTGAAATAAATTAAATTTATTAACTTTTAAAAGTCTACTCATATTATTATTGGTTCTATTTTGTTAATATACTTATTTTTAATCAAGTTACGTTAAAAAATATTTGTCAGGGTTTTTCCGCCTCATGCTATATAGTTCTTATCTTCATATGCATAAATTTTTAAAAAAAATTATAAATGCAAATTTACAACTAATCAAAAAATAAAAATTTTATAAATATGTTTTACAATCCAGATTAATAAACCTTCAATTATTGTTTTTTTAAACATTTATCATTTTTAATCGTTTAGAAATTAGCTATTGAACCATGATTAGAATGGATACCGGATTCTCTATTTCACTTTACAGGAAAAATAAGCTTATGAAGAAACAAATTTTTGTTTCAAAATATGGCTGAGCATTTATTGAAATCTATTTTGAAAAGTCTTAATTAAAGGATTAACATTGAATTTAAAATTGAACAAATTCCTTCGCATCATTTAGATTTTTTTACTTATTTGTGGCAAAATTTGCATTTGTTTAATGTTATATAATTAGCTATTAACTAGCAGTCAATGCCAGGGAATAAATTCTTAAAGATTTATATATATTCTTAAAATAAGAGAAATACTTTTTTTCATCGACTTATTCACGTAAGACGTCAATTATAAGTTGGGATGAAAAAGGATTGTGTTACAATATTATGAAATTGTTATAAACCATTGGCAACATAAGAATCATCCCAGGTTATTCCAACCACCTATTTGCACTGTTAGAACATCAGTTTTATGATTTCTTAATTTTAATATTTTTAGTGATAATTTGTAAAATTTTATGTAAAGAAAGTCGCAATCTTAAATCTTCTTGTGCACGCAAGCTTGAAATAATATATATATTTAATTTTTGTAATATAATTCTATTTATTCTAATCGACGTTAATTCTGGTATTTACAAATATTGGGTTGTTCGGAAAGTCATTTCGTATTTTTTTGTCAAAATGAAAAGAAATTTTCGTTTAATGAATAAATTATTTATTAAATTATAAAATTGCCATTCTAGTCTAATACCTTTTGCCATATTTTTGGTAGTAACATGATTACACGCTCATAAAAGTTTTGGTCTTTGCTGTAAAAAAAAAAAACTGATCGAGGTGGTTTTTGGCCTCCTCATTTGAAGGAAAAATTTTGCAAATCAGTTCTGGTACTGATGTACTGTTAACACATCTTCTCCACACATATTGGCTAATTTATTTCTGGCTTGAACAGCATTTTTACCTTTTATAGCAAAAAAGAAAAAAATGACGAAAATGCTGTTTATTGCTCTCCATATTTAAAAGGGCACCATCCAAAAACTACTGTGAAGAATCAGCTGCACTTTTTCACACTCAAGCCTTGCTATATCAGCTCTTAAAACATAAAATGATTTTGCGGTTTAAGTATGAAATTGGGTGCGAAAAATGCAATTAAATCCTTTGTCAGGAAAAAACGAAATTACTTTCCGAACAACCTAATAATAAGAATTTTTTTTTAAACTAGCCCCTATATCTTATATATGGTTAAACATATTTTATATTTTCATAGAATACAGCAAAAAATGTAAAAGTAAACATAATAATAAACTATGTTTCCTTAGGAATGACATTTCGGAAATAAACAGATGTAGCAATTAATTATCCTTATCGGGCCGGGTCGGTCTTATGCCATTTGGTCATACCAAGCTCGAATGAGATTTAGCTCTTTCGAATTAAGGCAAAAGTGTGCGCCTTTCGTTGTTAACCAGCACCGTTAAGGTGAAAGTACGACTTTGCTTGAACACACACGACACAATCCTTTTTAGGGGGCGGTCGAACTCATTCATGCACTAATTCATCCATACGCACGTCAAAATTTAGATCCAAACAGAGACCAACTCATCTTTGATTCTGTATCCCCAGAAGTATAATTTGTTATGAGAACATGGAGGACTTTGCAGTCACGGCATATTTAACGTGCCCCAACTACCATTAGCCAACACGGCGGTCTTTGACCGAGAAGAGGACAGAACTCGCTACCTTTCGGTTGCTAGACTGACGCTTTACCAAGCAGGTTACAACGGCCTAATTACCCTTATAATATTTGGATATGAATGGCGACATACAAATAAATAATCATCACAATTAAAATGTTTATAATATTTTTCTTTGATATCAATTACAATACACATTTTAAGGGAAATTTGTAAATGCAATGTTGTTTTGCTAGACATTTTGTATTGTGAAAAAGAAATCGAATTTCTATTTTGAAGAAATTTTTTTTTCACTTTGATAATTTAGGTTTCAAATTTGATGCATAACAACGATGGAAGGAAGATTTCAAAATATGTCTTACATTGCGCATTTTTTAAATTATCATATTCATTTTCTTTCAGAGATGAATAGGCTAATTCTAGTTTTTTATTTTTATTTAGGAAGTATAAAATCTGTAAATTCTTCAAAATCTTTAGGCTGGGGTTTCACAGTTGTAATAAGAGTATTTCATACATGAAAAAGAATACATATTTTTACCTGAATATAGCGAAATAATCAACATATGAATTAAATAAAAAAAAGTATTTACTTCTTAAGGTATCCGACTACTTTAAGAACACTGGTTGTCAACCTCATTGGCTTATTTTTTTTCGTGATATACTTTGTAATTCAGAATTTCTTCTGTCCTAAACAGTTTATCGTTTCAAGAAAAAAGATGGCATGATCTATCATCCAGGAGAATTTTAAAAAAATCCTATTTTTCAGTTAAAATTTGTCTTCAATTTTCTCAAAGCTTTAATTTTCACCAAAATTCTCCACTGTTAACATATCTCAGAAACCAATCGTGGTGTTTACATAAAAAATTCAGCGTGTGTTTTAAATAATATGGGCAATGAAATGAGCTAAAAGTTTTATGGTTGGTGAAATACTTTTGTATTTATAAGTGTTTTCTTCAGAAAAATGCAGTTATGAATCTGTAGAAAAAAATGCACATATACGTAAATTTTTAACCATAACTTCTTTACTTCTCAAAATTTTTCTTAGATTTTTGTCCACTCCATTTATCATTGTATTCTATAACTTGTGTACAAACAAAAAGAGCATTGCTACATTACCATTTTGTGTAGAGTGTTCACCATTTTGGTTAAATTTCATTAAAATTTAGTACAAATTTTCCTATTTCTCAAACTGTATTATATTTTCAAATAAATATTTCGAATTTATACTGTTTGTAATTGAAAATACAACTAAAAATCATAAATAGTTTTTAATTTTCAAAAATTGCTCTTTGAACGTAGTCGGATACCTTAAAATCTAACTTATAAGCAGTGTATCAGAAAGTATAAATGAATAATATTTAAGTTACACAGTGAAAGACTGGAAATTAGTATGAATCTCTTTCAATTGTGAAATCCTGAATGATGATGGTGTATTTTCTGGAAAGAGCGAAAGCCACGCTATATTTGCCGTCAATTTCTGTATTGAAAGTTCTCTATATTTATGGTTTAATAACATTATGCGCTTATTACTGAAACCCTTTATTAAAAAGAACGCATGCATATTTACAAACAATACATGTCATATATGAAAACTATAATATATGAGTAACTGTTATACTAGAAAGCACGTTCATGCTTTTATTGAGAAATTAATAAGCAAAGCTTGTTATGAAACAAGGAACCGGAAGCTTAACTGAACTCAATGGGCTCCATAACACAGATGTATTTCAGAAGGAAATATATTACACTGAAAGTACTTTCTTATTTCAGGGAGATTTAATAGTTCCTGATGCATTTGCATTCATTTCGTCTCCAGAAATGCACCCAAAACTCTTCATCTAGGGAAGTAAACAAGATAATTGGAAAAAAATGAAATAGATTCTTAACGCTGAATTAAAAGCTGTTTTGAATAATAATGCTGATGAATCAAGATATTAACTGTCTAATTTGACATTATTAAATGTAATTATATAAATAAAATAAATAAAAAATTATTGAATAAAATTTTAGAAAAATCGAATTTAATTTTTTAAAATCCATATTTTTTATTAAGTGATGAAAGTATGTATTAATCAGGTATAATTTATTTTTGAACATCAAAATATTCAATTTTTAAGTAAAGGAAAAAAGAAAATTTCATTCACTCAAGAATTTTCATTTTTCTACATTTGCTTTTTAAAATAATAATTGAAAGATTTGTTGGAACTGGAATTATTATTATTTAATTATTTAGATTCATAATTTCTTTTTTAAGGATACATAAATTTTTACCGTTTTTTAACGCTGATTTAAAAGCTGTTTTGAATAATAATGCTGATGAATCAAGATATTAAATATCTAATTTGACATTATTAAATGTAATTATATAAATAAAATAAAGAAAATTATTGAATAACATGTTTAAAAAAATCGAATTTAATTTTTAAAAATATATTTTTATTAATTGATGAAAGTCTGTATTAATCAGGCCCGGTTTATTTTTGAATATACTTCAAAATATTCAATTTGATGTAAAGGAAAAAAGGAAATTTCATTCACTCAAGAATTTCCATTTTTCTACATTTGCTTTTTAAAATAATAATTCAAAAATTTGGTGGAACTGGAATTATTATTATTTAATTATTTATTAGAACAATAAATTCCGAATATTAATTTTAAGTAATAATAAAGTAAGGGAGCCTTACAGTATGTAAGTGAAAAATAATGCATATGATATAGGGTTTATTTTGTTGTTAATGGCATTTATTTACAAATAATTTTATTTTAATTTGAAAAGTAACTAAAACTGAATTTTATTATTTTTATCCCAACTAGATTTTAAAAAGAAATAGGGATAAAAGAAACAATAAACAACAACATCATAACCAAAGTTCAAATTGTGAAATTTATTTGTTCAAATACAATAAATGTAAGTTATTTGATTTTACTTATGGGCAATAATTTTTCAGGCTCTAAGATGATAAATTATTCCAAAAAATTTGATTTTAATTTCAAAATTTAAATTTGAATTTAATAAAGAGCAAGAACGGCTGTTTAATTTAATACCTGATAAGAATGCTTTTCTTACAACTATCACCAGAACTACTTTTTTCTACAAATATTACAACATTGATGCTTCTAAGAATTTTTTTTATATTAGGTTAAAAGTGAATAAGTCAGCATAGGAAATGGTTTTAAAGACAATCTAAGATTAAACAATAATTTATTTTCATATTTGACATCTTTAAAGTAAGAAGATAATGTAAGAACAACTGAGTTTTCTTTCTTTCTGACATAGTTAATTTAAGCAAAATAACCAGTGATAAACAAGATTCATAATTTGTTTACTTACCAAAGCAAAACTTCATGTAAACTATATTGCGAAGGAATTGAAATTTTGAGCTATGGACAAGTATGGAGAGCAGGTGGCAGATTTTCAGTGGATTAGTTTAGTTTAGTTATATTAACGTCCCGTTTTAAAGCAACACGAGGGCTATTTTGGGACGGACCTCGGAATTTTGAACCACGGTCAGATGATGAGGACGGCACCTGAAGTCCCCCCCCCCTCTTCACACCAGCGGGAGGACGTTTGGCCTGACAGATTTAACGTGCAAGAGACCCCTTCACTCGACGGATCTTCGGTGGAATTGAGTCTCGAATCTGAAATCCTCCGGCTCCGAAGCCCAGACCTTACCACCATGCCACCGAGGCCCAGATTTTCAGTGGAATCGGGGCTTGAATATTCGATTCTTCAATATCAAATCAAAGTCAAGCGTCCGACCACTGTAAGCCAGAAAAAAATTCTTAATCAATTCATGCCGGATTTCTCATGACTTATCATAAAATACAATTTTTATGACGTTTCAGTTTCAGGTATAGTCATTATGACTATTTAGGAGAAAGCGAGGATTTTTAAAATGTAAAATTCCTGATGACTCGAATTAATTTTTAATATCTCAATCCATAAGATTCTATTATATTTGTTTCATAATCTCAAAATGTTTGAAATTATTGGGGAAAAAGAAGTTTGATGAATTGTTACTACTATGAATGTTCCGAATTTCCTTTAACTTAGATGTAAAATGATTTACAATTGCTGGAACATCTCCTGGCACTTTTATTCGTCGCTTGATATTATCAGGATAGTTTATAGCACAGAAATTTTGCTGCCTGATTCCACAAACTATTCCAAAATGTGCTTTAAACTTTGAAACATTCAATTTTGGAATGTGTTTGTAGCATCTTTTAACATCCTCTTAATATTATTCATACAATCATTTTACTGATCTAAAATTGTAATTTTAACCGGTTGCATTGCGTTCAATGCTAAAAAGGGTTTGCAAATGTTTTAGAAGATTTTTAAAAAGTCTCTTCTTGGGAAAAGGAAATCATGGCAAAGAATAAACTAAATGAGCATCCAAAGTGTGAGATGAAATATATTAACCAATTAGTCGCATTTTCAGTGTTTTCTTTTTTGATGGAGAATCGAAAATTAGTTTTGCTTTTCATGACTATTTTAAGTTAGTTCAATGTTTCGTATCAAATTCTGACATATAACTCATATATATGTGGGGTGTCGTGATGGCCAAGCAATAACGAATTCAGATGATACTTAAGAATTTAATGGATGACAATGAAGTTAAATTAATGATGAACAAACGGTGATGACTAATTTACAGGATGGAATGGATAACCAAGTTCGTCTATTAACACACAAGTTCGTCTTTTAACAATACGTCGTAATTTCGTCTTCCGTCTTTACACATAAGTCTTCGGTTGTTTTTTGAACGTCGTAATCTTGCCTAGTCCAGACATGAACTGCACTTTGCTCACGTTTTCTCCACCAGAGGGCTGCTTAGTGGTGGGAACTGAGGTCACAGGTGAGTGTGGTCACATTGAGAAGTGAGGTCGTTTCTCAATGGGGAGAAGTGATATACCTGGCACCGCACGCACACACTCACACATCGACGTTTCATCAATAATCAATAGTTTAAAAACCTATAATATATAGATTCCAACTTGTGAGGAGAAATGTGTATCTTCTAAGAGGTAAAAAAACGAGCATGATAGGGCATAAGAAAACACATAATTAAATGTCGGATTGTATATGTAGTTAGTTTTACTTTGTAATTATGTATTCAAGTTAAATTTTGTATCATGGAGTAGGAAAATAATTACAAATAGATAATAAAATTTGTTAAATTTTAGGTGTGGCGCAAAGCTCTTCTGAGAAATTTCATTGTTCATAAGAATTAAAAAACTATTTAAAAAAAAATTAAGACTTTTATTACAGATTAGAAACCACAGCTTTTCAGGATGGATAGAGGACAATGGCCTGATGAAAAATTTTGACACAAAAAGCCAAGAAAAGGAACCCGATTTTGTAACAAATATTTAGAACGTAACCACAAGAAAAATTGAATGAAAATTAAATACAATCACGCCACATAAATCCAAAAGAAAGTCATTGAATAAAAATAACAAGGTGTTCCGATTTTTCATTAAATAGCCCATTGATAATCATTTTGATTCCCATTGATCATTCATTTGACATACATAATTTTAATCGCGGTTTTGGATATAAATTTGGTTCATTATCAGATATCTATCTCAATTAAAATTTTTAAATCAGTTTTATCCATAAATTATTTTATGAAATATTGCAATGATATTTTGAATGGAAATTTGTGTAAATAATTATGCTGCTTTTTTATGGTTTATTTCAAGTAGTTTGTGTGGACTCATTTATGCATCATATTTTAAACTAGGTATTTCCGAGAGATTTTTTTTCCATATAAAATAATCAATTGAATTTTGACTATTCACTCAGTTTGCATCTAATTATTTTACATTTTTAAATACTTAAAATGGCACATTTAACTCTGAGAATATATCTTATTACAAAATGTTAAACAAGTAATGATCTTATTTTGAAGAAAAGTATTATACAGTTTTTTGAAATTCTACAATTTTGTATTTCATATCATTATTTTCAGAATCTATGCAATTAACTTATCGAGTACCGAAAGCAATACTTTTGGAATTTCGAGATTTGATTCGAATTACACTGTCTTGTGGATTTTGATTTTTTGGATTTTGGCACAAGAGCCGTGGTGTTGACTACGTTGGGCCAAACCTTAATTTTTTCAGGATTAAGATATAAATTTTAAACTGTGAATACTTTTGAAAAAGGTGAAGAATACTTAAAATATTTTTGTCTTGTGAGGAAAAGTGAAATCCTGCACCCCTGTTTTAAACAAATATGCCCCCATATATTATTTTACGCTGTAGATTGTTTTTAAAGTTTTAGTTAATATGGAACTATACAAATTAGAGCTGCATTTCCGTTTTATTTATAAATGTAATCAATTCAACAAATGTGTATGAAACATTTCTAGGCAATTTTTAAAATAAAGATTTTTATCGTTTTAAATATTGATTTGTTCAAAGAATATTGAAATTTTTTTAATCATAAAAACATATTTATTCTGCTTTGTCTTTGATTGAAAATATCACAATAAATCATTTTTTCTTCATTGTTATTATATCAAGGGTTATTAATTAATATCAAAAAAATTTTTTCAAACATTTTTCAGAAGTACTACAAACGTTTCTACTAATATCAATAATTTAGAACTATTTCAAAAGTAAACTTCTCCTTTTTATTTATGTAATGTATGTAACAATTCACGTAACTGTGTTTTATAAACATTATAATTTGAAAATGTGAATATTCACTGCTGATTTTGTCAAATTGTATTAAACCGGAATTAATCTATGGTCAATCCAAACTTTTCTCATTTATTTAAACATTTAAAACTGAGGTCATGTAATGTGTTTTAAAATAAATGAAAATAATGAAAAAATGTTTCGCAAATAATGAAAAAGTAAAAGCACGCAATAGTAGGAGGAAGATTATAATGTTATAGTTTTCTTTTCTTATAAAAAGGAATGACAAACTATTTTAATATTAGAATCATATTCTCCGTTTGGTTGGTTGTGTGTGGTTTATTGGAGCAAGAGCCACACTTGGCCAAATTGCGCCAAGCATATGGTAAAATTAGAACAGACATTTAAAAAAACATGATTTTAAAAGCAGAAGTAAGTTATTGAAACCACATGAAATGTATCGAAATGTATCATATTCTCCGGAGAGATAGTTTTTTGTGTATGTACATTAATATTTTTTAAACTGATATTGCAGTATTGACTATCTGAAAGTAATCAGCAATAGAAAGAAGTTAACAAAATAAAATGAATTGGAAATTATTTTCTAAATGATCTGATAGTGAAAAAAATTTTAGGAGGAGAAATATACTGATAAAAATGCTTTGGAATGATATATCCAACTGTAGATTTCTGGTACATTTTAAAGTTTTATGTAATTCCTTTATAAGTTTAATCGAACAAATGGAATTTAACCCTTAACGCATTTAAACATTCATTTTTAAAAAACTGTTATATTTGTGTGTAAAAAATATTAAGATAAGAGAAAAATCTAAATAAATTGCATTCAATCTCTAAAATATGAATGTATGGATGCCTCAAGATATCGTTTGAAAATGGGAATTTCGATCAAGGAGTAATAAGTTATTTTTCTCTACTTTTCTAAGTAACTGTAGCATAACATCTGTGGTTCTTTTCGATCTGCAGTGTGATTACCAATTCTCGTATTGGTATTTGGTATAATTGGTAATTCAATAAGACAAACTATGGTAATCCAATACGAGATAACCAATTCTCGTATTGGTAATTAGTAATAATTATAACTGGTAATTCAGTAAGACAAACTTTGGTAATCCAATACGAGATTACCTATTCTCGTTTTGATAATTGGTATAATTGATTATTCAATAAGACAAACTTAGGTAATCCAATACGAGATTACCAGTTCTCGTATTGGTAATTGGTATAGTTGGTAATTCAATAAGACAAACTTTGGTAATCCAATACGAGATTATCAATCCTCGTATTGGTAAACATGTCATTATACAGAAGACTATAACGTTAAAATTACATACTGGGTGTTAAAAAGAAAGGCGTATTAACTCTGCAGGGTTTAGTTATATTAACGTCCCGTTTAAAGCAACACGGTGGCTATTTTGGGATGGACCTCGTAATTTTGAACCACGGTCAGATGACGAGGACGACACCTGAACTGGCACCCCCCTCTCCACACCACGCCCCACCAGCGGGAACTCTGCAGGGAATAGAATTATCATGATTTAACTTTATAAGTGGCTGTATCAAATTTTCCCTTTTTCATTAAATTCCATGTGGGATTTTTCTAGGGGAAATGTTTTAATTGGCATAAAAATCCGGTTATTAAATTTTCAAAATCATATGATTAATAGTTGAATGTTATTTGACTTAAATAATTGGCCACTTCATAAGGATAATTTTACTCAGTCTGAGTTAGCCCATGTAATGAGCAAAAAACTACTGGGGTAGCCTTTAAACCTTTTGCTAAGAAAAGACAAAAAATTTGATTTAATAAGAAAGAAGCCTATATTCCCATAAAATATCTGTTTTAAAATTTAAATAAAAGACGAGAAAATATTTTAAGAGCATTAAAACAGTGAGCTGTCATTATTTTACTTAACACAACTAGTGACAGGGTTTTACAGCTTTGATCGATCTCAGTAAGTGGTCCTCCCACAACAACGATGATTGAAAGTAATTAAGTTTCTTAGTTGTTTCCTTGGATTATTTTTTGAAAAAAGTTACTTAAGAAACGTGAGCATTAGTTGAAGAAAACCAGTCTCTCAATTCCACTGTCAAACTAAGTCTGATGTTCAAATCATGCAGCTCTTCCTGGTGGTAGGTTAGGAAATCAAAGGTGATAAATGGGCGAAAGCTTTTGTTCCTTCTACTTCCGGGTTATTATCTCAGAAGGTACTTTTACTTTCTGCCTCGCGAAGTAGTAGTTATTCTCAATATAACCACAACTTGCAAAATGTTTAGTGTAGCATCGCAGATTCATTTCCTTCTCTTTTTTATTTTGTTTGTTTTCACTTTACTCAAACATTGTTTACTAGATTCTTTGAAGCGTTGCGGAGTAAAACAACAAGCACACCACGATTCTTATGCAAATTCACCAGAGGGCATCGCATTCAAAGCAGGGATTAATATGATAGGAGAACAAAACCGTAGCCTTCTGTCTCTTTTTTTGGCTGAGAATGAAATATGATAGCTGTTTGGACCATAAGACGAGTGGGCAATTAGTGAAACCAATAGAAGGGCAGAGGCAAACCAAAAGAAGATTTTTTAACTTATAGTTTAATGTTCATGTACTTTTTTTATGATCAAGATCTCTCTGAACTACAGTTTTGTTCAAATGAATAGCGATGCACCTTTTCCCCTCTAAGTTCTTATTATAACATCAGCTCTATGTTTTTCAAATTTTATTTCAATAAGTCAGAAAATTTTCGACTGAATGTCTTTAGATTTATTTATTTTAACTTTCTGCTTCAAAAAATTACATTAGACGAATAGAATATCTTATTTTACGATTGGAAGCAAACCAGTGATGCCTTTCTTAACGAGATATGGATTATTCCTGTGCAAAATTATTCATAGAATTTTTCCCAAATTCGAAGTTTGTTTGACTTTTTGAATTTATTTTGGTTTCACACACACTCCCAAACAATAATATGTTTCATTTCTTATGCATTCATGACATGACGTTTGTTTTAGAGCTCAGTGGGCTGTTTTCATCAAATATAATAATTATTTTTAATGAAAGATAAGTCTTAATGAACTTAATTAGTAAAAGATAAAATAAAACATATGTCTTTTTTAAAACATTACCTTTTTTTAAAGGAAAATTAACTGAATATAATTTTTATATATAAAAAATATCAAACTTATTAAATTAAATTAAATCAAAAAGTAAAAAAAAATATTACGTAATGAGTAATTTTTATATAATTATTTATTACTTAAGTAATTATATAAAATACTATAAATATTTTTATATTCTAAAACTATCTAATATATTTTAATTCGAATATGAAAGCTGATAAAATGAAAAAAAAAAAGTTGCACAAAATATGTATACTAAAATATTTGAGTTCTGGCATTAGTATGTAATTGTTGTTATTTTTAATTAATTTTCAGTCATCAATACTGAAGTTATTAATATTTTTCGTGGTTTAAATTTCTGAAGTAATACCTAGTAAATTTAATGAGATAATTCTAAATCATACTAATGATATATATTTAAAAAAAACTTGCTTTCTTTCACTGACAAGACCAAACTTTAAAATATTTGCTCCAAAAATTATAATAGCGCTTATTTATTCCGAATATCTTTGTTTTAATGAATAATTTACATTTATTCATGTATAAGAATATCAGTTAATTAAAATCAACATGCCACCCAATTTCTTCTCTTTCATGTTTAATTTCATCACGGGAATCTTTTACGATTCCCTTTTTGTACTCGTCACCATAGCTCTTTTATTACCATTGATTTTATCAAAGGACTTAAGCATTGCTCTTTATATATCCATTGATTGATAAAGATTCTAACGATTCGAAAACATCTTTGAAGTTTATCAAAAATTCACATATGTTGTGTTTGTACTGCTGCTGATTAATCAGCAGCTCTATGGAACTTACGTAACTGATAATTTTACCTAAGGCATATTTCGGGATCAGAGTAATCTTTCTGAAAAATTATCTTCAGTTTAGGTTTAGGTTTTGTTTCTAATTATATCTCATTATAAGAAAAATTGCACAAAATGAATATCTGAACGATAATATGCTGAATTTCAATTATTTCATATTATTTTGTAATAATGGACAGTAATTGGATAACGCGATTTTACTTATCAGGGTTTTTAATAAGTTATTGATTCATTTGTAGAAAGTTACCTAAACTGAACCTCTATATTTCTGTAATGGGTTCTTTTTGCATCTTCTCAAGATTTAGCCTTACAGACGCTGTAATCAGCCTCAAACTTTATTGGTTTACAAAGGGGAAAAAGTGGAGGAGTTTCGCTTGCTCAACTCTCTACTTTCTTCGTTGCAGCCACACAAGGATATAGCTACTCTTAGAAATAAATATATAGAAAAGCATGTAGTAATAAACATTTTCTTATTTCAGACAGCACTGCGTTTTGTTTTCCGATCCTCTAATTACCGTTACGATTCATTCATTATCATAAATATCTAACCTAGAAAAACACAACAATTAGAATTTCGCCGTAATTACTCTGGAGGACATAATTCTTAACAGCTCGGACAAAAGAGAAGCGTTGGAGAATGCAATTCAAAACAAAAGAACTCGTGTTCTGCACGAAAGGTTTATATTTATTTCTCCGGATGTTTTAGGCCCTTTGAAAAGAATCGCTAATTGTTAGAGAAATATCCACAATGAACTTCCTTTGCTGGAATTCATAGCAAAAGGAATGCCTTATGCAAATGTAAAGCCATGTATTTCAAGTTTTAAACATCATGTAGGTCACTGTTATCAAGATGCTTCTTTGTGAAACAACTCTTTCAAAACTTGGACTTTTAAACAAATCGTTCTTTAGATAGTCCGTGTCAAAGAAAGAAAAGATCCTTAAAGGCTTTTGAGAGAGAAAAATATATGTCTATTTTCAAATGAAATCCTTTCTTAAAAAGTGATGCGCATTGTAATACGTTCCATCTAACTGCTTTGCTTTCCCTAATCTACCGTTTATATATATATATATATATATATATATATGTGTGTGTATGTGTGTGTGTGTACTACACTACATATTTGATAAAAATTATTTTAATACATTTTTGTAGCTATTGTAAATATTTATCCTTTTATACTGATTGTAACAATTTTTTTGTATATTTCTTATTTTATTGTAGTATACTGTATTATTTACTAAATTAATAATTTTCATTTAAAATTTTTTTAGTGTGTTTATTTATAGATAAAAAATTTGTTCACAACACTGTTTGCTCAACTTAGAACTTTCTTAATTAAGTTCGCTTCATTCTAGCATTTATTTATTATCGATTACTTTGTGGTAAATTATCATATTTTAAGATTGCTATTTGCCGAAATTTGCAAATTTGGGATGGCAGGTTAAATTACCAATTTTTATATCATCCAGACATTGCATTAATTATATGAAAATTCATTCTTTTATGAGACAGACTAATACAAAGATTTGTACAAAAAGAGTTTTAATGACGATGAAAATTAAGTGGAAAAATTAAAATGCATGAAGCATAAAATTATCAATAATTTGAATCTATTTTTAAATAGTATTTAGAATAGCTTTATGGCAATGTAAGAATATACAAAGTTTCTAAACTCTTCCCTTTTAATTAAAAAAAAAACTCAACAGAGTGTACCTCACGCATGTTCCATATCTATTTGTGCATTAATATGCCTTGCCAATCAATATTCTCGGTTCTCTAAAATAGCTAACTTCGTATTTTATTGCAATATCTGTGCCAGAAATGTCAGTAAAGTTTCACTACTATCCTTGTTCAGCCTGAAAATTTTTGAATTATCTTCTTTGTATATTCTTGAATTTTGAATTATCTTGAGATAAGAACTCGTTGAGTACTATGTTTGTATTACACTTACTTTTGTCTAAGGTTATTCTGATAAATGTAGCAAAAGAAAAAGAAAAAAAAAGGAAAAGAAAAGAAAACAAAGAAAGGACGACGGAAGGATTTTTGTGACTATTAATCGAAAGAATCTGAAAACAATACGACTGGATTCTGGAACAATTTCTGTTTGCTCTTAAACGGAACTCTAATTCAAACATTTTAATATGATTATACTATCAAGCAACAAAGTTTAGGTTTTAATCAGCCGTCTTGCTTTTATTTTTAAAACTCAATAATATAATATTTATAACTTAGATGACAGAAGAGGATGAAATTATAGGAACACTAAAAATCATTTTAATAATAGCATCTCAATGAGTACAGGTATAAATTTAATTATTAAGAAAATGTAATGTTTTGTAATAAAATATGCTTAAAAATATTTGTCGAAAAATTTATCAAAACTGAACGAAAACTTAAGGAAAAAAATTATATAATTGAAAATCTTATCTGTTGATATAAAGCTTGTTCATGGGCAATAATAATTTTTGAAATTGTTGTGAAAAAAAGAAAATTGCAATTTTTTTTAATAAAAATTTTGGGAACCATTTGTGAGCTTTAACTACTAACTTAAATGATTTCAAGAAAAATTGGGTAGTGATAAACTCAATAATTTGCCTTGTAGAGTGATTTTTTTCTTATTATATATAGGACACTTTACAAATATGTTCATTTATAAACATTATCAATTAAAAGGATAAATATGCAATCCAAGAGTTTTTACGAGCTTGTATGTGACTAAAATATCCTAGAATTTTTAAAAGCTTAGAATAGCTTATATTCTCTAACTTGGTTAGTTTCATTGATATATGCTGATAATTTATTATAATTGTTCAGAAACAATTACGCCAAGTGAAAAAATGAATAACAATTTGCGTGTGCATAGTATTTTGTATTCATATCATCTGTTTTCAAAAACATAAAACAAAAAAAACATTTCAAATATAACATTAAAAGTCTACAACAAGATATTCTAAATTTTGGATGGAGGATAAATCGCCAGAGGTGGTCTGACAACTGTGGCCCATAAAACAGTTGTGCGCAAGTCATTTAAATCTTAGTTGTTAAGAAAAACTCAGGAGTTTGGATATAAATTTGTTTGCACATAGCAAAAACAAAATTTTAGGGCAATTTTATCCATCGCAAAAAAAGATTGACAGGTAAAGCTGATTTTTTTACCAGTTCAAATAAAACAAAGAATGTCCCTAGTTTTTTATTATTAAATAGAGAATAGTTACATTGTAAAATAATGATTGCTTGCAAAATACAATATAAATTTGTACTTTTTAGCTCAATATTGTTGCTTAAAATAAAAATAATAAGTTTATTATCAAATGGAAGTCATGATGTTAAATATAAAATCGAAATAAAAATGTGCATAAAGTGAAAAAACTATTTGTTTCAGTCCTAGTAGTTTGAAATATTTAATTAAATTCCGTCCTTTTAATACCCGAATTTAATGTTTTAATTTTCAGTACTTTCAATGGTAATAGTCAACACTACTCGTAGTCGCGTAGCAAATGACAAAGCACATGCTATTTAATCGCTCTTTGTCATTAATCTTGTTATGCAAGGTTTCCAAAGTCCTTGAAAACGCTTGAAAGGTCCTTAAATTTTGACTTACTGAACTCTGAGTCCCTAAAAGGAATTTGATTTTTTCGTCGTAACCTTGAAAAATAGTTGAAATAATGCATTCATTATTTTTTGAATAGAAAGAAAACCATTTTGTCATCTATTTCGTCTAAAAAATTTTAAAGGGAAAAAAATATATATGAATATTGTTAATCAACTGTCGTTTTTCTCTGTATATTTGGAAGAAGACAGAACTAAACAAGCTGAATTATCATAACGGCTGATGAATTTTCCAACAGAACTAATAGCTGAAGATACGTAATTTATTGTCTTCTCAATGATTAAACACAAAGCTGAAATAGTCTTGTGAAGCGCGTAAAACGTATAAAATGTTTTTAAATTTGTTCCAAAACATGTGGGGCAACAGATGCTCTATCTTTATCTCATCTAATATTGCTCTATAAATTAAAAATGTTTTATTTTTCTGAAGGGTCCGACCTGTATAATCTAATGTTTGATGAATCATTCGACATAGTTTTGTAAACGGCCTGTTCGATTTGAGATTGAACTGAGAAAATTTAAATCATATACGTGGCCTCATCTTCTATAGATCATTGCACAATCGAAAATATTTTATGAGAATTTCACAATTCTATTGAAAAGGTTTCATCTATCTTGATGGTTGAAATCTTTCATCATTACAATAAAGTAGAAAATTTTGAACTATTACATGGTAAAAGGCAAATAAAAGAATTAATTATGTTGTTGAAAAATTTAACTATTTGTAGCCTATAGATTTTCAATTATTCATTTACACTAGGGTGAATTAACATTCAAAATGAGATAATGAACCTCTTTTTTTCTGATATATATTATTTATTGTAAAATTAAACAGCAAGGAAAAAAAGAGTGGACTGCTTGATATTTTTAGTGTGGATAACTACTCAAACCTTTTTTCGAACCAGATTTAAAAAGGTCAAGTTTCCTATATCAAAATTTAAATTGTCTGAATTTGTTTCAAAGTGTAGCAAAAATACAATTCAATCAATTCAAATTTAAGTATTTATTTTTTTTTGTCTACGGCCAAAATTATTCAACAATTTTTAACATTAAATACTAAAGAGGCTACCCTCTTTTGCCATTTTTGTTCCAAAATATAAAAAAGATACTCATTGGCTATTTCAGTTAATTTCATGCCATGAAAGTTTATCTTTTTACTTACTGTGTCATGATACATTTTCAAAAATATATAATGAATGTCCTAAATGGGAACGATAATATTAAATTTAGAAATATCACTCTCGCACCATCTTGGAATTTTTGTAATGACACAAAATAAGAGGAAGAGAGAGTTTAAACAGTGAATTCCTTTTTATGTTAAGCGGGTTTCTTATAAAGTTTTGTTTCAAGTAAAACTTAAAATGATTTAAAAGAATTGCAAGTGTTTAGATCTTTCTTATCAGTTTAAGGAACTAAGAATGAAATGACCATCACCTTAACATTGCCACCACTTCCCATAAGTCGTCGTTACAATTTTTACTTCCTCTAATTGAATAATCTGTGGTATTTTATTGCCATATATTTAATTTAAAAAAGGAAAACAAGAAATTATTCAAATAAACTAGATTTATTTTCTTTGATAATGCTGCGGCGAAAAAGATTTGTTTTCCTTTCTTTAATGCCCGAGAGCTGTAAAGGAAAATCCGCATGGCCCATCACTTTTTTAGATAAAAGTATTTATCTTTTCTTTGTAAATGATGGTCCAACACTGGCATGAATTGGAAATGGAGGGCGCTCATTTTTATCAGCAAGTTTGCGATTCATTTGAATTCCAAGATGAAGGGCATATGAAAAGAAAAGATAAAGAATCACTTTTGAAATAAAGAGAAGAACTCACTCCATTTAGAAATCTCATGTTCCGTTTTTCATCTCAGTTGTTAACTTTTGATTTCAAAAGGTGAAAGGGTGTAGTTGCAGCCTTCGGAACAAGAGCAATTAATCTCGGCATCTCTTGTTCAGTGGTCGCCGCGTTTATGGTAATCAGACTTCAAAGAAATGTTTCATGGAACAGGCTTGCCTAGAACGATAAAAAGGCTTGTTTATAAATATGCATAAACTTGGAAGGATGATAGCTATGCAAACTTGGGTGAATGGAATGGCAGGCTCTGTATTTCGCGAAATGAAGTTCATAGAATGAGATTTCACAAGTCTTTATATTCAATATAAAGTTATACCTGATATATACCCACTGTGGTGTTCGAACTCTCTTTGCAGTAGACATTCAGTAGTAATTCAGCGACAAAATTATTTATAATAAATGTGAATATGCTTCGAAATTCGGAAGCATAGTAAAATAATTATTTTTATTATGTGATCCCTAAAATAATCTTGATTATAAATTAAGGCAAAAAGAGGTTGTAGATTGTCGTTTTCATATGAGTTTGGAATCAGACTTCTCATGCTCATGGGCCTTTACCCTCAGAAGTTACGGCACAAACTCGGCTTAAAATAGTTGGTTTTGTCAGCGGGCTTGTCTATGGCTAATGCCATAAGTAACAACAGCAATTAACTCAGTTAATTAAATTAAATGAATAAACGCAACTGATAGTGTCTTGGAAACAGAGAAACCATTTAGCACTAATACTAACAGCGGAATTCTAATGTGTTTCTAATGTCTGCAATCATTTTGCTTATTAATGTCTCATTTCTGAATTTTTGGAATTAGGTTTAATCTCATTCACTGTAGCATATTAAGTTCTTGAATGAAAAATGAATAATAAAGGTTAAGGGTGTCATTTTTTGTTGGTTTGAAATTTATTGAAATGTCCATATAATTTGCCGTCTTATTTATCGTCTATGTCATCTAAACACAGTTAAGAATCACAAGTCATTCCCAAAATGAGTAGTTTAGTTACATTAACTTTGAACAAGACTATTTCTGGATGGATCTGTTTTCAAAGCATGGTCTGATGATGAGAAAGGTACTTGAATTGAAATTTTCCACTGGCGTAATAATAAGAAATGGATTTTAATCATCAACGCCAATTTGATGTTTACCGGGTATAATTGACCAGCTTTTGATTCAATCAAATATCGAAATTGAGATTTTTGGTTTTAAATGCAAGGCCTTATCATCATGCCATTACAGCTTCTCATCTAAACAAGATATTAATCTACCTAAATTAAAACTTTCACACAGAATCATCACAAAAGATGTGGAACCTAAACAAAAATCATTGTAAAGGGGGTCACAATTGGAATTGATTTATAAGTTCAGGGTCATATACGCTAATGGGTTGAGAACTGCTATCTTAAAACAACCGTTTTTCTGCGAAAAAGACAAAACATGTTTCACCCAAACACAAAGATGCATATGCAAATATGGATTTTGGAATTCAAACTATGGATCTTGAAGTCACCTGCGGAATTTATCTTCTCCACCTTCCAGTCAATATTTTTTTCCAGAAGCTCGTTTTCAAAATGAGCACCCATTAGAGACCTTCAGACAGGTGGGTCAGAGGTCGCGTCATCTGCGCCTGAAGGTGAACCATCCATCTGGGAAAGCGTGTCCTTAAGGGAGGTCACGGATGTCACGACATGAACAGAGTGGAAGAGTGCAAGGCAGGGCGGGAAATGGATGAACAAGACTCTCGCAACAATGAATTTTCTTGACACTCGACTGTCACGCAAATACCGAGCGATAATTATTTTTTTGAGTTCATGAAATATAACACTAATTTCTCCTATCTCTTAATGCATGAAGTAAAGGAGTTTGAAAGGGGATGCTATCAAGATATTCCAGCATTAGATTTTGAAAATCCAGAGCTTTTACACACGCTTAGCAAGCAATATGCATGAAAGTACCTATCCGTATCGTGTTATTCTGAAGTTTATTATGTATATAATACAGGTATATCTGAAGTTTATTAGGTATGTGACTCTCCACTTTTCAGATCTCAAAGAGTCCAAAAAAATAATATTTGGAATTATATCTGTTAGTCTATGAACACAAAAAATAGCTCGAAAAAGTTCTGAACCAGACTGATGAAATTCTGCATAAGGCCTTAATGGCAAATACGTAGAATTCTGTCAAAATTTGAGCGAAATCCATTTAGAAAGAGGATATTTACTCTCCTGTCCTAGTGCATGATAAGTGTAAAGTAAGGAGATAGTGAAATAAAGTTTCGTATACAGTTTCGCATTCTAAACGTATAAAATTTCAATTCTTCAAGGAGTTGCTGTCTGTCAAATTGTAGAGACTATTCACCTAATTATTATTGCATGCAAAAGCGAAACTCAGAAATGTAACAATTTAAATAAATGAAAATCGATGCTATCTTTTTATTAAAATTGCAGCTGTGTATCTTTTGATTTTAATTATTTGAAGAGAAAAAGGCATAAAAGGAATACTAGGGTTCTTTATTCGTCTACTAAGCACAAAATCCTTGTGTATGTGGGATAAAAATCCCGGTACTCGAAAATTTCGCAGTCTTGTTCAAGCTCCATAATTTGTATGGCGGAGTGCAGGTGGCCTTTAAAATCTCTAATAAGGAATATCTCTTACAATTATGATACCAGTAGACTTCCCCAGAAGAAGGGGAAAAAAGCTTTATGGAATGAATTTAATTTGTGGTCTTTACATTAAAATTGTAGTTTTATTCGGGAGGATACAGGAAAAACTGTAGTGAATTATTTCTTTTCAATGTTAAAAAGACAATTTATATTTAATTAAATTTTATTTAAATTTTAAGGAATATCACAAAAAATACAAAGAATTAAAGCATTTGAACGAAAACTAAAATTTAAGTATAGTTTTCCCATGAATAATACTTTAGAACGAAAAATATCTCATCTGTCTAAATTGTTGAATGTATCTCATGCAACAAGAAAAATTTTCAGTTTATTTATGATATATATAAGGGTATCAACACTTCAACATCTGTTATTTCATTTTGCATGGAATTTGGGTTCTTCAAATCAAGTATCAACTAATAATTCAAATTAACAGAGATTTTTTGGAAGGAATAACATTCATTTTAAATCTTAAAATATGTATAAATTTACGCAATATAGTTTATCAAAATGATTGTTTCAACAATTTATCAAAGAGGAATGCTTAATATTTCCCCTTATATTTCCAGCAAATTTGCTGAACCACTCCTTTGTTTATGAATTGATGATCCTGAAAAAATATTGTTAGTTATTAATTTCCAATTACAAAATTACAAATACTTATAAATTTATTGGTTAAGGGAATGTATCAAATTAATTTAATGCAATTAATATAGTAATTACGAAACAATTTTGATCTAACATCATAGAACTAAAATATCCTGATGACATTACATTGCAATGAACCAACATCCTTTCAAAAAACTTCCTATTCTTTTTTAAAAAATGTTAGAGGTCAAAATTAAAACAAACACTTTGGGATAATTGTAATAAATAAAGAACTTCTCACAAAAATTTTAAAAATTCACCTCACTATAATTGATTCTGAATACTGATTTTAGATTCTGTTACATAAAGAATGAATGATTGCTACCTTGAAAGTTTCTGCCATCACTGGCCAAGGTTTCTGACATCGCTGATTAGAACTAAATAACTATCTGTTTGCGGTTTTTCAATAGAATATAATTACTTTTTGGTAGATTCTAATCATTTTATTCTTCACAAAATTTTGCACTAGGTTTCTCTTCAAGGAAATACATTAACAAATGTTGAAAAATAGATTTTTAAGCTTTAAAAAAACGATGGTAAAATGTATAAGAAGCAAATAACAGGGATGTGGGCAGTTAAAGCAAGCTGAGAATAGCTGCCATTTAATTTGGCGAAAGTGAACAATTGGCATTTTAAATTTGGTGACTGTTGATACAGATTATAGAAACTGCCAAAGTTCCTGAAATATGATGAAATATATTTATGAATTCGCTTACTTAAGAAGCTGGATTATAATTCTTTGAAATAAATCTATTTATAAAATAAAATGGCAAAGGAAGTTGGAGTTGCAAACCCCACAAGTACTATCTTTAAGTAAATAAGTAAATCCTATACACACACGCACAAATTATTTTAGTCGTATTTTTCAAAATATTGCCTTTTATCGTGCGTGCATTCAATGTGTGTTGATCCCATTTGTCTATCTGGCAAGTTCTCCTTAAACTGAATGAAGGGTTTATGTCTCTATATTTCTAACTTTGGCTATCTAAAAGAGGAAAATATGCTCTTGCTACGATTGCATCAAAAATGAAAAAACGCTCATAAAGGTTTTTTACTAAATCTTTGCTGCAAAATTTAGTGAAAAATCCTCACTTTGATTCAGTTAATCGTTGCTAAATATACACATTCTTATATTGGCTTTAATCATAGTTATATATTATAATTTTGTAGAGACTGTCCTCATGCCTTTAAGATGTTACATAATTGTTTTACTATTTCAAAACTGAAATTGATATTTTTCTATCAGAAGTTAAATATTTTATAATTTATAAAAAAATAATAATTTGAAAAAAATGGAATTAGTTAAGCCATTACAAAATATTCTTAACTTTTGATTTTTGAATTTCTATTCAAGCATTACAGACATATACATTCCATATTTTATTTACAAAGATATACATTTACTATTTTTACGAAATAGTTAGAAAAATATACAACGCTGCATTGTTTGAAAATTAAATGAGTCATTGCAAACATTTTATTGTGCAATTAATGTTATCCAGTTTTCCTTCACAAATGCTTTTTGATCCAGATTATAAAATAGTAATATAATCTGAATATAGCAATATAATCAAAAATATAGTAATATAATCTGAATAATAACTTAAAAAATAAAAAAAGCAATATTTGCTTCGGGTTGCATAATTTTTTCAAGCAACAATTGAAGTTTAAATCAAACACAAAATTAAAATAAATCACAGTTTACTACTAGTTAGAATTTAATTTTTTAAAAACTCATAATAACGTTCTGCATTCAGAAACATTAAACAATCAGCAATTCCTGAATATTCCTTCATTAGTAAAGCCGAGTTTGGTTTTAAAGCCGTATTTCACCACATTAATAATGTCAAAGAAAATAATGAAGTGAAAAATTATTTGAAAATAGTGTCATTTTTAGAATTTATTCTTTATAAGGGAGATTAATGTATACTCGGAACTTTTGTCAGAATTTAGATATAAATAATGTTAGATGTTAAAAAAAGTTAAATTTTAAACAGCGTTTTCAGCTTTTTAATTTTATAACTAGCCATATTATCCATAATAAATAAATATCAAACATAGATGCTTAAAAAATAAGAGAATATGTAAAGTAATAGCCACGCAAATAGGATGAACTAGGATCACGCAATACTTCAAATGCATTCCGCGAAATTAATTTTTGAAGCCATTGTTCTTTTCTTGGAATAAAAACCCTGTACTTTCACGGCATACTTTCTGAGAATTTCCGTTAAACTATATGCATAATTACACATCTCATGTAACTGAGAAGTCATACAAATTGATTCTGTTAGAAACCCCATTTTCAAAGATTTTAACTTTCTCATCATAGATAGTAAAATTTAAACTTTTCATTTCAAATTTTTTAATTCATTATTTGCTATCTATTTATTATGAGTAAAACATGATGAATCTTCGTCAGCCAATTTTTAATTATAGTTAAAAAGAATAGAGATTTGCATACAATAGTCGAACATATAACCAATGTTTGCGTGAAAATTATTTGTAAACATTGCGTAATTGCTCAGGCTTTAATGCCGAAATAATTATCGAGAGCAACACGATTACTTTTCCTAAATATATAATTATAGGTGATTAACTTCATGCTTAAGACACGCGAGGTAGAAATAATGAATGTTCAGTGGTAAGATGGCCTCAATTCTTGTTGAATGCTTGAGGATTATAAATCGGCGTGAGATAAGTGTTCGTGGAATTGAGGACTTTTGAAAGATCTTTCTAAAATTATGATAAATTTCTAATTGAGAGATAAAAAAGGGCATTTTATGAAAAAGCACTTTTACAGTCTATTATTGTAGCTTATAACAGTTTTCGAATTTCCGAGGATTCAGCAGAGAAATCATGACAATAAATTACAATATTCATAGCATGGCCATTCAATAAGTGGGAAAATAAGACATTTGGTTAACAGGTGTTCCCAATAATGATGAATGTTTAGATGAATGGAATCTCAATATAATTCGTAAATGATCCTCTTGAATTGGTGTTCCTTAAAGGGGTCACTTTGCAGTAAAGCCAGAATCTGAACTTATGAGAATGAGCATGTCTAGATAGAAACTACCACAGATTAAAACAATATTGTTATATTAAAAGTTAAAATTAAAACAGCATTATATTAACATTATGCTTATCAAGTGGTCATTCAGACCCTTTCTTTTCGTTAATTTTCTTTAAGAAAATTGTTGCCATATTTTATGAGATATTTTAATTAACTTTAATTAGATTTATATGGCATATAATTGCAATATATTGCAAATATTATTATACATTTATATTTATTATTATACGTTTTTTCAAATCAAATACCGAAAAGGGTAATTTCGTTCCCTTTAGTAGAAATAAGTATTTGCCATTCATGGTAAACCGAGTGTTAAAGCAACATTACAAAACAGAATTCTAACCTCGTTTAGAATACTGTTTTGGGTGCTTTTAATTTTCTGCTATCTATAGGCGATGTTTATAATTAGTATGATTACCATTACGTCAATACGTCGCTGTATAGTTGTTGTGTGCCAGTATTAAGAGTGGAAGGCTTGAAATAGTTTATGTAAAACATTTTTTTTATAAGTAGCAAATATAATAATATAATTACAGATAGTAATAATATAAAAGATTAAATATTACGGATTGCAATGATATTTAATTAAGAGTTATTCAAGCAAATGTTAATTTTTTCACAAAGCTAATCAACCTTATTTATTTACATTTTAAATTTTAATATCCTTGAAAAAACAGGCGACATTAACAAAAAAAAGTGTTCTCATTCTCTAAATTTTTAATTTTCGAATAAAGTGCGAAATTTTACTGAGAATAATTGAAACCCTTTTTTTAAATTGGCAAATAGTTTTTAATGAAATGGCATATCATAGAGTTTCAATTATTCTTACAACGACTAAGTTTTCGTATTCGGGGAATAAAGCTTTTATTTATTATTTGTAAAGAAGAAAGTGAATTTTGCTACTGTTAACCTTTTTAGAGAAATAACACACTCACACATGTATATAGATACTCATACAAGAGAAAACAAGCAAAAATTTTCGTAATGAAAGTAAACCTATTAAATATAATACGAGAAAAATATAAAAACAATTATTTAAAACAGTAAAAAACAATTATTAAATAAAAATTACAATAAAAATAAATAAAAACAATTATAAATGAAAATTATTAAATAAAAACAATTATTAAAAACAATTCCAAAAATAACAATAAAATAAATAAATTTATAAAAATAATAAAATATCTTGGATTGGCATGTTTGAATTAGAATTCAATTCTAAGATTCATAACTCTTTAAGTTGTTTATTCAGTATTAAATCTAAAACGCACATGCAAGATGAGTGACATTAAATGCTGAAGTATTTGCTCTTAATGATTGTTTATATTAATTTACAAATGGCTTATATTTTTAGTTAAGAATTTTCCTTTAGAAGGCATGTTAATCTAGCCGTTTGTGCAAGGGGTGTTCAAATAAAAAGGTAAGAAACAATACTGTTGGTATTATTTTTTTCAGAACCAATCCGATATGTTTTGTGATCACTCCGAAGTCTAGCTCTATCGAAAACATAAGACCGAGTTTACTCAAGGAGTGTGTGATACTGTTCCGTGTTAAGGTGAGTCCACATGTCCACAGTCAGGTCACACATGCGGAACTGGCCCAGTTCAAGAGGGAGCAGCTCGGCCATCCACCCTACAGCTTGGACATGTCGCTCCATGATTTTCCTGTGTTTGGTCCCCTAAAAAAACATCCGAAAGGGAAGCACTTCACCTCGGACAGCGAACTCAAGGATGCTGGGAGGACTGGGTCTCGTCACGGCCACAGTTATTCAAGGATCACGGAATTCTTCGGCTTGTTAATCATTGGGATTATTGTGCTCTGGCCTATGGTATATACTTTGAATAAAGTTTTCATTTATACCCCAAATGTCGTATTGTACCTTTTCATTTGAACATTCCTTGTATAATGGCTTAAAATTTTACGAATATCAAAATAATGAAGTATCGAAATTGCTGTTAGTGAACTGTGCCGAATAGCACTGAATTAAGATTTCTAGGGTCCCTTAGAATACAAAGGAAGTATCGAAGCCCCCTTTCTTACTCGTCAACTTTTAAAGTCAAATGATTTCCTAATGATTTAAATTTAATCATTATATGAATTTAAGTAGGACAATTTGGCAAACCGAAATGGTAAAACATTAAATGGCAAAATAATTTCAAGAGATTCGGCTTCGTTGTATCGCATATAAAAATGCAAACTTAAAATTTAAAAGCAATTTTGTACAGATAATAATATTTCTTTAATACTATCTAAACTATTTTTTAATTATAGAAAAAAATATTTTTCAAATAATAAAACAACATTATTAATATTTTTTCAGAATTACTAAATCGCATAATATGATATTTATAAAAGGTAATTAATTAATAATGTTGTTAGAAAAACACTCCGAAATATAAACGATACTTTATTTTTATTTAAATAACTTGATATCTATGGCTTTCGTACATTCAATAAAAATACAAAATTAAATCGTTCTGAAAATACCACAAAAACTTCTAGAGGATGTGTGGCCACTTAAAATGTAAGGGGGAGGGGGCTCAAGAGAGTTGACTACTTTTCCTGTTTAATAGTCCAGTCATGACACCAAACATCATACAACTTGTTTCTTAGAGTTTATTAGATGTCGATATTTTATTCATAGTTATTTCACACACACACACACACACACACACACACACACACACACACACACACAC
>JAPMOQ010039857.1:62246-150877 GCA_026543055.1 Argiope trifasciata
CACACACACACACACACACACACACACACACACACACACACACACACGCACACGCACACACGCATCATTGATGCAATTATATCTTCAATCACTGAATAATTCAATTTTTCGTTAGAAATGTAACACTGTAAATTAGTTTCTTCATGGCAAGCAGCACAATATTCTGAAGACCTTTAAGCTTGTCATGACCACATTAACAGTTCTGACGGAACCCGTAATTATCACATGTATCTGACGCTTCGGCCTTACAACCGCCTTTGTTCCACATCAACTGAGTCAAGGAAACAATAAAAGCAATTTCTCAATATGCGCGGCTACTGTATACCGTTAAGCTTAATTAATATGCCATCGGTACCGAACACTCTGACAGCCAATCGAACTGCAGTAACACATTGACCAATTTTTTGCCGACCTTCTTGACCTAGGTTGAAAAGTTCCTGCTTCATATTCATTTGAAAAGGATCGTCTGCCCAGGGGGTTAACAACTCTGAGTGTCACAGAGAAACGAACTCACACGGGTCTGCATCCTTTGTTGCTGTTTCGTCTGTTTTTTCCCCTCTATGTGTTGTTAATTGCTTCTTGGAAAATAAGGAAGTAGATGGGTTTAAATGCCGGAAATTTTATGTGAAAGTTTATTATTATTGTGTAGTGGTTGTTGTTAATTAATTAATTACAGAACGTTTCAGTTTCCGGTAAGGTCTTGACCTTTATTAAGTGAAATCAATTAAAAATATACACTTGACTCTTTTCTTTTATTGCTTCAGGGAGGTTTCGATACCAAATATTTCGGAAGAAATGAAAGCCGATTTTAAAGGCTCCAAGCGTTTTATTTTTCTGGGTCAGCTCATATTATTTTTAACTGCATTTACCAGGTTATAAAAATATCGTTTTTGCTAATTGAATTAACCCCAAATTTTTTTATGATTGATTATTTTGCTTGTTTCAAAGCAACTTAAAAATAATTATAAAAATGTAAAATTTTTGAAAATAAATAACCATGTTGTATTATTTTTAATGCAGAGTTTCAAAGTCTAATGAAGACAAGTATAGATGGCCAAAATAGCAGATAAAAATTTTAAATATTAACTTATTAATTAAATATTAATGAGTACGAAAATTTCAGAATTTAAAAAACTATGGGCAAAAGTTTCTCAAACTATGGCAAATGTTCAAAGAACGTGTCCCATTGTATATTAATGCTGCCGAATTTTTGTGAGATGAAACCTCAAAAAAATGTAAAATTGTACTTAAATTAATATTTCATTTTAATCTTTATTATTTCGATAAATGTATATATTTTTTCTGTTTGGGGGACACTTATTGACTTTTACATGCTTTGATAACCTGGATTTTCAGACGTTATTAATTAAAAATACTTTTAGGTTATAGATACAACATGCATTTGGGTAACGCTTAAAATTAAGATAGATATCATTCGAAATATTGAAACTGGGGATAATGAGACAGGCTCATTTGTTGTTTTTATCCTCAACAATAATTAATTGTAACATTCGCTATTATGCATTATTAGCAATTATTTATTACTATATATATTACATTTGTATTTTATCATAATATAAAATTTTCACTACAGAATTGCGAGAATATAAAATTAAACTTTTTTCTTTGATTATAAGCACTTCTTTTAGGATGCATTGATTTTCAAAGGAAGATGTTTTAATTATGGTTCAAATATTTTATTTTTAATGTGGTTCAATAATTTAAAAATTAGAAAGCCTTTTCTGCAGATAAAAAATTTATATTTAATTTTGCGAAAAAGAATATTTATTACACATATATAAAGAATATATTAATGAAGATCGTCGCGAAATCAAGCAAGTTTTGAATTTGCTACCAATTTGTACTGTCAAACGTTGATAATCCTATTTAAAAACATTTGACAGCTGATAGTTTAGGGTTGATAAAAATGGAGTGTTACACGATAGAACAATGGGTTTTCCTTGTAGCAGTATTTAAAAACTAATGAAAGCCTGGCGGCCACAGTTCATAAATTTGAGGAATGGTCCCCTATATCGTATGATTTAACACCACTGAATTTCTTTTTATGGAGCTATTTGAAGTCACAGGTCTATGCCAACAAGCCCACAAGCAAGCGTGCATTGAAGGAGGAATTCAAGGCTGCGTTAACCAAATTCAGCCACATTTATTCAAAATGATCATGGAAAATTTCGACAAAAGAGTGCCTTTGTGGGAATAAAGCAGCTGAAGTAATTTGATCAATGTGTTATTTCACATATAACCCTATCTTGTGTACTTTAAAATTCAATGAAAATATAACAATTTAAAGGAAAAACTTTTATTTAATTCAAATTTTGTATGAGCACATTGTTTAGTCGTGTGGCACTTCACTTTTACTAATCCTGTACTGTCAGTTGTAAAATGGTTTTTTGATAGGATTTCACGAATGGTGGCAAAATTAAATGTTAAGTTAATTTTGAGGCATGCATTGAAATATAGAGAAAAAAATCATCAAACAATAATTTGAAGAATACGATTTCTGCATTTCTTTTTAATGTAAAATAAATTATATACATTGGGGAAGACTCAACAAAATATGAAACAAAACGGGGAATTATACAGCAAAATCATAAGCGGAAGAATTTTTAAAATTTCATCATGACCCATTCAAATATTTTCTAAATTTCATTGAAAAAAAAACTACATCATAATAACAAAAAAAAAAACAGATATATAGAAGGGGAAAAATTCTATTACTCTGGCATCCTTAGATTTAAATAAGAAAAGAATAAATAATTGTTAATTCAAAACCTAATTCTTAATTAAAAATAATCGAATTTTAAAACTTTAAAAGCATCGTGTCTATTACAGACATTTTAAAAAATTTGATGTGTTGCATATATAATTTTTCGAGAAAAAAAAAATTCTTTTAAAGTTTATGCAACATTTTGATGAATTCATTTCCTTTTACAGACATAATTCATTAATGTCAAACCACATCCTTTACTGATACAAGTTAAAACACCTGTCAAAAACGAATATAATACCCTACTAGTTTACTTATTAATGGCAGTAAAAAAGGTTATCTAATCAAATAACTAGCCTGATGTCATATCAGATACCCAGTGACAAATAGGATACCAAATAACTACTCTATTAACATATAGTAACAGATTTTAAACCACAAATGCATCAACTTAAATAAAATCACCAATGAACCGGAATGAATAAGAAGACTCTTGTCTGTTTCATCCTCTATAAAGGCCGCGCATGTCTGGAATCAATAAATTTTGTACGCTTCGTAGAGACCACAACCTAATTCTCTTTCAGAAGCCTGAGCGGCAGCAGCAACCTGTGGATCCATCCCTTAGGGAGTGGGTGGCAGAAATGTTAATCAACTTCGAAAGGGAAGTGCAGAGTTGAGGTTTCCAGACTCGAAAAGTAAAAAAGAACCTGGATTCGATTAGGAGGGTACGACCCGGTGACATGGTAAAAGTGAAAGTTCGCCAAATGCGCTATATCATCGTCCATTAGAAAGTTGGCAGATGTGGGAGATGAGAGTGGTTTGGTTGTTCTACATTTCTTTATACCTGTGGTAAACACGAGAAAGGCTTGCTGCATGTGGCATGGTTGCGTCATGCAGGTCCTAAAAGAGTGGAGGCTGTTTCTTTTTCCATGAAGATTTCGACATCAAACTTTCGGCCCTAAAAGAAAAAAAAAACATTTATGCTGAAGAGGCATATATTATCTATACTTATAATAAAGCTCAATGTGTGTGTGTGTGTGTTGGCGCTCTACAGGCCAGACCATTGGACCTACAGCTACCAAATTTGGTACATGTATACCTTGAAGGTCGGGAATGTGCACCTCGGAGCCCTTTTTTCGAATTTTTAATTAGAATTTGAATTAATTAAAATTTAAGCGAAGTTTCGACGTTTTTCCGCTATAACTTCCGAAAATATTATCGGATAAACATGATTTTAACATCAATTTAAAAATAAAAAAATTAGCTTTCTAATAGTATCAGTATTTTAACATTTAACTTAAGCTTCTATTTGTAATGAATTTTTAAAGAAGCATTTCAACTATATTTTTCAACAATATATTTCGGACAAAACAATAAAATTTAATCTGCAGGAGCACGTTACGAGTGGAAGGGGAAAAATTATCTTTTATCAATAGGTTGCCATCAGATAGATAAAAACTCAAATTAAAAAAATAAATAATTATTGCAAATTAAACATTTAAAAATGCAATTTTCAGCACGTGTCTGCATGAAATGAAATAAATATGAAATATGCTTTTTCTTTTTAAAAAAAAGAAAATGCAAAGAATTTTTTGTGACTTTTACAATATTATTAATTAAATAAATCAGCTTTGTTTAATAATAGAAATACATCTATAAAAAAGTCTAAATGAAGTAAATAGCTGCATAGTATGTAGCACGAGTCTATAAATGCTTTAAAAAAATGAAGAATATTTAGCTTTTAATTAAAAAGAGATGAACTGTTTACAAACACTGTGATATCAGTGTTTTAATGTATAACTCAAGTTTCTATTTTTAACGAATTTTTAAAGAAATATTTTAACCATGTTTTTTTGAGCACGTGACTGGATAAAATAAAATAAAACAGTGCCGGAAGTTCAAATAAAAAAAAACTATCATCGCAAATCAAATCTAAAGAAATACAACTTTCAGCATGTGACTGGATAAAATAACATAAATATAAAATGAGATATCTTCTAAAAAAATAAATGCAAGGCAATGGATTCTATGATCGTTTGCAATAGATATATAATTAATTCCATAAATTATCTTTATTTACAGTAAACCTGGTTGAATTTAGACAGGATATGCATTGAAATCCCGACTTAATGGCATATTTCTATAATCGTTTGTAATATCTGTATCATTAATTCAATAATTTTTCCCCTTTTTCGCTTTCTTTAAAAAACATATTTAACATTTTGGCAACATCACCGAAAAAAACATTTTTAATATTTTGGAAGCATAATCGATAAATTGTTAGAGCATTAAACTCAAAAAGTTTTTTCGAATAAAATTACCGACTCTTTAACTACTAATAACTGAATCTTTTAACTTTAACTATTTCTTAAATTTTGGCTAATGAATATGTGATTTAATTGAAAATTTTAGAACGCATTACTCATGGCGAACCAGCTAGTCGCCAAAGGCGGCTAGTTATGAATAATGTAAGAAATCATCTGAATCGCTATTGCTTGGCTACTTGTGTTCTTTGAATCACTCAAAAGTTAAATTTTGAAAAGAGAATGAAATTAACTATAGTTTCTAAAACATTATGCCCCAATTCCCCTAAGCTAAGAAATGCATGTTGGACGCAATAATTCACGGTCTTCGATAATCATTAATTTCAGGAGAGAGCCGGTGTCATGGCATAAGATAGCGCTCTTCCCCGTGATCTGGGGTCTCGGGCTCGAATTTCGGTTCGGGCATGGTTGTTCTACTGTGATGTATCAGTGAGTTGTATGAATGTGAACTCCTGTAAAAAAGAGGTTAGGCAAGCGAATTTGGAGCCTGAAGTTGTCAAGTCGTACTCTTGGCCCTAGTTGGCGTTATTGAACAAATAAGAGACTCTCATTTCGGCTTAAATCGTTGAGAGGGCTTGTAAAGGGCCATAAGTAACAATAACAACATTTCAGGAAAGCCAACAACACGTTACTACTAATATTTTATCCGGCCTTCTTCTCATTGTTGATGATCAAATTAGTGAAATTCGGTTTATTTTTCCATAGTGAGTAGGTTTCAGTTCAAGTCCTATTTTTAATAAAGTTTTTGAAATTTTGTATTCTTACTATTAAGGCTTATCTTCGAAATCAAATAACGGCGAAAAGTTATTATTAAAAGTTCACACATTTATATATTTTATACATTACTTCTATTCCCTCTGATATAATTGGGTGTTTAACAAGATAAGTAAAAAAATTACGGATGAACGCAACGGATAGAGAGTTTCTAAAATAAAATGAATTATAGATCTATTAAAATCTGAAGTTAAAAAATAATTTGCTGAGGAATGCATTACAAGAATTATAAAAATATTTAAATTGAATGTTTAGCATTTATTAGTCTTATCAACCAACTGACCGCTAATGATAGCATTTTTATAAATATATTTAAAAATTGCTAGCAGCTACCCGTTAAGTAATTGCACTTAATTTGCATAATCATGAATTTATCTATGAGGAACTAAGAATATCAGCTCATAATTTGGATAAGAAAATTTTTATCATACGAATGGAAAGAAAGTCAACGATAACCAGTTAAAAAATCAATTCCCTGTGCTTCATTTTTGGAACTTAGTTGTGATAAGTAGCTGGTCACGAAGACATTGTTCTCCCTGTTGTACATATCAAGCATGAAATCATGCGCACGTGAAGAAACTGAAGATGACAGACTGAACTTCAGAAAACTCTCGCTGATAAGACATATGTATGTGAATTCATTTAACGGGATATTATCAAGAGCAAAAGGTTTTTTTAATTCATTAAAACATAACTATTACCATTTTTATTTAACGTACACGAGAGTCAATTTTAGAAAGCATTTATTTTTTTACTATTCTCTCTAATACTTACAGAGAATAGCAAATTTTCATTGTGAGATTTGCAATTGTTCCTACGTTCCTTATTCTAGATTTTCTTTATTACCGAATAATCTTCTCTAAAGACACATACGTCTTTATTATTAGAAGAGATTAATATGATATTTGCTATTCTCAGTATCAAATTCTACTACATTTATATCAAAAGTATTTATTTATAAATTTAAATATAATTACATTTTAAAAATGTGATGTTAAAACAATTATAAACTTACTTGAATCCTCAGATTTTAGGTTTATATAGAAATAAAGCTGAAAGTCTTGCATTTCCCAGAATCTTCCCTTTTGTCACCAAAACTTCTAGATTCATCAAAAAGTTAGTCAATGGTCACTTATTTGAACGTCAAGGCGTAGGCTTTATCAATCTGGAATCTATTTAGAATTACTTACCAGACCCTCTAAATTTCTAAATAAGAAAAGAGTGTTACAGATTCGTTATAATATAGCAGTCTTATACACTGTAGATAATAGAAAACTATGATCCATTTGATAAAAAATGACACAAAATTTATTTCGCTATCTTATTTTTATCAAAATCTTATAATTGAGTTATTTTTAAAAATCCTTTTCTTGTTAAGAAACTTTTGTTCAGGATCTATTTTTCTATTTTATCGTGTGTTTCCGTAATGGCTATGAACTCGACGTTCCGCTAAATACAGTGAGCAACATCTTACGTAAACCGAAGATTGTTCATCTTTCGTATGTAAATTTGATCGTCGTACTGCCTTTTATGTTGTGTGATTGCCTAATTTTTCAGCACAGCCGCTGGTGACTGCAATTTATAAGTCAGCACCATGAAAATACGATGCTCAATCGATTATTTGCTCATTTTAAAATCAGAGCATTACATACAGTACAGAGTAATTTCTTAGTGAGTAACTCTCATTAAACCTGTTTTTTAGACTTAAATGCCTCAGTAGAATTTTGTATATTCACTTGTAGACGTACTTTCACTCTTACTAGCTTCCAGAAATTTGCATAGTAACCTACTAAAGCTTCCATTTAGTTCAATCGTCGTATGCACCATAATTTGGAAAACAAATGGTCGGATACGTATTCGTTAACATTGTGTAGTTATATTATGACTCTAAATTCAAAGACTCAACATGTTACATATCAAAATTCTTGTCTTGACGTGCTGTATTCGAATCTGTAAGTATTAGAGGCTGCATGCCTTGTGGGACATTCTGTAAGGGTTTTTGAATTCACAACGTTTTTAATCATGAATTATAAATTGAAATTAAAAAGTAAGAAATAATTGAAATCCATCTAAATTCTATTTTTTATTGAATTGATAAAATATGCTAATAAAATTATTTTGAAAAGGGAATTATATTTGTCAGTCTGTGAACAAAATAGAAAGGGAACACAACGAATTTGTTAAATGAAATACAGCAGAGTCTCGCTTAACGAGCACAATTCGTTCCCAAATCTTACTTATAATGCAAAGCAATATTATGCTTCCATAAGAATCAATACAAAATTGGACAATGCATTATATTACTAAAAAATAAACAAATTTATAATAATATAATTTATAATGCAGGTCTTTTTCACAAAAATTTGTCTAGCGGCATTTGTAGTTAGCTATGCTTCAAAATTCGACGAAAATAAACTCAGCATTATCGTTAAATGTATTTGTAGAAGGCATAACTACTGCTTAATCAGAGTGTTCTCAATATATGTCATAATAATTTCTCATGCTTTCTTTCTCTCCCTTACTTCATTGAAAAGTGTTATGCTCTATCTATTATTGGGTATATCATCTCTTTCCCTTCTGACCAAATCTCATCCGCACTTCTTTTCTGTGACAGACAATGTTGTTCCACAAGTCCATCGGTAATATGGCTAAGATCTTCCTTCAACTCATATATGTCATCGCTGTCCTCCATCCATCGTTAGCTCATAACCTTGCCAGGAACTAAAACTCTTAAGACTCTAGCGCAGATTCCTTGGAGACGCATTAGACAATGCTATCTGGCTAAAATTGCAAATAAATGGCTCTCTTTAAGCAATTCCCCAACAATAAAAGCCATCAAGCATGTGACTGTGAGGACATTCTGGGAAGCGATGTTCGTCAAGTGAGTCACATTTTATTTAGCTCGTTATGTCAAGCGTAAGTCAAATGAGATTTGACTGTATATATTTTATATTTGTTGACGTCATTTGCTATGTTTATTCTAGTGTTTATACATACCATAACCGCAAACTGTAAAAAAAAATTATGATATATGTTTTTAATACTGAAATTGCAGAGCTGTGCCAAACTTTGGACCCAATAAATGAAAGGAAAAAGCTCCAAAATGCATACTCGATTTTTGCTATACAATAAAATATAAAATAAAATGTTCCACGTTAAATAAGTAAATCAGGAAATCGAGCATAAATAACTTTCACTGGTTTAATTGACAATATTAACTGAATATCATCCATCGACCCTCAAAATTCGAACATTCATTAAAATTTATATTTTATCAATACATTAAAATTTATTTAATTTAATATTATTAAAAGCAACATTTTGCTATCAATGACTTTTCGTTACTGCTTCAATAAAAAGAAATACTCAAAAAAAAAAAAAAAAAAAAAAAGAAAAAAGAAAAATCACAAAGCAGGTAGTCTTCAACCACATGACAGGATTTACAGGAATACTAACTTTTTATTTCTTCTCTCTGCGAGAGCTAAAAAGAAAAAACGAAAGAAAAAACACTCCGCACTTAATCATAAAACTTTCATTCTCTACCACGAGCCTTCTGTTTTAAATAAGCTTTTGAAAGGAAAACTCGCATTTTATTTACCCTTTAAATTTCCCAAAGGATCTAATAACAAAAAAGGAAAAACAAAGCTGCTTCTTCCTTTTTTGGGCATCGTTTCCGTCAGCGTAGGAAGAAGCAGAAGAAGGGATATTCTAAATTACTAGTTCCGAAGAAGGACGCTCCAGGGGTCAGACAGAGGGTCAGTCTTCCTGGATGGTCCGCAGCTAAAGAGGTCAGCCGTTCCGCTGGGCATCGCATCGCTTTTTGGAGAAGAAGATGGGCAACGAATAAGTGCACGTATTTTTAGTCGGATAAGTGCCACTTTTGTTTTCTGCTCAACAGCTTTTTCTTTCTTCTCGTCGGAGCAGAAGACACACCTAGGGTGACTTTCCTGGTTGCGATGATCTTTTTTGCAATTGATTTAGAAGATGATTGAAGGCGTTTTCTGCACAGCTGTAAAGGAAGTTACCGAAATACAACTTATGATCGAGTCGCTGCAATTTATTTTAAAGATGCCCAGTTATAGGTGTGGTTCGGGAATTGAAGTATATATCAAAAGCGTGTGAGTGGGAACAATGTGTTTCTTATTTCAGTAGTTTATAATGGGACATATATATAAAAAATGGGTGATGATGTTCTTTATAATCGAAAAGCGATTTGGGAGCTAAACTTATGGTTTGGTTATCTGTTTTTTCAGATATTCTTACCAAATAACTATAAATGAAGATTTTAATTATAATATTTGCCTCATTAAAATTTTACTACAACAGTAAGAAGAAAATCCTGAAGTTTCGACCATTAGATAAAATCCTCCAATTTCGAACTCTTATGAAATTTCACTAGCTTTAAATACGGTCAATAGTCGACTGGAGCCACCTCATATTTTGGACAGAAATCTCAAAAATGATACAACAATACACATTTATTACGTGGGAAATTGACAAAGTCATTTTGTTGCAATTTTAGAATAGAATTTTCTTATTTTACTATATCGATATTTCTTTTTCAAATCACTGGCCTTGTCTCCATCAAAACGCACTTCATTTGGAAGAAACATCACTAAATGAAATTGTAACAGAGTTTTCACTCTCAATAAGCTGGACCTATTTTGCAAATTTATATTTCGTTTCTGCAAGCATACCTAACCACTTTAGGAAGCTCCATTTCTTGTTAAGCATGTTAAATACTTTGTGGTTCGCAGAATTTATTAAAGAACTGGTACCCAGGTCTAAGTTAATTTATAAAAGGAAATCAATATGAATAAAGGGAAAAACTATAATATTACATCAATTTTAGAGGAACTTAATTAAGAATTTTGTCCAGTGGTGTTGGATTTGTTCAATCAAAATTAGAGATATTAGAACAGTGGATCGGCAAGGGTTAAAATGGGGTATGGACCGTATGTGCTTAAATTAGCGCATATAGTCTAAAATATTTGGAAAATATCTATAATAGATGATGGAATTGTTAATTTAGAAAGAAATAACGCATTATTTATGCATTTCAAAGTTTTTATGATAAGTTTTGTTACAAAATTTCGCCCTTTTGGGCAATCGTGTGAAGATGCAGTGATAGTTGTTGAAATATTATTTTGTATGAAAGGTTATCTATGTAATGCATGGTTTTTTCCACAAAATGTTAAAAAAAAAGACTTAGCAGAAAATAAAATCTAATTTTTGAATTATTCTTAATATAATTTCTTGAATTAATTGCAATTTATAATTGTAAAGAAATTTTAAAAAGTATGTATAGAATGATCAGTGTAAAGATAACTGAATTAATAATAAAAAGTAGTTTAGTAGCATTTGTTGATGGTCGTTGAACCGGAAGAGAAGGTCTGAATAGTTGACCTCACAGATGTCTGTGCATTAGACTTTTGGCTTTTTGGTTTGAAGCATCATTAAAATGATTGTGCACAAGCAAAAAGTTCCCATTTTGAATAACTTGAAAAAGCGTAAAAAGTTAATTAATGCTGCTAAAGGCAATAGACCAATTATGTGCTGGAAATGTACAGCGTCATTAATGGTACTTGCAATGAATATTAATATGCATAAAATCTGGGAAAGTTGCCTTTTTTTAATGCTATTGAAATCTATCATTAATACGATACTTTCAACATAAACTATTGTTTTTGCATATCTTCGACCTACTGCATTTTATAGCAAGATGCCACGAAACATATTATCTACTAGAAAATCTCCGATTCGCCGTAAAACGTTTGAAATAAAACTATTAACAAAGATTCATTGTTAAGTTTTATTCCCATTTATACGAAAACTTGTTTTTCGCATATTTACTTTTTCTTGCCGCGAGCACAATTGTAGCAATTAAGTTTTCCAAAAGCTAAATGAAAAAAGTGTGAATGAAAATCACAGTAAACCGACTCATTAGTAAGATATAAAGGGAAAAACCCGGATGAGGGAAAAAAAATTGTCTTTAATTCTATGTTAGACAGCTCATAAGTAGTGGTTATGAAAGAACGCAAAAGAAGTCACGTCGTTTGTGGGGATAATAACTTTGTTCCCAATGTTCTTCCGTCAGATCCTCAAATAAATCTGGATCGGAATTATACCTTACCTCTTGATTACTTGTTATGAAGGTATTGTCACAACTCTAATTACTTAACTAGGGTCAGGGCCTTGTGAATTAATGGAAAACCCGAAAACCCTCAGCGAAATTGTTTTTAGTATAGTTAATATTGAGCTTTAAGACAATTAAATCGTTTATTTCTATTTTAATGTTGGGATTTACATTTTGCGCTCATTAATCGAAGATAAGGAATTTCATTTGTTTTGTAAGATTATTAAACATTGTATATCTTTAATTACTAAAAATTTCATCAATAAACGTAGGTGATTTGGCCTAAAGGCAGCGCATCTTCTCCGTGATCTGGAAGTCTCAGTTCGAGTCCTGATTCAAGCTTGGTTGTTCCCTACCCTATGTTCTATCTGTGAGGGGTGTGAAAAGCCTCTCTGTGGAAAGGGGTTGTGCAAGCGAATGTATGTGTCAGTTTTATATGAGCTAAAAATCAGACTTGCCCACGGGCGCTCAGGGGCCATTGCTCTCTGAAATGTTTGCTCACTCGGCTTAAATCGCTGACAGCTCATCGGCAGGGCTTGTAAAGTGCCATAAGTAACTACATCAACAAACAGCTTATCCGCCAATACATTTGTTCCAAGATTAGACATATATTTACAATTTTTATGTAAAAATCGTATGCACATCAAAATTAACTCATACAGCTTATATTTCTTTTTAAAACTATCATGTTGACTTGGATAAACAAATAGACAGTTTACTGTTATTGATTCGTTTCAAATTTGATAATCTACAATTCCTATGATTAAAAATTATGACAAAATTTATGCATATTTCGTTGGTTTATTGAATTATCATGTTCACCTGAACACGAAAAGATTAAAAGCAGACTTGCCTTAGATTAGTTTCGTCCGAAATTTCACAAAAATCTATAATTTTGAAGTGAAAATTGTATGCCAGATTTCATTCATTTAGATTCGATGCTGCGCTTTGAAATCATCAATTTCAAATAAAAATATGATTAAAATGGGTCTTGTGGAGAATTAAATTCGTTAAAACTTTGAAGTCAAATTATTTGACAATTGCAAATTTTTTTTTATATATCTTGTAAAATTAAAAGCACCCAGTAAGTTATTTTTTAAAAGCAATATTATGACCACATTCTGGTAATCTAATAATTATGCTTTTTAATTGACGAATATTCTTTTTTGTGGAGTACTTTTGATAATCGGAATTCATTCCCTGTCATAATTCAATTCAATTCTGTGGATAATCGGAATTCAATTCTATGGATCATATATTTATCTCTTCTTAAAATCTTTACTATTTGTGTTTTAAAAAGATAGTAAAACAGTTTATTAGGCTAATATTCATTTCGTGTCAATATTTTCAATTCTCACTGTTTTATGATAAATACAGAGAAATTTTTTTATTGTTTTATAACATTTGCCTTGAATTCATCATTAACAAATACCAAATATTTATGAAGGATATCCAAGATAAATTAACCTTTATTACCTTACTGCTGCATTTTATTCTAAAAAAGCGCATTATTTTACATAATATATAACATCTACTGCAAAGCCCATATGAGAATATATCATACGTACCAGTTGATCCTCAGAGTCAAGGATTTATATCCAGTATATTATTGCACCACTGAATAGTTCCCACAGCAATAAAATTAGCTAAGAGGTATTTAGTAAAGGAGTGACTTCCTGATTTTGCGTGGGTGTACTTAAGGTCTTGACTTTTAATTTTATAAGCGTGACTATAAGTAGGAATTATAAGAGCATTCTGTTTTTTTTTTCTTCTTCTTTTTAGCGGATTTATAAGTACAATTTTTGATTTATTGCTTACAGGTATGGGAAAAATACGTTAGTTTAAAATTGAGTGAAGAATGTTTTTCAAACAACTGTATGCAAGAAGTTAATAAAGTTTATTTACTAATTAGTTTTTTCAGCACACAGATGACTTTATTTTCGCTTTATTAAGATACTTATTTACAAAAGATGATTTTTTCTATTCAACATTACTCTTAAATGTGTGTTTTCAATGATATGTTTAAAAATCTCGCAAATAATAGAATCCATGATATCATATCTGATTAACCTTGAGATTGAGATCTTGCCACATTCATTTCAAGATATATAAGGCTGATTAGAAATTTCTTAATGATTTGACGATTTTTCCATTTAAAACTTGGCAAAAAAGATAGCATTGTTTGTACTAGGAACGACACAATCACACACACAATTAATTATAAGTTAAGTAATATATATTTCATTCTTATTGTATGATATTCTGATATTTCTTGTGCACTGAAAACCCATATGCAAAACAGTTTAAAGCAATGGTACTATCAACAACTTATAAAATGAAATTTTATTAAAATTTTCAGATATGTAAGCCTGTATATGACTTCTTAAACGCATTTTTAAAAACTAAATAAATGAGATAAATTAAACTTTTTTTGTTTATTTCTCCCAAACTTTAAATAAATTTTATTTAATAAACCTTTAAATTATCAAGTGTCTTAATAGTTGTTTACATCAAAATAGGTTGCAAGTTGCAATGAAGATTTAAAAAAAAATAACATAAGTTTTGTTAATTATTTTCTTTAGGAAAACATAATTTTTTATGGAAGAATCTGCCAAAATCATAATCTGAAATAAGTAATTAACTGTCTATAATATGTTAAATCATTATAAACGATATTTTATAGCAACTAAATATCAATTTAATATATGTTTTTTCGCAATGATAATCAAATTTATAAAATTTATCGCCGATAATTCATAATATTTGGAATTTTACTGTAAGATAATGATCTACTGATACAAAAGCATTAGTTAACAGAAATAACTCAGAAGCCATTATCTTTATCAAAAACAGCAACAAAAAAAACCCTTCGGTTTACTGTGAAATACTGAATGATATTCCCGATTTGCATAAAAAATGACAAAAACATTATTATCTCTAAGCTACTCTTATCTATCACTTTTCTTTAAAAGTTAGCTAACTAAAATTGCTTAAATTACGGCATCCTACTTTCGCTGCGGAGATACAAACAGATTTCATCTAATTGACATGCAAATAACAAATGCTGGTTTCTTGACCTTTAGTATCTTCAACACAACAGCAGTTATGAACTCATCATCAAGGCATCATCTGCCAAATACAATAAAAATGTGCTGAAAATAATTCTCATTAAATGCCAGAGAGGTAGCTAAATGCTTCCTTATAACCTACAAAAAAGTCGAGAAGAAACTCAGGAAATTCTTTCCAGACATGATGATTAAAAATAAATGTAAAACTTTTTATAATGAAATGCAAATTTTTTTAAATAAATCTTTTTAAGGCAAAAGTTTCTCTTTTATTAAATATTATGTTTTGATTATTAAATTTTTAATTCCTTTTCCGAAATAAGAAAAAATAATATTAACAGTTTATGCTTATCGTTAACTTAAGAGGATTATTTAAAACATTGTTAGTTTTCTTTTTACTGACTAGCTGATCCTGGCAGAACAAATGTGTGCTGTCAACACTGTCAATCTTACTAACATGAAGGTTGTTGTAGCTCATGAAGAAAAAAAAAAGTTTGTGAAAGTTGCGCAACCTTGTTTAAATTTTGACATTTTAATTCCTTCAAAAGAAGAATCATTTCTCATCGATCTTGCGTATTTCCACAGTATGGGGTTTTTTGTGTTAGTTTTGAGTTTTGTCAGTTGACTAGATGTGTCCAAAATTTGGTTTTATACTGAATATATTTTATCTACCTCGTTGTGTTTGTGAATTATCATGCTCACATATACGGGTACATAATGGATCTTTTGAAAAGATTAGTCCAGAACATGACACAGATATAAAATTCTGATAAAAAGATTATAAACTGAATCCAACTTTCCAATTTGCAGTGCTTTATTTCTTTCGCTTATGAACGAACAGAAGGATAGATGAACAATCAACCGGTAAACCTAAATTTGAAATCAATTTTGTAATTCCATTGAAAAAAACCTACTGATCTTCTACTGACAATGGACAATTTTCTTATTACCGCTATTGAAAAAACAAGAGACACTCATTTTTCTGGAGAGACTCTCATTTTTCTCACTCTGGTTTGTGAAGTCCATAAGTCAGTGGGTTTAAGAAGTCCATAGAACAAAATTATTTTAGAAGAATATCCCATTTCAGAGGGAATTCCAAATGAAGAAATTCTTCTAAACTCATTCCTATTTCTTTTGTAACAATCCACGGTTCTGTAAGAAAGTGCAATATCTACAAAGATTATTTTATATTTCATACGAATGTTCATATATTATTTTAGAGGAAAGCAATCCTAAGTTTGATTTTAAAATAAAACAGAGATAATTTTATCATAAATTATTTGACCAATAAAATATCTTTGCTTTTATCTTTTATTTCCAAAATAGAATATTTATGTTGGAATTCATTTGTGGAAAAGAAATGAACTGCATCTACTTAAATACTAGATAAAATGTTGCTCTCCTAATGAATAAATGATCGGAGCTACTAAAATAATGATTCATCGTCAGATGAATTATATTTATACCGTGAAACAATAAGTTTCAATTAATAGGAACAAAGTGTCCATCACTCGTCATGTACATAAATAAACTCATAAGCTTAACAAGAAAACTCCATTTTGAAAAAGAAATTGTAAAGAATAGAAGGTGAACCGCTTAATTGATTTGAATAATAGCAATCTTAAGAATATGAGAAGATGGAAAAAAAGAATGATTTTAAACAATGGTAAGAAAGATAACTAATTGACAAACATAAAATTCAAGGACTTGTTGTAAATAATTAAAGCAACGAACTGGCAAAGATATGCTGAATTCAAAAATATCATTTATGCAACTGTTTTATCTCTATGATCTCTATTTTGCTTTGATCTCTTGTAAAACTTGTCAAATCCTCAAGGTCGAATTTTTTTTCAAGATGAGAATCCTTTGAATACTTCTTATAAGTGATAGGTAAAAAATAATCATTTATCAAATCAATGCATCACTCATTCGATATTATTCAGTATATGCCTTACAAAAAATGATTTTTTCCATTAACAGTTTAGAGAAGGCTAATTTTTCTTTTACTATCTTTTACTTCATCGATATCACAATAACAATATTTTTCAGGATCAAAAGAATCCTTAAAAATTTCTCTTTGTAGTTATTATACTTAAATTATTGTTCTATTTGAAATATTTTATCATGCCTTTCTTTTTCGAATAAGATAATAATGATAATTGATTAAAAAAGTATACCTTTCATATATATTTTACATTTTTTCACTTATTTGGAAATTAAAAAAAAAGAATTGGAAAATGAATTTGAAAGTTCACTTATTTTTAATGTATTATTGTTTTATAACACTTATCCAAAATGTAACTTTCCTAGACCTTTAAATATATAATACCGATGATTATATATTTTATATATAATACCAATTTTCATTATTAAAGGATTATCAAGGATTGTCAAAAAAAAAATTGGTGAAATGAGGCTAATGAACTCTAAGTGGAAATGAATGAAACATTACAAATTTAACCTTATAAGTAGGCAAATGAAAATGAATAACAAAATATTAAAATTTACCAAAAAAATTCTTTATAAAATATTTACACAAAGTCAACTGAAATGAATATATTTTCATAGAAACTATTAAAAAAATATTGCCATTTTGAAACTACTTTAAAATTTGCAAAAAAAGTACAAATCTTATACTATTCTATAGGCCTTTTATCAAACCAGTATTTTATACTAAACTGTGTTTTTAAATCACATATTGAAAAATAAAAAATAATTGTAAATTATAGCATATTCTTCTAGATATAATATCACTAAATAAGAATAATTAATATTCTTAAATAATAATAGTGAAATATAATTTAAGCTTTATATTATTAGGATGAAATTATATTTCTGTATTTATGAAGGAAAATTACATAACAGAACAAGTATTATAGCAATATGAAATGCATTATATCTCGTCTATTCGATAGAAAATACAGATTAAGAAAGGATTAATTTTAGCAAGACATTTTTATTAATTTTTCCAATTTTCTTAGCTTTTTAAAAAAATATTGCGTACATTAGTTTTCAGATTTGCACATGTTCGAACTATTAAAAATAAAAGATTTATATTTAAAAAAAATATTCTTGGAAGGCTTATTTTTTAAATTATACTTCTCATATAAAAATTTAATCTCGTAATTCTTGGAGTCATTACTTTTTAATCATAATCTCATGAAATGCGCAATGTATTTCAAAATAAAGTTAAGAATAAAAAGTTTTCATATAATTTTTGAAAGCGGTATGTAAAAAAGACTAACAAATATATAATAAAAGAAATATTCATCTTTAAAATCTAATATCTGTTTTTAAAAACGTGGGGAATAAGTAAAAGAAATCATTCAAAAATTCATTACTAGCTTGGCAGTAATGAATTAGTAATTAATAATTACGAATTTCTCTATTTTCTTACTCAGTTTTTGCATGATCTCAAAACTAAATAACGAATCAGATTTACATATTAAAATTAAATCCTTTTGTTCACTATGAGCTACAATTAAAGAACGAGTTATTTATCAACATTGCAGCCAGGCATACTTTTTAAAATCGTTTTCATTTCCAGTGTTTATTATTTTATACTTGCTGGTGCCCAGCATGTTGTTGAAGCAAAAGAAATAATCTTAGAAAGATCGTTTGGAATTTAAAATAATTATCTTATTTAATTAAGAATGATATTTATTTTCTTATCAACAGTGAATGCATTCATTGAAATTGAAGGATACATAAAGAAAAAACATAAATAGTATTTATTCTATTTTTATTGTTCTGTTCTGCAAACAAATATTCATTTCTATATATTAGATTTGTGCATTTTTTTAGAATTGTAATGCTTGGTGTTCTTCCAGAATGGTGATGGAAAAAACTATTAATTGTATCTTGTGATTCATTTAATATTTCTTCAGAATTCTCAAGTTTAATGTTAAAAAATGGAATTAAACTTTTTTTATTTTAAAATTGATTGAACATAGAAAATATATTTTTACCATAAAATCTTTAATGAAAAGATGGTTTTTGAAACTTAAGAAGGTGCAAAATTATTTGCACTATAATATTTTCAGAAATTACTGTAAAAAACGCTACAATTTTATTAAATGTTTAGTTAAAATATCAAACTTATAAGATTGATTCCTTTAAAACTTTCTCGCACTCTCTTTAATAAAACTTCAGAGAAAGACTTGCATTGCATTTACGTACAATAATTCTGAAAAATTAACGTCTAGTTTGACTTTAACATCTTAACTAAATTTATTTGTCTCCTTGGAGAGTTATTTGGTGGTTAATAGATGCGGTAAATAGGCCTGAACATATTTTTTGTACTTTAGATTATTGTATTATACCTATAATCTCCGCGTAACTGCAAGTAATAAGCAGTTGACGTTTTATCTGAATCGGATGAGCGATACGGTTGTGCATAAAAGACAAACATTCATTTTTATTTGTATAGATTTCTTTATTCAGATAAAATGTTTTCTTAGGCTACAGTCTATTGCATATTTAGCGAAACAAAAATAATTGCATGATTATTTTAGAATTCCTCCAAATATCTGCAATTTAAATAATTTTGCAGTCAAAATTTTTTCTTATTTGAATCAATATTAAATTAGAAATGACAAGAAATATACATCTGGCAATTTAAATTGTATAATTGAATTACTTCAAAGAGTATTTAGCTGTTTTATGAGGATTAAATACAGTGAGTAAAAATAATTTATTTCATACATTAAAGAGTTATTTTATTTATCAACTGATGATTTGCAGTTAAATTATAAAATAATAGTAGATTTATTTTGCACGTGTGATCTAAAAATTGGTATTTTTCATCCGAAATAAAAACTTAAAGATTCATAATTTAATCAATCGTTTTTCTCACATCTCTTAAATACATCAATTAATCCAATGTAATATTTTAAATATCATGCATTTATAAAGGTACATAGGGCTTTGAATGTTCACCGGAGTTATAAAAAATTATTTTGGGAAATTAAAATAAATTAAAAAAAAACTACGACATAATATTCTATCAGCCAATATTATAAATGATATTTTAAAAACACGACTATTCCAGTTTTAAAAGAATGCTAGTGCTCTGATGGTAAGATGTTACTTTTCAGACCTTGTTTTTCTTAGGACTACCATGTTTTTACTAATGCAGTATAACTTTTCGTGGCAAATAATTTATTCATTAATGAGGTGTTCAATTTTGGAAGGAAGGATTTCTGATTTAAGTACCATCCTAAACCGGATTCGAAAGTAAAAGCTTTGCTAAAAAATATTCTTCGTATAACTTAAAAATTAGATATAACCTGCTCAGGGCTGTCTCTCTATTGAAATATATAAAAATATATAATATTGGGAGGAAATGGGTTGTATAAAATTGCATATAAATTACTCTATACTGTCACGATGATTTAAATAAACAAACCTTCAGCTTCTAACTAACAAACTAGTTTATTTGAAAGTGGCGACTTGCAACTTGACAAAGTCTAGAAGTTGCCCACGACTAGTGGGTATCGGCTTTTATACAAGAACAGAATATTCTAGGAACAACTAATTTACATAACAAAGAAAGGTCTAGAATGTTAGATAACATAAGGAAACAATAACTAAAGAAACATAAGGAAACAAACTAAAAATCCTTACTTTGGATATAACAGCCATGGTGAGAACCGAACCCGCAAACTCTGGGTTTGGATCGTGTGCTTTGACCATTCGTTCACTGAGTGGTAAACTTTCTTTATGCAGCTGTATCTATTGGGATACGATTAGTGTGAATACCGTTTCTGTTTTAAAAACATTACAAAATAAAAAAAATATCTGTAATATGTATTGCAAAGTTTTCATATTGAATAACTTTGAAATTTACTGTTAATTTTTTTTTTGCTTGAACTTCTATTTCCCGAATCTTAATTTATTAGAAAATGCAATTTGATTGAGAAATAGATTTCCTTTCATATCTTAAAATAATTGTTAAAGTTGTCATAATGTCTATTAAAGTATAAATTGATTTAAAATCCAGAAATTAACCTTTTTTACTGTTTTGGCCGAATGCTATAATTACATCGATTTATCTGATTTTGATAATTGTAATTAAAAGATAAAACCTTCATACCGATTATAATTCAATATTAAAATTACTTCGAATACATACATAAGTCAAGTATTTAATGGATTTCGTTTTGAATAAAAATAAGAAAATATTCGCAAAATAGAATGTGTCATCTTGTAAGATAGTAAAAAAATAAAAAGTTAAGTTGTTAACAAGATTACAGCTCATCAAAATTAAATTTTCCCAAATAAAATACCTTTGGTTCAAAATATAATCAAAATACCTGCTGAAAAATTTCAAAATAACAGATGTACTAACGGCTGAGTTTGCTTATGAGAAGGAAATACACATTTAAAATTCTGAAATGCATTGTAATTCGAAACGAATAGATCATAAAATATAGCTATAAAATCGAATAATAGCTTATTAATAAAAGGCAATTCATAAAGCAGTTCTTATCAACCTTTCACAGAAAAAGATATCCAATTTTCAAGACCGTTATCAGACCAAAATGTCAAACGACCATATCAATGAAGTTATGTTCTTTTTGTTCACTCTTATATCGAGTCGTATATAGAATCAGATACAGTTATAGGTTAAAAATAACATCGAAATTGCTCTTTAGAAGCGAGAATAAAGATCATAGTAATTGTCGAATTCATTTTTCATTCTATTGTGTAAAGGAAATTTCATGAACACGCCGGAGATGATATCTTATCAACAGCTGAAAACGTTGCATTGTTTAAAGTTATAGGATTCGAATTGATGCAATAAGTGGGGAAGGCAAGTGCCAAAGGATATCTGTCATAAGCGCATTACCAAGAGATTCGAAAACAACCGAATCTCCTTATCCTTTTATTTTTTACTCAACAAAGAAAAATAATCAGTTTAAGCACCTACTTGAATACATTTCCAATAAATGCGTTGATTTCCCTTATAAATTTCATTTCATATTAGTCTCAATTGGCTTTATGGCGACTAATTAGTCCGCCAAGAATATTAGTTATGTATCCTTTCTGTTTATGTGATTTAATTAGTTTTAATTTAATTAATTAATTTTATTTGTATTTTTTTAATTCTTTGTATACTTCTTCAAACGTATAAATGAATACTGAACATAGATGGCGCAGTATGCTTCAACCCTTAAGTATGTTTGTAATGTGATGGGAGAGCTGTTGGGATTTTTTTTTTTTTTTTTTTTTGTAAACAATTAGAAAACTGTTGAAACTGGTGCAGGAAGGCACTCGCTCGCTCTCTGTTAGTGGCAAAAAAGTATTATTTGTTCGCTCGTTCTAGCGGCACTTTCGATATTTCAATATATATATTATGTGTTTCATATATATATATATATATATATATATATATATATATATATATATATATATATTTGTGTGTGCGTGCGTGTGAAAATAAACAAGAAAAAGTAAAGAAGAATTTTTCCTTCGATTAAATACGCACACACCCAGCGCTACATAAACAATTTCAGTTAAAAGTCTTTTGCATATAATGAATTCATGGAATTCAAGTTTTCGTTAACATAGTATTTTTAAGTATCGAATTATGACAGACATTTAAGCAGTGTTATATTAATCTCCCACTAGGGAGGCATCTCGTAATTAAGGATGAAAAGTCTCCGGTATGGTGATTGATTCTCTCTTACCTGATGGGTACAGATAAAGGTGGGTGGTCGACTCTTACCATCAATCGCAGGACTACTTCCCTAGAGAAGGGTTGTACCGTGGCCGGTGATGCCCCTTCAGACTCAATCCCACCAATGTTGTTGTTGTGGCAGCCCAGTCATTCAGATTTTTCCATGTGCCTTCACGGGAGTTGGGGTAGCTGGTTTAAGGTTAATAATTTTAAATCTATTCTATTAATTATGCGCATGAACATTTTTAATGAAATTGGATCCCATATCATCATAATGCATTTGAATACAGTAAAAGCTCCTTACTCCCGCTTCGTTCATTCGCACAATTCGCAGATTAAAAAAATGCGACCCAATTCCTATATTCGCGGCTAAAAATTTCTTTATTCGCGGATTTAATAAGTACATACATCATAATAAAAGGATTCCAATAGGTAGCCAACCCAATATCCTTTGTAAATGCCGTCAAATGGACTAATAAAAAAGTAAAAAAGATCTTATGACAACTTTGTTTAAAGAATGTTGTTAAATGCAAACTGCAAACATAGCCGAAATCGCGAATGGAAAAGGACTCGAAGGGTTTGAACAGATATAATCGACATTCAGGAATTGCTTGAATGGCAAGATGAAGATCTGATTGAAACCGACATGGAGTAAACGTTAAATTCACAGCTAATTGACAGCTTCAAAAAGCACTGGAAACGTGACATTTAATTTGAAAAATCTTAGTGAAGGTTTAAGAATGGCAAATGAGCTTTGCGATTTCTTTATGAACGTCTATTGAAGTCTTATTTTTAAGAGCCAAATTGCTAATGTGACTGCTGCGTGTCTGTCTGAATTGAAGGAACTTTTAAAAACTGCCAAGCAAGAGAAAATTACAAAATTCTTCAATCCATTGCCTAAGCCTTAAGATAATTAATCAAAATGTTCAAAAACTTCAATTTAATTGATTATATATATATATATATATATATATATATATATATATATATATATATATATATTGTCACCTAGGAGCGTTTTCTCTATAATCTCCTATAAATGAACATTCCGTATTCACGGTTTCGGTATTCGCGGCATATTTATGCAACATATACCCAACAAATAAAGAGATTTTACTATACTGAAGCATTTGCTCTACCTTTTTCAAAATGCACGTCTTTCTTTGCAGTAAGGGATTTCATGTAAATTGAGCAAAACATTTGCAGATTTTTTTTTAAAGTAGCTTCCAGCAACGAAAGAAAAACCATCGATGAAATATTTGCCGAATCTTATTACAATAGCTACTGTTCCAAATTTTTGTCAGTATTTAAAAAGAGGTGTGATAATTAAAATGGTATAATATAAAAAGCATTTTTTAAAAAAAAATTTCAAAATAATGTAAGAACAAATTTTGTGCAATAGTGTTATTGTAATATATAGAGGAAAAACACTAAAATCATGCTTTATTTTAAATTATTAAAAATTTCAAAATATTCAAAGGCATGTTCCCATCTTCCATCGTTGGTAAATTTGGTACGTCTAGGTCAAACGATTGATCCCTTAGAGCACCAATACATACACACGGGCACACATTCCTTCATTATTAGCAACGATTTCAAAAAATTATCGTTATATTTTGACAGTTTAGTTATATATGGTATATTATAGTTATATTTTGATAATTTATTATACATATATACAAATATAAGCAATATTTTTATTTGGAAAAATTTATATTTTAATTAACACAAATACTTCAGTTTTTTAAGCTAATATTTACCGCATATTTTAATTCTATAATTATAAAAAAATTAAGTAGTTTACTTAAAGATTATAGCAATGAATCATTCATTAACGATACGAAAAGATAATAAAGAATTAAATCGCAAAAAAATAATGCAAGAAAAATACATCCTTTTTAAAAATACATTCCATAAATGTATTCTAAACTGATTTTAATAACAATACTATAAACTATATGAGCATCCTTTCAATGCTTTTGACATTTTTTAAAAATCTGAATGTACATAAAGGAACTATTAATGGCCAAACATAAATTTGATTATCTCGTATAATTTCGAAAAGCATTCTATTATACCCATTCATTCATGCCTATTCAACATTACATTTTAAATCTTATTATTATTTTTTATTTTTAGATAACAGCCTTTTTAGTATAGAAAAAGAACTCGAATGTATAAGTTCGTGCCAACATACATTTTGTTTTTATTTCTTTTTTACAAAAATGTAGATTAATTTAGTATTAAGAGTAATTTAACAAAAAAAAAAAAAGAATACAAATATTTCTATTTCACAGAATTAAATTTTTCAGTCGCGAGTTAAACATCATCAAATCATTAAAAATTTTCTTCCTTCGAATTTTCTGGTATATTTTTTCACATTTATGTGTTGTTATCAAAAATAATTGCTCAGGTGCTGTGAAACCAAACTTTCTAGATAAATGTAATACAAATCAGATAAACGAATCCATTTTGGATTCGTTTATCTGATTTTTTTTCTTTTAAAAGTTTTTTTATTTATTTATTTATTTTTTTTTTTTGTAAATTTTTGTCCTTTATATATTTTCAAGGTATTAAAACAGGTAAGACGATTTTGAAATTTGAAAAGACACCTGTACACCGTATTAATAGCTTATAAAGGAGATTTTAACTCAAATTATTCAGTTTTTAAAAATATTTTTTCATTCTAAATGCATTTAATATTTTGCATATTCATCATATAAAATATTATAATGCATTTAATATGCATTTTATATAATAATCTGGAAAAAGATGACAACTTGCCTAAAAGTATCTGTGAAAACCGATGTATTTGATATTTTTCTTAAACAGAGTAAAAATGTAGAGAAATTAAGGTAGAAAAAAAATTCAAAATATTTCTAATGTTTTGATACAGTTAAAACAGCAATGTATGTTGTATATAACCTTATTTATAAATGTTGTATAGTTATACGTAGTTTCATATTTAAAAAAAAATAAGCATTTTTCTTTGTGAAGACATCTAAATTGTGTCCAAATTTCGATATTGACCTTCAATATTTCGGTGCAATTATCACCTTCACAGATAACCCAATAGAGTAATCTTGTAAGGTAAAATCCATAAAAGTTCTGAAATCGAAATTTATTCGTGTACATTCTAATCTGTTTCTTTAAGATAAAAAGTTTTAAAAATGTATCCATGAAGATAAGAAAACGTTTTCTTATTATTAAAACGAGAATAGTTCAATTCTTTTCAAAATGTAGATAATAATCATTTAAAAAATCTTAAATAAGCTACACATACTATCATAATAGAATAATCTCGTACTCAGGTCTATTGACTGAAATGACCAGCAAACTGATCAATTTTTATAAAATGAGGTCAATAATCACTTAAAAATCAAAAAAGAAAACCGAATCGCTATCAGCATTCATGAGCATATTCATATTCATGCCTAGCTTAGATAACAATCAATGTTTTTTTATTACAGGAAAAGATATCGCCACCTCAGCCGTGGACATCTTTGACACTGAATGCATAATGCGATTGCATATCAATAATCGTTAAAAGCTGATTTATCATCATATTCCATTGTTTGTGGTATTGTAAGAAGAATTGATTATTATTTTTTATTCCCCTCTTCATCTTGATGTTATTCAAACAGCAAATTTCTTATTTAAATAATATTGAATACGCAATCGTTACTTTACGTTATGTAAAGCACGAGAAACGTTTTGGAAATGAGTTTGAGATGGGAGACAATATCCATTTAATTAATAAAAATCAGTTTGATGTCTATTTTTTAACTGTTTTTTTATAAATTGCAGCTATACTTATTAATAGGTATAATATTTTATAATATTTACTTTTAATAAGGATTAATGTAAGTGGGTGTGTTAGCGGTCAGCAGAAAAGACCGTTTGACAGCAGCTATCAGACTCGACAAGAACACTTTGCAGGGTAGAAATATGCAAGACAAAGCTATGTTTGAAATTTTATGTGACATTAACTTAAAAAAATTAAATAAAAATTTTGGCGTTTTAACGAGATAACTTCCTTAAAATGACAATGCAAAAATAGCTTTTAAATTATTTTTAAAATTCAAAAAACAATTATTTTCTACAGTAACAATGCATTTATTATATAATTATTTTTCAATATAAAATCAATTTTTTAAATAGAATATTATAAGCATAATTTTCAACAAGAAACTTAAGATTTTTGAGTGAATATTGAAAGTATCCCGAACGGCAGAACTAAGGATAAAATCAAAGTTATATAACTTATCAGATATAGTTAGTTTTGTTTCATATTTTGAATTACTACCTTCTTAAAGAAAATTTCAGGACAACGAGTGATACATTTACTTAAATCAAGGAAGTATCTGTTTGTATTAATTGAAATTTAATTACTTCCGCTTCAATTTACAATTCACATTTTAAGAGAATTGAATGAGATTTAGAAAGATACATAAAACCGTGAATAGAACGTCATAGGCCTTCTATAATAATAGAAGTTATATGGCTATTAAAATATTAAGTTAAAAAATATTTTGCTTTGCTTTAAAAATATTTTGCTTATTTACATTTAATGTGGTAACATTACATAAAATATGGAATAAAAAATTTTAATGAGCAATAATCCAGACAAACCAGCTTTTCATCGAGGACGTTTATTATATCATACAAATTACAGCAATAGATGTTCTCATTGTCCTATGCAATATTAAATTCTAATAGCCGAAAATCTATTTAAAATTGAAATTACAAGAATAAATAGAAACTATAACTTTTCCTAAAAATACAATTTTAAATGTACTGCGAGACTTGCCTTATTTGAGTTTCTTTTAGTTTTAAATCGGCGGGAATAAGAATTTTTCCTTCTTCTCTTTGTCTTTCTTATATATAAAATACGAAAATAATCTTGTATAATTTAAATATATATATTAATTAATTCAAAGTCAAAACTAAAAATTATAAAAGATATTTTTCTTATTTCAAATATCTTTGTTATTTAAATTCATTAGTACCATGTGCTCTCATGACATTAAACAAATAATTCTTTAAGAAGTTAATTTATTCGAAAAATTCTCTACTGTATACCGTAGAAAAATTAAGATCATTTAATATTTATCCTTCTCAAAAAGACCTTAAATCCTTAAATGGGAATTGTACCTTTTATTTCGAAATGTATCATACAGTTTTTGTTTTGTAAAAGCTGTATATTATTTTATAATGAATATTGTTTTCTTATATAAAATATTATTTTTAATGTTATTCAAGCATTATATTCACAATTTCTATCGCTTAATAAATTAGAATTCGTTGCTGTTTATTTATAAACTATGAATTACTTATTAGAACGAATAAATATAAAAATTGCATTTAAACTCTCTTCTATAATTTTAAAACTATCTTTTTATTTTGTCGTATATTTTTAGAAAAAATTTTTTATTTTAATTTTTGGAAAAAGTAAAATGCTCCAGGTTTTTTTTGTTATATCAACTGCATTAATCTATCAACATGCGTTTTTTTACGCCGCCTACATAAGTTCATTGAATTTTACTTTCTAATATGAGGGGAAAAAACGGATTTCTCAAACAATAAAATTATTATCAGAATGGAGAAATTTTTACCTGGCATAAAATTACCCTTCTCGGGGATAGAATTTCTACTACAACTACGATTTCTACTATTTCTACTAAGCCTCTTTTGTTTCTGATATTTGTTTTAAGGAACAATTTTCTCAGCACTTATGGTCTTTGAGGACATAATAGAAGGAGGATAATCTGATCACCAAAGACTGTCGATTTATGTCTGCCATCATCGTTCAGGGGCAACCTTTTGTGTTTCTACAAATATAAATTACATTGTATTCTGAAACGCAAAGACACAAGGGGATCTTCCCTTTCACAACAAACAACAATTGATTAAAAAAACACCAATCCAAAGATAAGCCGAGAAATTCTGTGGTGAACGAAAGCGGGCAATTCTTTAGACTTGTCATTTGCCGAGGCCCACACGCGAACACTTTTGATTGGGGAACAATGAGATTAAGCATCGATGTAAGACGCCGGCCCATTTCTAATGGTGTTACAATACCTCGGGATGTCTGAGAAAACTTCGTTTAATTATTGAAACAACTAAATGTGCATTCAGCTTTGAAATCCATTTGTTTTTCTCAGAATTTATTTGCCACCTCACTGCCTGAAATGCCAGCTTAACGTAAGAAAAAATGCCACTGTCGAAAATTATGAAATATAAAAGCAATGACTACTCATATTTGACGATAAGTTTATTTGTAAGGGATATTAGTTTCTCTGATTGTTGAGCAATAAATATGGAAAACCCATTTATTTGAAATATCATCTAATTATTAGGTTAAAGTAAAAATTTGAATTTAAGGGAATCAGGCTATTACAAATTATTGCGTGTGCAAATTTTTAAAAAAATCTAGTACAAAATAAAATAGGAATAAAAATATTACATTGGACTTAATATGCAAAAAAAAATTAATCTTTATTTTAATAATGGCAAAAGTACATGATTGGACGATTTGACACAATAACGATATCAATATGAGTTTTTATACAGTAATAAACTGTCAGTTAAATTAAAGACAGTATTAGAGAACAGAATTTGCTTTAATATACACCTCATTAAACTTTAATATATATTTAATAATATCACCAGTAATTTTTTTAAAAAAAAGAAATATTTGATTTTCTTATTTTTAACTAAAGAGATCAATCTTTATTTAGGGATGAAAAAATACTGGTAAAACATTTCAGAAAATAATTTTTTCTATGACATTTAAATTATTATCAGACATTTCATACAAATGGATAAACTATAAATATAAAGAAAAAAAATTAGAATTACTTTCGATACAGATTAAATTTCATATTTAAAAATTTCGCAATCGATTTTTTTTACTTTCATGTTTCAAATTAAATATGAAGTGAATAAGTGAAGTGAATATGCTGCAACTTGTTTGTTTCCTTCTAAAATTTGTTTATTTCAATATAAATTACTTTTCCTCAATATATTAAAGGTAAAATTTAGAAACAATTTTTATTCTACAGAGTTTTAATCTTTAAATAGATTTTCTTCTAGACACAAGTGCCATAAAATATAAAGAAAATTTTAGTAATAATTAATTAAACAATTTATTTTTCATTAACTAAAATCTAAGCTTTCAGATTATATAGATCATTAAATTTGTTTAAATAATTTTAAACTTATGAATCCACTTAAAATTACTTAGAGTATTCATTTCGATTTTTTTAATTGCAGACTACGCTGATGGAAAAAAAAATCCCAACAATAGGAAGGAGCTGTGCTAGATAAACGAAATTTGGTAGGCATGTTTATACATCTGAAAGATGACGTCGATTCAAATTTCGAGCTACGCGCGTAAGTGTGGCGCTAGTAGCGACAATATGAACATGCAAATGAGGTTTGTTTAAATAAGCGCTGTAAGGTTCGTGATCGTTATTTACAGTTGAGATTTGACGTAGTGGGTTAATGCTAGTCAAGGATGCCTCTGAGAAGACGAAGAAGCCATTATCAACAGCTCACTGAGTTTGAACGAGGTCGTGTTGTAGGGCTACGAGAAGGTGTGTTTTCTTTCCGCGATATTGCTGAAAGACTTGGCAGGAATGTATCCACTGTGCATGAGTATTGGCGGCAGTGGTCAAGGGAAGGTACTGCCTCGAGAAGACCGGGTTCCGGGCGGCCACGTGGCACTGCTGAGAGGGAAGACCGTCGTATTCGGCGTATGCTGTGGCTAATCGTACTGCGCTGACAGTGCGCTGTGGTGCCAACTGCAGCTGAAATTCGAGCTGCAGTTGGCACCACAGTGACACAACGAACTGTTACAAATCGGTTACTTCAAGGACAGCTCCGAGCCAGACGCCTTGTACAGTGCATTCCACTGACTCCAAAGCACTGCCGTTTGCGACGTGAGTGGTGTCAAGCTAGAGCTCATTGGAAGAAGGAGTGGAGATCTGTTGTGTTTTCTGATGAAAGCCGGTTCTGCCTTGGTCGCAGTGATAGCCGTTTGTCGGTTAGAAGGAGGCCAGGTGAAAGCCTGCTAATGACCTGTCTGCGGCCTAGACACACAGGGCCTACTCCTGGAGTTATGGTTTATGGAGCAATTTCGTATGACAGCAGGAGCACTCTCGTGGTTATCCCACGCACCCTGACTGCAAATTTGTACTTCAGTCTAGTGATACAACCTGTTGTGCTGCCATTCATGAACAGCATTCAAGGGGGTGTTTTCCAACAGGATAACGCTCGCCCTCATGCCGCTGTTGTAACCCAACATGTTCTACAGAGTGTCGATATGTTGCCTTGGCCTGCTAGATCAGCAGATCTTTCTCCAATCGAGCACGTATGGGACATCATTGGACGACAACTCCAGCGTCATTCACAACCAGCATTAACCGTCGCTGCATTGACCGCCCAAGTGCAATAGGCATGGAACTCCATCCCACAAACTGATATCTGACACCTGTACGACACAATGCATGCACGTTTGCATGCTTGCATTCAAAATTCTGGCGGTTACTAATGTACCAACATTTCACATTTGAAATGGCTCTACCTGTGATCTTGAAACTTTAATCAATTAAATATGTTACCTAGACAAATGTATTTCTAAAATTTCATTACTGTACAATAATTTTTTCTTGGTATTGGGATTTTTTTTTCCATCAGTGTATAAGAGAATTTTACTTATAATAATATTTTACATAAAATTATGTTTTATCTCAAAAATACTATATTTTAATAATGACGAGTCTTCGAGAATTAGAAAAATAAATATTTATAACCTTTTTAGCAAAAATTTTATAATTCAGGTTTTATAGCTAATAGACTCGTCTAAGAAGCTCAATTTCAAATATATTCATATAAGAGAACGACAAACATTATATACTATTTATAATTACTCCTTTTTTAAGTAACCACTTTCTTGATTTTTGAAATATATCAATAATAAAAGAAGCAGATGATAAAAAAGTCTTAACTGAATTAACAGATTTTTTGAAATCAAAAGCTCAAAAAATATGACTCATCTTTATTGCAAAATTACGAATCAATTTTATCTTGTAAGCAATCTTCAAAATATTTTTTACGTTATTGCATCTTCTGTAGAAATTCATTGTTTTTTGCTGTTGATTGTGAGATCAAAGATCTGTTGCCATTTCTCTTTGGCATAATAATCATATTTTTTTCAGCATTCCGGGAAAGAAACTTCGCGACTGATTTGAAATTTCGGTTTCTCATGTAATGTAAGATAATTCCTTTGCAGTTTGTTGCTAAGAGAAATCTTCACATTCTGGAGGATATGAGAATTTTTTTTTAAATTTTTAATTGCCGAAATATACGCGTTTCCTACTGTATCAGAATTTTGTCAATCGTGTTAAAACATAAAAAATTTCAAGTATGTTCTCTCTATTAATAAAGAAAGGAATATATACTGATGCTTTACCTTACAAGCATCTGACCTAGAGCTAATAAATTTGATATAGTGAGCTTTGTACAGTGTTAGTGGATAATTCAAAATAATTTTTATTTTGAAATTTCAATTAGACATTTAATTAATTAAAAATCAAACGAAATGCCATCAAATTTTACTTTTATTTTATAAATTTATTACGCAGTTGTATTTTTGAAAATTACCAGACGATAATTCTCATAAATATAATTGTATGCAGCTATTTTCCAATTACTTTAATTTTTAAAAAATTATAATTTTAAAGACGTTGATTTAACTGCGATTCCATTTTTATCAAATGATGATAGTTTTATAAAAATATTTTTTTCCATGATTTTCTATTATAGATTTTTCTTCGCAGCAAAATTCAAAACGTTTTCAATATTCCTTCAAACACTCCGTATCATATGAGTTTCTTTCATAGTTGAAAACTAAAGGAGAAGATTCTGTTTATTACCTGCATCTTTTACCATAAAATGAGCAACGAAAGACAATGTACGCAATAAATTGAACAGTGGAAGGATATTAAAATAACACAATGTTAATGTTTGTCACAATAATCTAATTACTTGCACGATTTTTAATTGGAATTAAACACTGAATAATGTTCCCGGTAATCAGTTACGAAATTAATATAGTTTCACAAAATTAATTTTCATAAAAAAAATTTACAAACATTCAAAGCGGCATGGTATGCTATATTTTGGCTTTAAGTGATTTTATATGAACAGAATTAGACGGCAATTTGCCCTAAAATTAGATAAAAATAAATGTTTGGAGCTCAGACCACATCCCGTATTGCATCTTTTTAACTCGTTTCGAATTTGAGTTATATTAACAGACTAATTGGAGGATAGATATATACATAGCCATAAAGAACTCAAGCCGCCATGCTTTATCGCCCATTGCCCAGTCCTTTCTTCAGAAGGTATGTCTCTTTATTGGAATGGAGTTGCCAATTCGGAACCATTTCTGAACGTGGAAATTCTTGCTTGTCCATTGACTTATTCGCTTATTGATGAGGCACAATCACTTTTCACTTATTCAAAACAGATAAGGCACATAATTGGAAATGCTTCTTTCGGATTCAAGGTGAACTAAAACAAGGAGATTCGTCCCAATTTCGAAACTGATTTCTTCGTTGTTGTAATATTTTTTTCTACGAGCACTTCGAATAAAAGAAGATGCGAAGGAATTCAAATGATTTTGAAAATTATTAGAGTTAAAACAAACGAGATTTGTTGATTGGTATATTTGCTTAAAAATCGAAATAAGAATATAGATTCTGTTAAAACAAAAAAATATATATATTTAAAAAAATAACAATCCCTAAGTTAATTATGTTTTAATATTTAATCATTAAGAAGGGTAGAATTAAAAGAAAATGTGGAAATGATTTGTGATTATAACCGAGATAGAAATAATTGGTCCTAATTGAAATAAATTCATTAAGAACCTCTAGTTAATTTCATTCGGTTATAGAATTTTTAATCTTTATTTAGATTTAATAGTTGAAAATAGGTTCAAATGTCTGTGAATCTCTATGGATATTAAATTACATTATACATTTAAAACGTTATAAATGTATGATTTAATCCAATACTACTAAGATAGTAAGATGTGAATATAATTAGACAATGAAAATCTTAAAGTGCGGCAAGAAATAAATTAATTTCCTATTTATGTTTATTACTAAATCGATGTCAGTAACTTAAAATGTATTGTTGTTTTGAATATAACCTTCCCCATTTTATACAGCTTAGTTCTGTAGTAATGGAGTGACTGGTTGTAACTAATAAAAAAAAGTATAACCTTCTAATATGAATTTTTTTTTAATTCTCTATTTATATACAAACAGTTCAAATTCTATTACAATGAAACAATTAACGTTTATTTCCAAAACATATTAAAAATTTCGAAACATATCTACAAAAGAATATAATTATTTATACGAAGAATTCATAAATATGTCAAATAGTTTTACATCGGAATTGCTATTTAGTTTTATTATTTGATAGTTAATATAATTAGATTTTATGATGTCAAAGCTGAGCTGTAGGTCTAATTATTAAAAATTACAGTTATAAGCAGAAAACAGAGATTCTTGCATCTATCTATATCAAAAGTTACGCTATTATAGCATTAAACAGCATTTTTTCATCTAAAAAGCGAAAGAATATAATTCACAATTTTAATCATTTGAACTGTACCCTCAGAAATTAATGGACATTATTTTATTAAAATTTTTAACTAAGAAAAATATTTTTTGATGGAAAAAATTACCAAGTCTCTGTATCAATCTTAAAATTTAACTAAATCTAAGAAACTCTTAAAACTAAGAAAATTGATTGTTTTCCTGAGTGGAGCTGACTGAAAATAAATTAAGTTCATGAGGTTAAGGAAAGAAAAAAGGCTAGAAATAGAAATGTTTTTTTGACACTCTTAACAATTACGTAATAACAAGGAACTCTTAACATTATCTCCATTTACTTGTTTTAAAGATAAGCACACCTTTGTCCCTGATTTTTGAAATTTTCCCATATTCTCTAATTTTTATTTTACAAATGCTTTGATTCAGAAGTGAATGAAAAGGAATGTAAATGCTCGTCTTATCAAAAGGTTCATGCAATTTTCTTTCAGAAATTATTTACATAAATATTTACAGAAGTCACACCTGGATAATATAACTTGCCTTTTTGAGAGATCGCATTTGTAATTCTTGGATGGATTTTGCAAATTATTCCTGATTTAGAATTTCTTACGTGAGGTTTTTAACGTGAATGTTTTGCATCTGATATTTTGCTTGAAATAAACCTTAATTAAGAATTTGCATTTAAATTGTAAGTTTCAACACATGTAACTCAGATTTAACGACCTTAACATACACACATTATTAAATATTTGTATTTTATTAAAAAATACGATATCTAGGATAGTAGCATTAAAAATATTATACGAATAACTTGGTAGATGGAATATTTCCCTTGATTATGGATTGAGAGATGGAAAAATAAACAATTTTATCTAATACAAAATTTTAATAAAGTACTCTGGTTTTTTTAAAAAATAAATTTTAGTTATATACAATAATAAAAAAATGATTCAATAACTCATATAAACAACATTAAGAAGACAAAAGTTTTGATGTGGAGTTTAAACAACGATTCTGCTTCTGTTGTGAAAATATATAAAAACAATTTTAGATATAATTATCATTTAATAATATCATAATTCAAAAAACAACAATTTATAAGATTAAATGACTAATTGTCTAAAATATTTTATTTTAAACTACTCTAAAGTAAACCTCCAAAAGTAACTATCTTTATCTCTCAGGCAATTGTAATATATTTATATGTATATATTATTATACAAAATAAATCTTTAAACTTACGATGTTTCAAATTATTTTTTGAATAATTAATAGAAAAGCAACATTTGCATGGACAGAAAATAATTTAAATAATAAATAAATACATCTTCTTTTAATTATCCTAAATATTATGTTCTTAATAATTTTCGTACAATGAAAACTCATAATCTGTTAAAGATGAAAATTTATATTCATAAAAATCTTTTCAAAAATTAAACATTTTGATGTTGTCAAGTTTTAAAATTTTGAATATGAATGTTTATCTTAAAAACAATTGATGAAATAGTAATACTTCGTACAGAAAAATAAAATATTATCGTGTACAATTTTAATATGTCTTGAGTGAAAAACAATTGCTTTTTCTAATACCGAAACCTCATGCAAGTTTAGCTATCAAAAATATATTTAAACACTTACTAAGAATATTTGTAGAAACAGAGGTATATTTTACGTTTTCTTTATCTATTGAAGAATATTTTCATCGAAGAAAACATTTGTATTCATTTAACAATTCGTTTATTAAATTATGTATTTTCTTACTATCCTTAACTATTTTTTTATCTCTGCTATATTTGTTTTATGAATTTAAATGTAAACTGTTTAGATATGCAAACTACATTTATAAGTTCGTTCATTGATTCATTGGATATTGAAAACAGTCAGTTTAAGACAGCTTTTCCTATATGAAAAATCAGATAAAAAGTGTCGAGTTATCTATTTGCATATGTTAAAAAGTATTAGAATATTTTTTAAGACTTCAAATTCTTTTAGAATAACAAGGACTAACTTTTTTATCGAATCAGTTAGGTAAGTGAAAACATATTTCCAAATTATAGTACTTTCTCCAATTTAAAATAATTATATGATGGAAAATATAACTATGATTTATGTAAATGTTCTAAAGGGCTCATTTAATAAAGTCTAGTCGTCCAAATAAATTTATTAATTAACCAGCCTTTGTTATAGTTATGTTCATAAAAACTCTAATTTTATTTTCTGATTGCAATAATGAGCTAATCTGAAGAAAATAAATCTGAAAAGATAAGAATTTATCGCTTATTGCCTCCTAATCTCTATCGCCCGAAATTTAGCTCCTCTTAAGTATTGTTTTCGTTGCTATTTTTCAATGTAAAAATACTCCATTTTATAGAATATGAATTATAAACTAGTCATTTAATATATTTAATTTTAAGAAATTATTAGTCATTCCACTTCCAATTTCGACGGCAAAATCTAGGAAATGAGACTAAATAAAAACCGGAATGATCAATTATTATGAAATGCGAAAAGGAAATACCTACGATTTAGAAATGCATTAAATATTTTTTAAGAACTAGAAGTTAAATTTAGAATTAGAAAGCAGAGCTCCTTTTTCAAGTAAATTTTCGATATCTTATTCAATTCGTTTTTATTAGACATTTACCATATTCGAAAGAAATCAATTTCAACGAAATGCTCTTGTATTTATAGTTTCAACATGAATCTCGGAAATATAAAATTATCATTAATTACCAAAATAAATTTTAATTTAATTAAAATAGTGCTCTTCAAACCTGTCACATTTTACAAACCATCGTCAACTTTAACAATCCCAATGACAGTTCAATAATGGTACTTCACCATAATAAATCAAACTTTAAATATCTGTTGAAAATTCAACCATGGATGAGTTCGTGACTTTACTTGAATTATCTTCTCAAGTTCTACTTCTTATTAATAAGAATCAAAACAGCATCTGATTCCTTATATTAATATTAAGTTTTTCCCTATTTCAAGACGTCTGTTTTCTTGTTTTCTTCTATATTTGATAGCAAACAATATCGAATCATTATTAATATGCAACTTTCTTATGTGAATATAAACGTTAATCATATGGAAAATTTTTAAATATCAGTTTGTAATTTGATACAAAATATTGAATATTATAGGCCATTTAATATCACTTCCTATTATGTAATAAATTATTACATATGAATGAAAAACATAAATTTATATTACGTTAAAAGCTTGATCTTATTTTATCATGGTAAAAATTGTCAGGAATTATTGAGAGTATTGTTCTGTTTTTCATTAGAAATTCCAACAACAACAAAATTTAATCATGGTTGTGACCTTGCAGATCTAAGAAATATATGACTTTACAATTTCTCTTTAAAATAATTGTTATAGAGAAAAAATAATGACAATCAAGAAAAATTTCATTTTGCTTCTTCTTTACTATTAATACGATTACAACTAAATCAATATATAATGTCTATCAATAATAATTCATAGTTATAATATCTATCAATCAGCAAGCATTAAAAATAATACTAAAAAACCACACATTGGTTTTTCGCTTTTCTCTAAGAAAACCTTAAAGAAGGTACTTGTTCCCCAGCTTGTTTAGACTTTACGTACGCATATTGTAACATCGTTTTCGATAATTCCTCTTGATCTTACTTTTTTAGTGATCGAAAAGTTACAAATACTTTTTCTACAGAAATTAGTGTAAAATTTTTTAAAGTAATTCATTCAAATAAAGAAATAAATATCAATTTTTAAAAGAAAAAGCTTATAAATTTATATGTGCTTTTAAAAATATTCAAAAGTACTAATAAATTAAATCAAAAATTTTAAAGATCGTTGTAATTAATAAAGAGATGAGAGACTTGCATTTCAGAGAAGGAAAGTGTCATCCATTAAAAATCAAGACTTACTCTATGGCATAGATCCTTCATGCGTTGAGAAAATTCAGCTCGGCACTCACCTCACCATTTGTTTCTTAATATTTTAATTTTTTAAACTATAAAAATAGATGTAATTTTCAAGAAAAAAATGATAAAAATTATAATTTTTTTTATTTGATTATCATATATATTTAATCAGGCAATATTTAGTTAGAAAAACAACCTACAGATAGTTTTAATTATTATGTTTTAATCTTTTACTCAAAAATTATGTTCATTCTTAGGATACTGGAAATTATAATTTTTAAGTTTTAAAATAGTTATAATAATTTAAATAACTATTTTCCATCTTAAAATCATTAAAAGTTTAAAAATTTTGGATTATAGCAGTGACAATTTTATACTCAACGAAACTATATTTATATAGAAAGTTACAGAGATCCTTTGGAAATTTAATAAATCCCCAGAAAATCTCAAAATTATTAATTTTAATTGTTTTGAAGAAAAAAACTGAATATTTGATTTACTTTAAACATATCAAATTTTAATGTGTTTTTTTTTATAAATGAACTATTTAAAAATAAAAAAATCTGAAAGTTTTGTCAATGATGGTTTCATATTTATAATTATACAGGGAGCCACAATCAGTTCTTTAATAAGCCCTGTTACACACCCACGCACATGAATGATCAGAAATGAACTTCCCTTCAAACATTGTCAATCACCAGTCCTTAAGGTTGCTCCAGTTCATGAGTTTTTTCATGTAGCTTCAGTATCCGTTTTAATGCAAACATTTTCTGGCATACTTTACATTCATAATACTTCTTCTTAGTGTGCAATTTCATATGTTGTTGCAAAGAAAGTTTGCTAACAAATTTTAAAGGGCATTTTTGGCAATCATAAGGTCTTGCTTTTTCATGATTTGATAAATGCTCTTTATAAAGTTTAAGAGTTTTGAATACCATAGAGCATTGAGGGCAGTTATACACGACGCCCAACTGTGCAGCTTTAGGAGTTAATTTGGCATGAATTGGATTCTGAGGACGTTCTGTTGGTTCAGTTTCATTATTAACAGTATCAACTTTGATTTGGGTACTGGCAACTGGTGATGCCGTTTGTTTGTTTCTTATATTTTCATCATCAGATTCGTCACTGAGTAAATCCACCACTTCAGGAGATTTTGAACGCTCTTTGAAGGTTTTTATGGATTGACTCATAAAGACTCCAGACTTGCGTTGCTCAGTTGCAAAAATCTTCTGCTCAAACTTTGCGAGATAAAATTTGAATTTTTGCTCATTTGTATGCTCTATCAAATGTCTCGCAAGCTCAAAGTCTGAAAAAAACTCCTTTTCACAAATGCAACATGATTCTAAATATTCTAGAGGCGATGAATTTTCAGCAGAACTGGCCATGATTTTCTGTGACATGTAATTGCTAGTTGTTTTAAGGTGCTTAATTTGAGCAAAAAGAGATTATTCCTTCATCAACATCAGGACATCAATCTGTAATTAAAAAAAGTGGACTGTAATTAATTGCAAATAAAATAAAGAACATGCTTTCAAAACTTATTTATCATTATAAGCTTGCAAGCTTTTATAAAAACAAACTGAAACTCTTCTGTCCCATCAAGTCTAAAACCTCATTTCCATGGCCAGTGCAAACTTGCGTCTTGCTCATTTTGCCCGTCCCAATAACTTTACCCTCATTTTGATTATTCCGGGTTCTTTGATATGTTTATTTTACCAATAATTTGCTGGACGCTCCCAACTGACGTCCATAGTCGAGTGATCTCACAATGGGTCAGATGGCAGATTTATTATCATATCAGTAAATGCAACGGATCAGGAAAAACACGGCTGAAGACAGAGCATTTTATATTGTAGATCAGAGCCTCATGTTGAGCCGAGAAAAATTTCAAAGGGTTTTCTTCTCTCATATTAAAATGCTCTATCAAAGTAGCTAATTGACAAATATTAAATTTTTTATTATTGTCATTTGATAACTTTTTTTTAAAGTTTCGAATAGTACCAACATTATTTTGATTATAACAGAACCGCGAACGTTATTTTCACTTAATAAAGGGTGGGAAATGCAGACAATTAAGAAGACCTGCTCTAAGCAGATCAAATAAAATTAACGTTAACTAACCAGATGCAGATATTATAAATTAATTCTTGTTTGCTCACATACATTTAAAAAATTAAGTAAATTTCGGATCATTTTATTGGTTATATAGTTTCATTTATTGATAAAAACTATGGCAGTGGGTTTCCTTCTTTTTCATGAAGAATAATAAAAATGTTTCATTCGTCAATCATAAAAGTTACTAACATTGCTAAAATTTGAAAATTAATTTTATAAAACCAAATGTAACACAATCAGGCCAAAAAGATATCCGATAATGCAAGATTTTGAGAGCTTCCTTCTACAAACCCTTTTTATTTAGGTATTTTGGGATCCTTAATTTTTTTAAAAAAACACCCTTAATTCATAACGGCATTTCAAGAAAAGGCTTATGAAACTGATAATTGAGAATCAGGGAAAATATATCATATTTTCCAAATATGTTTTTAAAAAAATGTAGTATATGTAACTGAGATAGAGTAGTCTGCAACGCATATATACATTTGATTCTTTTGTTAATAGGGATAGAATATATTTTAGCTAAATTAGCCTTTTATTTCAATAATATTGCATTTACATTCCATAATTGTATTTAAGTACCTCAAATTATTTAGATCCATTACTTAAAATTTCGTTAAAAATACGAATATTCTTATTGATGACCTTGATCTTAAAAATAAATACATATCTTGATATGCTGATGAAACTCTTACAGACAGGTAGATAGTTTTTTATCTTTTTAAAATGAAAATGCCTCAAGAAGAAAAAATAATTCACTAATCGATAAAAAAAAAGAATATTTAAACTGTTTTAAATAATGAAATGAACAAGCAATTCAATGCATATTGCGTAATCAATTTCTCTATCATTTTTATGCATTTTATTCGTAATGAGAATTCTTCAAAGTAATTGCCGAGTTTCTTAATAAATACCTATTATAGAACGGTGCCAAAATATCAGTTTATATTTAAATTCCCTTTCAATTTTCAAAAACCAAAATTAACTTTCTAAAGATGAATTGTTTTTAATTCCTGAGATTTATCAATAACATTAAAAAAACACCATTTAAGTTTGTTCAAAAATAGACTTCCTTTGGTAAAAAAAATGGTTTATATAAAATATTCTGATAGCAGAAAAATAAATTCTGATATTTAGCGTCATTTTTATTTTAAGCATAATAATACTCTGGATATCAAATAAAAGCTGTCAAATCTTATAGAAATCTCAATGTTTTAGCAGTAGGTATTCATCGGCATGTATTAATGTGATGTGAAGGAAAAAACTAACATTAAATTTGGAAATGATTAGAGCCATGGTTTTGGTATAGTACCCAAATAAAAAGGGAAATATAGAAGTATTATAATTAACTATAAAAGAATATTATAACAAACTTAATTCAGGCATGAGATTTCACTAAATTTCTATATTTTTGATATCCTATGATGTGTAAATAAGATTTTCAAAATGACGATTAGCGAACTAAAATTTCAAAATGCAATAAGTTTACAGAAAGAATATTAGTATATGGAATAGATACCATTTGTTGCAACTTTCCATCACTTTTGAATAAATCCATTAATAGAAAATTTATATGTCTGCATAATCATGGACAAGCGAACATACTAAATAAAAAACGTAGAAAGTTAAATTAAGGAAAATATGCTAATAGTTGTATCTTCTGAATTGAAGATACATATAAATTTCAGCCAAATGCATTCAAGCATTGACTGTTTGACATTCTGCCAGTGGATTTTTAAAAGTAATAATCGATAAATGCAATTAAGATAAATGAAATTTGATATGTGTGATATGAATATCATAACTGCAAATCTAGATTAAATTTTGTACCTATTAATTCAAATGCAAACTCAATTTCTTTTAATATGAAATCTTTAAGAAAACGTAGATAATATTTTTCTTAATTGAAAAATATAGGGGAGAGTGATCCACATATCAGATTAACTACCCTTAAAACTACATCAATACAGCAATTTCATTTCATGAAACTGATAAAAATTATAAGCTTTACATACAAGCATTTGGAACCCTGTAGAATGAATGAAAAATTATCTTATGATTTTTCAAGAAAGGAAGAACCTTCAGCGCATTTAAATGAAATGATCACAGAGAATACTTTAAGATTTAATTTCTTATAACATTTCCTAATTTTATAGGATTGAATTGAATATTATTTCCAAAAAAATTAATATAAATTCATTCCATTTCCTTGAAATAAGGATTTTATAAAATGTAAAAGCAATACTTTTATTTTATTAAAACAAATATATATGTAATTGAGCATTTCTATAAAAATCCGAGATTCCTTTTATTGAAAAATTATGCTAATTATGTTATAAAGTCAAGTCTTTCTTATCACCCCCATAATAATTAAGTGCGAAAAATAAGGATCAAATTAAATTATTTTGGTCTTTGATAAATTATGAATTTAGCTGAGTAGAAAACAGCACCAATCTTTTATATAAATATAATAATTCATAATTATAAAATAAATATAATTAAATTCACGGAAAAGAAAATGCTAAAATAAATAAAATGTTCAACTATAAAGTAAAATGTTGGAATAAAATCCGCATAACATTTTATTTGCACAAGCATTCCATATTTGCTAATAAGTCCCGTTGTCATGACTTTTCATAATTTCAACCGAAAATGGCATTAATTGTGTTATAAAAAGATAATATCTTTTATCTGTTTAAGTATAGATGTTGGATGAGTATTTTGAGCTAATACTTATTTATGAAAGATAATTGTAAAAAATGGAATTGGAAGCTAAGTAATTCTCTGTAAAGGTTCTTTCACCTGCTTGGAAGAAAATTGTGAAACATTTCTTACATTAAGGAAACCCAATTTTATATTGAAAGGAAATACACAGCGTTAATTCCTTCTTTTAGTTTATACATTAATGCTTTGTCGATTAATTTCGAAAACAGTTCCATTAAAGGGATTTTGAAAGACTGAAGTTCTAGAGGTGTCGATTTCTAATAAAACATTAAGAAACTTGAGCAACAAAAGGTAGTTCAGAGAGTAATATACTCGATAATGCTCCCTTTTTTGGAGAATTAAGTACCTACGAGAAGATTCCAAGACAGGGGGCCCCCAAAGTTTTGATTTTCCTTGTCTCTAACTTAGTGCTATGAAGTATTTCAAAAGGAAGTGTCCTATGATGGGAAAGACGAAATATTAGAGGAAAAATTCTATTATAAATTACAAAACTATATTGATAACTTGGATCGTGTGAAATGTCGATAACCCAGTCGTGTAGAGGTCATTTTTGAGTTATTTTTCTTTCGAGTGACTTTCTTTCACAGTTGGTGTTTGAGCTTGTTAACCGTAAAATTGGATTAGGTAACTTAAATTTATTTTCCTTTTGTTCTAGAGCAAAAACATGCTGTGAAATCAAAAGTTAATAATTTATTTTTTAAACATATAAAAAATCATGGTTTGATGGTTTTGTTTTTCGACTTTTTTATAAGCCTTTTTATAGCATCTGAGGGTAAAGCCCCCTGCACATCTGGAGGCAGAAGTCTGATTTCTAACTCATATGAAGTTGTCACTCACACACTTACTTCCACATCCCTTTTTTACAAGAGAGCTCTTTCACACCCTCGTAGATAGAATACAGCGTAAAGAACTCGAACTTGGAAAGCCCTTGGAAGACTAGCTACCCTTAAACCAAGACACCAGCATTTAATAAAAATTTCAAAGACATATGGAAATAATAAATCTTAGCTTAATTTTGCTCTAATTTTTTGTTTAAGACTGTTGCACATTTTATGCGAAAATGAATTTATAAAAAAACCATACTCTTAATTAAATATACTGATTTAAATAACATTTTGCCAATTTATTTTATAAAAAATAGGCATCTCGAAAGAAAATCTAATAACATTACATCTATATCTATACTTATAATAAAGCTCAGTGTGTGTGTGTGTGTGTGTATTGGGTGTGTGTGTGTGTGGGGTGTGTGTGTGTGTGTGTGTGTGTGTGTGTGTGTGTGTTGGCGCTCTACAGGCCAGACCGTTGGACCTACAGCTACCAAATTTGGTACATGTATACCTTGGAGGTCGGGAATATGCACCTCGGAGCCCTTTTTTCGAATTTTTAATCAGAATTTGAATTAATTAAAATTTAAGCGAAATTTCAACGTTATTCCGCTATAACTTTCGAAAATATTATCGGACAAACATGATTTTAACATCCATGTAAAGATAAAAAAATTAGCTTTCTAATGGTATCAGTGTTTTAATGTATAACTCAAGCTTCTATTTTTAACTAATTTTTAAAGAAATATTTTAACCATGTTTTTTTGAGCATGTGACTGGATAAAATAAAATAAAACAGTGCCGGAAGTTCAAATAAAAAAAAAACAATTATCATCGCAAATCAAATCTAAAGAAATACAGCTTTCAGCACGTGACTGGATAAAATAACATAAATATAAAATGTGATATCTTCTAAAAAAATAAATGCAAGGCAATGGATTCTATGATCGGGATTGTGGCATTTGCGCTCCAATTATCATTTCCTACCCCCAATTTGTAGGTTTACTAGAATTTTATTACGTTTGGTAGAAAAATTTGGCGTGGAGCGCATATTCCACTCGTGTGTTTTTTTTCGGTGCCGTACCCCTTCGTTAATGACCTTTTAGACAGTGACAGATTACTTTATGATAAGATAAGATTACTAGGTGGACTCCCCCCCCCCTTACCATAAAAGCACTTAGCCCTCATAAATGAACTCCTTATCGTTAAATGGCTGAAATAGGGAAAATGAGAAAAAAAAGTCTTAACACTTTTCTCACATAATTTTGCTTATAAAAATATTTCTGGGCAACTTTTTCCGTAAAATGTTGCTATTAAACAATTTTAAAATACGTGAAACGCCTTCAAAAAATAAAAAAAGGAATTTATTTTATTTATTTATTTACCTACTTTACCTAAAAATTAATAACATGAATACGTTGGTAGATTTTCTGTTAAGAAAGACTGTTTGTTAAAATTTGATTTTTGACGTAAGAATGTTACAATTTTCTTTTTTTTAAATGCAGCATAGTCTTGAGAGGAATTTCATGTTTTAATTTGATTATTTGTATTTAAATTAATTTCATTTAATTTTTCGTGTTTGATTTATTTCGCTGTACAATAAATTACAGTTTCCGAATTAAAAATTGTAATATATTTATATTACAGACATACTGCTAAATTCGTTTTTTTGTAAATCGCGAGAAACAAAAATCACCAAAAAAAGTAACTACATATAAACAGCTGATCCCAGATTTATAAAATTTGGTACATAAATAATTACTTCTTCACCAATAGATATTCAATAGTTAGAATCTTTTTCAAAATTGTTAATTTTTTAATTATTAAATCTTAATTTAAACTTAATCAATCGAAAAAGCCTATTGGCAAATGTTGTGTCACATTAAAATTTAAAAGATTAACTTTCCAAAGACAAAATTGCCGTTTTCGGGACAATTTCTCTTTAGATTTTCTAAAAAATTCAAAATTAAATTTAGAAAAAAATTTCTAACATTTCATTTTTATAGAAAATAAATTGAAATCAATTTTGGTGTTTTACCATGACGTTCCGTCGTTACTTTTTTAACGTTCAGAAAAAATATCTCCTAACAGTAGTAACAGTTTTAAACAGTAACTTCAGTTAAAATTTATAAGAACTTTTTAATGGCTTATTTAAATAACATGATGTACAAATCTTTCACATGATATGCTATATTTGATGGAAATCAAGACTAACGACATCATCAAGATTTCAAAGATGAATGAATGAGTACTTTAATGAGCACTTGAAAATACTTAGGAAACTATTTGAAAAATGTGACATATCAGATACTTTATATACATTGCAACTAATACTAATTCGGAATAATATTTCTCTAAAACTATTTAGAAAATGTTTCTACAATTTCAAATGATGTCATAGTAACCGTTTCAAAACTTTTGTAAAGATTAAATTTGAAAAGAAAAAAAAATCTTACGTTTTAGCGGCTCATTCTGGAAAATTATGAAGTAATAGGAATCGTGAGGGCGCAATGATTATAATCAAATGAACAATGGCTTGAAAATAGAAATAGAATGCTCAATGCAAATTAAATTTTCACTACATTATTAAATTTAATTTCGGATTTATACCAGGTTCTGTTCGTGATTAATGTACCTTATTCTATTCATTAATTACTTTACTATTTCTGCATTCAGTACGTCATTAATAAATCACTCAAATAAGCTGTAGATTTTTTAAACAAAATATAAATTAAACAAATAATATTTAAATATGAGGAACTTATTCTCAAATTGGTACTTCAGTTTCTTCAAGATCAAATTCTTTGAATTAGAAAAGCATTAAAAAAATTTGTATGAGGAATAAACCCAAAAATTTTAGTTGAAAACTAGTAAAAGTTCGGCTTGATTTCATTTATTAATATGGCAAGAACGAAATTATTTAATTTGGAACATTCGATTCCTACACTTACACATTCTGTCATTCAGAACCTAAAAAAATGTACTTATCTATTAACTCTGATATTTTCAAAAGATAGATTCTAGGACAGATTGTGTTGAAACACTGAAAAGTGTTTTATTGCCAAAAGTGACATTTGATTTAAAAACAAAACTTTGTTAAAACTAACAAATAACTTTTTATTCAAAACAGGCAAAATTGTATTTTTCTAGATAGAAATTTAAAAAAAAACTATAATTAAAAAAAGAACGATTTATTATTTTTACAAAAGCTTTTTGGTTTTACTTGAAATGAGCTAATGCATTTTTTATGTTAAAATTGTACACATATTTAGTTAACTAAGACTACAAGACGTTCGCAAATAAAATAAATAACAAAAACTCTTGTGGGTGAAATGCAATCAATATCGCTTCATATCCCACTAAAAATGGATTTCATCAGTTTGAAATTTTCAAAAAAATCAGTGAAAAACTTCTTTGGATATTTTCAATGTAAAGTTTTACTTTATACTAAAAAATTGAAAAAAAAAATTCATTTAATATCTATCCTGATTGTAATATAGTCAAAAAGAATTAAATAACTTTGAAAACGTCGCTAAAAACTATAGACACATAACTTTAAAATAGCAAACCTCTATAATAATTGTTAATTAGTCAAATATTTGTAATATAACCGAAATGAATTTGAAATAATGTGTGAAAACTAGGCGCTAAAAATTATAGATGTGTCAGATTTTTATAATAATAATTAATAATAATTGTTGTAGATATAAAAGTGTCAAAAATTGTTAATCTCAATAGTACTCATGTTTACTGTCATTTTAGTAGAAGTAAAATTGTAATAGATATATATAATAGCAAATAATAAATAGGTTTCAAGCATTCCTTTAATTTTTTATTTCAATACATTAGTTAGTTAAAAAAAAACCACTTTTGTTTATTTCAACTCACCTTTTTGCGAAATATTCTTTTAAAAAATATTTCAAATTATTTTGATTCTATTTACATAATCAATACTGCTTTTATCAGAGAAATGTCTTAAGATGTCGGATAGATAATAATACTTTACAAATAAAGAAAACAGATGTCTAAAGAGAACAGTTTTACTTACGAAATCTTATATCTTAGATAGAATAGGAAATCTAATACATAGGGAATTGAATTTTTAGACTACAAAAAGACGTAAGTTTTAACTTCAAATTCAGATTTTAATGATACAGCTATATAAATTAACAAAAAAAATCTAATGTAATTGATCAATAAATGGATTGATTATTGCTTTCCACACAATTATCATTTTTTTTTAGATTTTGTTTTTTTTGTAATGGTATATATTAATTAAGAAATAATTTAGTTTGAATTTGCTTAATTTAATAGGAGTATTTTCAAAATAGCAGAACTAAGGAAGATTTGTCATATTTGAATCCCCTAAATAGTTTTTAATGAAAATTGATTGTAAAATAATTTTGATAAAGGAAAAACAGTAATTTTTTGTAGTTTATTTGCCTTTAAAAATGGAATAAACTTTCTGAGAGATACTACTACTATTTATTATACTATTCTTTAATATAGAATAAAAAATAGTCTATTAAAATTGTTTCATCGATTCAGATAAAGAAAATGATTCCACAAATTACACCACTAAATTTTTAAAGCTCAATAAGGGAAATTAGGTATCAGTATAGAGAATCTGAACTCAAGATTGATATTTTATGAACTGTAGCATTTCCTTTTTCATTCGTTTGTTCCTGAAAATATAAAAGCTCACAGCCCTGATTTTTCTATTATTTGGAGAAGAAAAGACAAAAGAAAAAAAGTAATAATTAATATTTTTTTTATTAATTACTACTTTTTTTTGTTTTAGTCTTTTCTAATTTCAAATAATGATAATGTTTATAACTGGTTCTTGAAAACTACAATAGACCTCTCCACATTCAGGAAATGATTTTAATTCCAATTTAAGCTTTTTTTAGAGGAACTTTAACCCCCTCCACCTCCCCTCCAAAAAAAACAACTTAGTTTTATCTATAAATAAAATTATATTATAATAAATACTAAACTATGGTCAGTAAAATGTTCTCTCGAAGGATATGTTTTGTTGCTTAATTTCAAGCGATTTAAATTACATTCTTACTTTGCTAAAACATATAATATTTGTTAATTTTCATTATATTTTTCAAAAATTGAATAGTATTCTATTAATTAAAGTGTTTAAAAATTTGTTCCAAATTAAGGCTTCCAATACCTATGCAGAATTACTTAATAATACTTCGGCATATGTGATTGAGTTCATGGGACACGAGGACCGGTTTTTTTAAATGAATCAACGAAGATTTATCAAACATTCATAGACAAAGTTAATTCATTATTTATTTCAGTTATAATCCCAATAAAATTAACTGAATATATCGTTACTATACAATCTACTTTTGTAGAAAATTAGACTAACTCAAGAACTTCTAAAAACGAACAAAAAACTGCCAATGGCTATGAATTGTCTTCATTTTTCCAAACGTTACTTTTTTTTAAATTAATGTTTCTATCAAAGCAACATTTGTCTCACCAAACACCAATTATTAGAAAGAAAAAAAAAGTTTTGATTTTGCATTAGAAATGACCTATTTTTTTTATTTTAGATGTCGGTCTTACATTCTGTATGAATGCCACTTATTAAAGTTGAAGTATTCTCAACCTTCTCTATTTTAAAATGTTGAGCACTGGACCACCTGTCCTTAATCTAACAAAAAGGTAACCTGAAAAATATAGGCAAATGTAAATTTTTTTCATCACATATATGACACTTCATTCTCACTATTTCTCTTCGTTTGTTCCTACAATTTTTAATAGTTATACCACAAAGCCCATTAAAATGTTTGGAACTGAAAACGACATTGTATTTTTCTAAAACTTGAAAAAAGCATTACGATTACTTACAAAATAAATCGTCATCATAACCAAAAGTTTCTTTTCTTTATAAAGACCTTGTGTGACTGTCGAACAATGAAAGTAAACAATGCTATGCGCGATTCTTAATTTTTTTGAAGTCTTAATGATTGGATAATGTACAAGTTGCATTCCGAAATTAACACATTTGTGACCATTATTTCGAAATTTAAAACTAAGCATATCTCTCAAAATTTTCTGGATAGAAACGTGAAATTTTGTACGTATAGATAAAAATAAGAGAAAATGGGTACTAATTAATACTTGAAATTATGATGGATATATATAAATTAATTTTCGTACAATTGCCTACCTTATTTAAGGAAATTTTGTAATTCGAAGTGTTTAGATGCAATATTTAAAAAAAAATTTCTTAGGGCAACCTTTTGATGTTTTAATAGAAGAAGAAAAAGTGACTTTAGAAACCATGCTAACATAGCTGCAAAATTAGTTTTATCTTAATGCCTAATATTTAAATATTTACTATTCTAATTTGTCAATCTATATAAATCTATAGTTTTGGCAAAAAAATTTAGGGGCGAAAAAAGAACGAATAAAATGTAAAGTAAGATATTTTATTTTTAGCTTTCTTTCATATATAGATTTAAGACAAATTGAAAATTAGTAATAAATCGTTGACAGCACTTTTAAGAAAATAGGCAGAAATTTGTTACTACATTACCTGCGAATAAAACTTTAGATCATGATACTGAATCTGAGAATTAAACGTTTTAATGAAGAACTATAGATGCAATTACATGTCGATTGATGGTACATTGGATTGTGTATAATTGTCTGACGGTAAATTAGCTAGAAAATGAGGTAACATATTTCATATTTGAAGGAATATCAGTAATTATCAACATTTTCTTATAGAAATGTTTTTTCTTTCTGAAAATTAATCAGTATTTATTTTCTGAATTATTAATACGATTCCTATCTTATTTCAGACAAAGCGCTTAATATTTTGCAAAAAACAGCTTATTTGAAAAATTTTAACATAAAAAATACATTAGCTCATTTGAAGTAAAAGCTTAGGGAGGATGTATACATACAAGAATACATAAATACAAATTGAAAGAACTAAGTATTACTGATATCCACTTAAATTTCACTTTAAAGCAGTTTCTAAGTTGTTTTTTTGTTTTTTTTTTTTTCATTTTATTAAAAAAAGGTTAAACAGTAAGAGATATAGAGATTAAAATCCCCATAAAAATAAAAATTAAACTTCACTTTATTAGATTAATTTGTATAACGCACATCAAAATTATTAATGCCTTCTGTGCGAGAAAATTATAATCGTGTTCCTTTATCATAAATTTTTAAAATGAAATATCTCACATTTCCTTTATTACTTTAAACTCTAGTCTAAAACGCAATTAAGGGTAGACAGCCGTTTTCCCACGGAAGCTTCGTCTCATTTTCAAGGACATGGAGTATCATTATTACTCTGAACTGTGATTACCATTTGGCGTTCGTTGTAAAATCGCCAAATCTTTCATGCAAAGATAACGATTATAATGTGACAATCCTGAGCGTGAATGTTATCTTTTAATGACATGGGGGGTTAACTAGTGGAGCGCAAATGCCACTCAACCCTATGATCGTTTGCAATATATATATCATTAATTCCATAAATTATCTTTATTTACAGTAAACCTGGTTGAATTTAGACAGGATATGCATTGAAATCCCGACTTAATGGCATATTTCTATAATCGTTTGTAATATCTGTATCATTAATTCAATAATTTTTTCCCTTTTTCGTTTTTTTATAAAACATATTTAACATTTTGGCAACATCACCGAAAAAAACATTTTTAATATTTTGGAAGCATAATCTATAAATTGTTAGAGCATTAAACTCAAAAAGTTTTTTCGAATAAAGTTACCGACTCTTTAACTACTAATAACTGAATCTTTTAACCTTAACTATTTCTTAAATTTTGGTTATGAATATGTAATTTAATTGAAAATTTTAGAACGCATTACTCATGGCGAACCAACTGGTCGCCAAAGGCGGCTAGTTTTAAATAAAGAACGTTATAGCGAAAAATTAAAAAAAATCATTAAAATCATATTAGATCAAATATGATTGTATATTAAATTAAAAAGAAAAATATTAGTTAATTTCAAAATACCCACTTAGAGGATTTTAAATGATATGTTTTAAAAGCAATGTAATGAAATGTCATTCATTAATTAACAAAATATTTTTGGTTATGTTTTAATGTTTTTTATGACTAAGCAATAAATTATTGCGTCGTTTTCGTGTCAGGGATTTTATGATTATGACATATTTTTATTTGAATCTCAAATTTTTATGCAAAACTTGAAACTATTATGAAAAATGAGTTATTCTGAAATATACATAAAAAAATTCACTTCCGCAAGTTTTATTAATGACTATAATTATTTTTAAAAGGCAATTCGTTTTCTCTGTAAAAGAACTTCTTCATTTCACTTCTATAAAGAAGAACCAAATGTGCATCTCATTAACAAAATCAGAATTCTGCTCACAAATCTATTACTGCATCTAATGCTGCACTATTGAGAAGAAGACACCCAACACACGTTTATTTTCTGAAGGAAGTGTTGTTTTCGCCTGAATCCACAAAGCCCGTGTTCGTTATGTATCATTCCAGCATGCATTAAGAAATTCAAGATGCACTTCAGAAAGTGAAGTGTTATGTTTGTAGTACACGGAAGTTTGTTTTGCGGATTACAAAATAACGTGCCATTCAATCTGACATGAAAATAAAATAAAAACACCTAGAAATCTCAATCTAAGAAAATTACGATTGTACTGAATTCCGGAAGACAGAAATGATAACTGTTTTTATTTAAATGCAAGTACACGAAACTTATTTGATCCAATGTTATTTTTCATATCTTAACCAACCTTAAAATATTTGAACAGTCGAATCTGGATACGATATCTAACAGTCTTTAATTTATTTATTTCTATCTTAAGCTACATACATTTCTTACAAAAATCTTAAATAGATGCTTCATCTACCATTCCTTGTTTCAATTTTGAAAAAAAAATGTAATATGTAATAATAACCAGTATGTTGTAATAACCATAATGTAATAATAACCAGGAAAAGACATAACATTTCCTCAGAATTAAAGACCCATCAGCCTCATTAGGTCACTGGGAAGAACATTCGAGAAAACCCTCCAAAAGAAAATAATGATATCGTTCCTTTTGAGCAGCTTGGGGTCAGAACCCCTCATGCACCCTCTCATTAACTATTTCGACGGGCTATCAACACCGTTGAAGGTTGTAGCAACAAATTCCGCACAAGATTTTTTTCTTGTTTCCGGAGGGCTTTTGATCTGATGTTGCAAGTTAAGTTGCAACTTTATAACGGAATCAGCTACAATTTCCTTCAGTATCTTATTAGTATTTTAAAATAATTCCTGAATAATTAAAAAATTCAAATTATCAATATTACTTCATTCACTGTTCCTCGCAGATTTCTCAAGAGATACTAAAATCAGCATTAGCTTATTCCCCTGTAGCTAATGAAACCAACATCAATTATGTTGCAAGAAAACTGCAAGCATCCCCATGACATCCTTGAAAAGTGATTAATTAAGTGGGTGTATATTCAAAATAAAGTATGAAACTGAGAAAATCTAAGCTATCACCTTTAAGAAAAGATATAAATGCCACTTTTACACCTCTTTAGCTTTTTGATTAATCTGCCGAGTGTTTGAATAATGTTTATTTTTCCAAGACTCAATATAAACATTAAACCAACTTTTCGTCAGCATATCCAATAAATAAAAGAAAAATTTGGATTAAAGGCATTCAAATCGCACTTCATTCACTTATATGTAGACATTAAAAAATTTTCTGCCTTTAAAAAATGATAAAACCTATTTTAATATATAACTCCTTAATCTGGGTCTTCATTTTTCGAATAAAAAAGAAGAAAATTCAAAAGGTATATAAAAGTTATCAATTAACTTGCTACAGCATATCAAGAAATTCAAATCTTAGCTACTTAATTCTAAAAATTGAATCAACTGAAGACCATAAAAAGAAACTGCGAAGAAATCTTTTTCATAACATTGCAAACTAAATGACTATCTGATAGTTAACCAATATTTCATCATTTTCAGTCCTGGAAAGAGTTACGTTAAATTTCTATAAAAAATTATTTCTTTCCTTCAATCCATTCTAAATCATCAAATGAAAAAACTAAACTAATTTTGGGTAATAATTGTTTCTATATTTTTTCTCAAACAAAACTAAAATTTAGACTAAGTATTCAAATATTCACCATCATCTTTTAGAATTTAAAAAAATAATTGCAAAAATTTGGATGTCCTTTTTAAATTAGTATCTCTTTTTTCCCCTCTGATTTCCTCCCCCTTAAGATGATTTGAAGCTAAAGTTTTTCTCATGTACTATAAACAAATTCAATGGCATTTTACCTGCTCATATTAAGAAAAAATTCTCATGTATAGGCTTCAATAAATTAAAAATTATAAGCTAATTCAATAATTGCTTTCTAAAATGTTAAACAGACCCCAAACTGGAAAAATTATCTAAACAATTTAAATAATTACAATTTTTGTTATTTGAGCCAATAATTATAGTTAGAAAAGCTTACAAAGGCAATATTTTTTTTAAAAAAAACGTGTTTTATTAGTTATATTCATTAAAATATTATTGATACAAGCATCTTAAACAAAAGAAAATCTCCCTCTCGAAAGCTATAACCAGTAGAATTGTGAAAATTTGAAATCCATGCTTTGAATTAATTTACGATAGCCTAAGAATGAGATTCCCGTTACTTTTTACGTTTTTTCCACGGTTTTTTCATTGAAATGGTATAATTTTGTATAAAATAGTGATACTCTACATAACTCTTAACTATCCATGCTGGAATACATTCGTCCATTGAATTCTCTTCCATTCTTTTTTCTTTCTTCGTAGTTTCAATTCTTTTGAAAATATAGTTGAATATATTGAAATAGTGAGAAATTACGTTTTATTAATTACGTAAAATTTTACGTTGAAATATGTTATGTGAATTATTAATTAATAGTAGCCTTAAAAAATTTTATTAATCAAAGTTTCATTTTACCATCACTTTCACTTCATATTTATCTTATTCAAGATAACGAAATACTTATTCCAGCAGAAGAACTTATTAAAATAATTTAGAGGAAATATATCTTAATTTTCCAACCTGCAGGCATTGTACTGAAATGTTGAAAAATTCAAATTCTTCCCTAATTAATAAAACAATGTTATTTTAAAGGAATTTTTTTCCATAAATAATAAAGATTTATCATTAAAAAGATACTTATACTCAATTTTTTATTGATATTGAGGATTTTAAGATTTTTTTTTGTATTGATAGAAATGAAGCATATATACTTAAAATGATCGTACTTATCTTGTAGCCATTGGAATAATTATAAGGTCAAAAAATATTTATAGATATACAGATAATTAATGCTAGAAATCTTCTAAAAAGCTAAATAGAATAATAAACAGTAGTTTAAAATACCAAATAGTCCATTAACTGAATGCCAGACAAAAAGTAAAACGCATCAAATCTTAAAGACAAATCGCCAGATGCTAGCAATAACTTTCATAGTGATAAGTAGTGGTGCCAAAAGGGAATACTGCTAACATTTCTGTTTAGTAGCTCTATCGAGGTCCATTAATGGATAAGTACTTATTAAATCAGGCATGCGTCAAATAGAAATTTTCTTCTACGTACCTCACTCCAATATTTAAATAGGCAAACATGAATTCTTAAAACACGAGGTTTTCAGTTAACTTAATTTAAATTTTCTATCCTCAAGAATTGTTCATTAACTTAGATGCATTTGCATTTATAATATTTATATTTTAATTATATGAATTTATTGGTGAATTCATTTATATTCAAATTTTCTTCTAGTTTAGTTTTCGGTTACTGATATTTTAAAAGTTTAACAATTCCACTTTATTTTAGAATTTTTCCCTCTATTTAAAAACATGTTTTCATTTTATCACCGATTACTATATTATAGCATTATTTTAAATACCAGATTAAGTAATCTAAATTGTGCTTTTGTTAAAAAAGTTCATAAATACTGTTTTTCTGGGATTCATCCTAAAACTACAGGTCTACGATTCAATGTTAAAATCTGAATTTTTTTTAGACCTAGATATCTATATATGCATGAGAGGAGTTTGGTATAAAGTGTGAATAGAATTTCTGAAATTATACTTTTTCATGACAGTTAAAAGCCACATATCTCTTAAGAATTAGAAGAATGGGAACAGAAAATTTCTTTTGTGCTGTAATTTCATGTCGTTTTTCTCTCGTAAGATTATCAAAGAATTTTAAAATAAAATTTCTCACCATGTTAAATATTCTGTAAACATAAATATACTCTATTAAAAAATTATGTTTTTAATTTTTTACTAATTTATAATTATAATAAATATTTATTTCCTTATTTATTTTATGAGAAATTCATTCAAAAAATATACAAAATGAAGCCACAAATAACTGTTAAGTTATAACATGCGGATTACCTACAACGGGATAATTTTTGACTTCTTGATTTCTTCAAACTGGTTTAGCATTTAATAAATTAAAGAACTGTCCGAAGAAAATTAAAAACATGTTATGTTTTTTCTTTTTCTTTTTTTTTAAAATTAACAAGTAATAAGCAATTTGGAAATAAAATCTATCAATAATTATTTCTGTGTGAAAATGATTATGCATAATATTTAATAAATGGAGTCACCTCTGACCACAAAACAGGATTATGGGGTCAAATATCACCTGTTCTAATCAGATTTAATCTCTTATAATTAATTATTTTTCCATCTAAAACTAAAGTCCTTCATCAAAAGAATACTTTCCCCTATAACTTAAGGGAGGATTTAGAAAACAATTGCTACGGAACTTAAAAGGGAAATAAAGGAAAACTCTTTATTCATATATTTTTTTATAATTCAATTCCGTTACTAAAATAGGGTTCAATTTTTGCAAAGAAAAAGAATAACATTTCAATTGACTTTAATAAAGAGTGCAATAGATAGAGATTTAATTAAATTTTCTAGAATCCTGTTACCTTCAGGGTTGCATTTTGCACTAAAAAAGAAAAAGATTGAATTTCCCATAATATCATAATTACATATAAATCTGACATTAAAATTACGAAGCAAAGTCTTTATTTATCAGGCAATCAGTCTTTAGACCATTAGCATCGATTAACCTTGCTAAACGATAGGGCAAGGAAGGTCTTTAAACAGGCATCTAGGTAATCAGTAATAATCTTTCAATTCTTTGATAGATGGATGATTATACTGAATATAACAAAGTGCTTATTAGACGTGCGCTTCTGAAACTTGTAAGCTATCGTTAAAAATATTAATTTCCTTCTCAAGATTTCAGTAACTTAGATACAAAAAATACAAAAATTGAAAATTCCAATCTTTTAACTGACACTAAATTGAAGAAGTGCTTTTAAATTAAACCTTAACTGGTAGTAGAAATTTTATGATTTAACTGGGGATGTGTGGTCTACAAGATGGCATTTTATTTACATTCAAATTAAATTTTCTAATGAATGTATTAGAATGAAAATCTGCCAATATATTTTGCAGATATTTTTCATGATATATAGATATGTTTTAGAAATATTTCAAAATATATTATCATTAAAACAAGTAAATGCGGTGGAACATAAATTTTCTCCTCAAATTACAAGCTACATACAACCAATTCTCATTTTGAAAAAACGTATTACTTTTTATTCTATAAATCATATTAATTTTTTCAGTATATAATGCTAACAAAACAATATAATGCAACAATCAACAATTATATGAAAAACAAAAATATTGAAAATGGTTGAAATTAATCCTTATCTTAAATCTTAAATACTTAATCGTAATATACAAAATCTTAATCAAAAGACAAAAGAGATTTGATTCGTAAAAAGATGAGCCACTGCATAGAATTCATTCTCAAAATAGACCAGATATTATTAAAAGGACAAATATCGTCTACAAAGTCATTAATATAACCATGTCACTGTTCTTCTATGGCTTTCATATTAGTTGCAACAGGTTGTACATAACATTTGTAGCAACAACAAGGAATTATAAATGTTTCAAACAAATACTTATGTTGTAATCACATGGTTACCAGCATTACATTTTCAACCCACGTAAAAAGTAGTTTTTACTTTTTCATATAAGAAGTACACAAAGAAAAAAATAGTATTGTTATTTTGATGAATTCATATGTTTAGGACCTCATCTGGAAAAGACATTTTTGGAATAACTACTATCTGTCTGTAATCAAACAGGATAACTCAAAAATAGCATTGAACTGATTGAAGAAATTTGGTAGTATTTACAGGAAATTAAGATATATAGTTAATTCTCAGCTAACTGCATCAAAAAGAACATCATCATCGGTCCTTGTGCGAGTAAACGTGATAACATAAACATGGATCCAATTTGATGAATGAATTCTGGAATATGACCTTTATCACCAGAATTGTCACATTGTATCTAAACTGGGATTAAGCTGTCTAACAGTTAGCTCGTTTATCTATTTGGATGCATGACAGATTAAAAAATACAATAAGCAAAGGGAACAAAATTTGCTTTTGGATCTTGATACCAAAACTTTAAACCTGAATAAAATTTTATATCAATTCAATAACTAATGACAGAGATCCCGTATGCGATTTTTACTCTCCTCATTATGTTATGAAGCTAACCATGAAATTGTAATACTTTAAAATGCATATAAAAATAGCAGGCAGAACACTTTAGCTGGTTCGACTCGCGTAAGAAAAATTAAATTGCAATAGTATTCATTTTGGATATTTTTACAAAATTCTTTATTAACTTCTAACAATGATTAATTAATTCAAAATAATTGTAATAAATAAATTGAGCCAATGGAATTCAAACTTTAATTTTCCTTCCATTTTTTAAAGAAGTGGGCTCTTATTCTTGTCTGATTGTAGATTTATGTATCCTGATATATTTTTTTTAGTATTGATTCCTTTCTTTTTTCATGCATGAAAAACATGTTCATTGCGCATACGAATACATATTCTTTCTCGCATACAAACTAAAGATAGATAATATATTGGAAATATCTAAAACTGTCGCTTCAAGATTTTAATGAATATCCCGTTTTACACTAATTTAGACCCCTCTCCTATTTTTTTTTCTGAAACATGCCTGTTTGTGAGCTATAGCTTAAATACAGAAAATTTGGTAAGTGATCTTTATTGCAAATCCTCCATTAATAATTCCCTAATATGTATTCGTATTAATCCATACTAAATTTTAAATCTAATCTGTCAATGCGTTGATTCCATTCAGTTTTTCTGTTCATCATGTAATAACTCGAAAATTCCTCAAACTAGCTGATCGAATTTTAGCATATGATTTGTACTATAAAATTACAAATTTGTGTTAAATGCAATACTGTTGCTAAAGCTGATACTAAAGTATTAAAAATTTATTGCACTTCTTCTTAAATACATTATATATTGGTATATATGCTCAGTTCACAATACAAGTAACATAATTTTTTAAAATTCATTTCCTACTTAGGACATCGAATTTTTATTTTATTTTAATTACTTTCTATTAAATAATGATCCAAAAAATGGATTTTTCGCAAGAACTGAATTAACATTCATCTTCACGAAAAAAATACTGAAATTCTGAAATTCAAGTATTTTACAGATTGAGCTACTGCCGGTAGATTTCAATTCTCATTAAAAACTGTTAAAACTCTATTTAAAATATTAAAAATTAACTAAATTCAATTAATGAACTGATATTCGAAAAAAAAAAACACTGTATTAACAAAAAGTGTTGTCCATGACAAGTCTAAAAAATGTATTTGAACTTGAATGGATGAATAAAAAGTATTTTATTAACGATTGATAATAGTAGGAATGGAAAAAGAAAGCAAGTAATATATACGTTTCGATGTAATGTATAGTTCAATGATGGGACTAAATCATCATTCGCCGAAACCAACCGAAATAAAATGTATAGGGAAAGAGAATATTTCTTCCGATTTTAGTTCCGTTGCTTTCGATTAGCTTTTCATTCAATTGTTTTTCTACTTAAAACTAAATAGTGGGATTTTTCTAATTTATGATTAAGAATTAAACCATTTATATGTGGTGCTTTGTGCAGCGGCCACCTTGGAGTCAGTTTTTTACATTAAATATAATATATAAATGCAATATATATAACCAAAAATGTTTATGAGTTTTCTGGATTTGTATTAGACAGCATTAAATCTTTTCTTTAATTTTAATATATCTTGACCTCGAAATAAAAAAATTAAGTTTACAGAATGGTATTTATGGGAGATAAAATAGCATTACGATGCATCTATTAAAAATATTTAAACTAGATTCGAGCATCTTTTGTGAAACATCACTCTATAATAATATTTTGAGTTAGATTTACCAATCCTTATTTTTAAAAATCTACTTTCAAATCCATAACAACTATAATATGGACGTAAGAAAATTATTTAGTTGAGGTAATGTCTTGTACATAAATACAATAACTAAAACAATGAAAAACATTGTTGTACATGGAATGTTGTATTTGGAATTTCTTAATAAATTTATTAAAACTAGAAAAAAATATGCGGAGTAAAAATATAATTGAAAACCTAAATTTTTGAATTTTAAAATGATATAATGATTTTTCTGCAATAATACTGTCTGAAAAAATTAAAGGAATTTTTTTCCATTTTTCTATTAAAAATATTGAAACATTTGTCTTTTTCTTAAAAACTAACTACTTGACAGAATAAATAACTCTAAGTCTAATTGTCTTCTCAGAGAAGGTTGCATCGCATAACACAATTTACATCTAATATACAACTTATAAATATTATCATTTTAATAAAACTAGATTTTCTTTTGCAAGAAAAGATTAAAGTAAATTTATCTTACTTTTTATACAAGGTTTTAAAGGATTTTCTTTTTTTTCTGGATTTAAATCAATTAAAACATTTTTTCGATTTTTTTATCTACTACTAATACAATGCAGTTTCAAGAATCTCATAGCAAATGGATGATAAATAATCGGTCAATAGCTACATTGGTGAACGGTTTTTTTTTAAATCCGAAAAGGGAGAAAGAATGTTCTTCAACACAATAAGATTTTTATTCGTTTTCATATTAAATCCTTATTTGCTGGCCTGAACCTTCTAAAAAAGGTTAAGCATATTTCGCAAAAGGAAAGTAAAAGGGAATTTGAAATGAAATTATATTAAATTGGCTTCAGAGAATTCGATAAAGAATTCATTTAATAAATTCGTTACGGTCTTCAATCATTTCTCAACATGTGTGACGAGTCTCTCTTTTTTTATTGTTGCGAAAGAAAAGATGCATAAAGGATTTTTCAGTTTTTAATGATAAAGTGCATTCTAATACACACAAAAAATGAAAAAGAAAATAATTTTGTTCATTTCCATTTTTTTTTGTTTCTGATGTGCAGTTTCTAATATTGCCTTCAAATTATTCCATCTTCGCAAAAATGATTAACGGTTGACCTGAGAATTAGAATTAATGCATTGCATTATACTCTTAATGTAAGTTCTCAAAGTAAAATGTGATGGTTTAAAATTGCCTCCTTTGAACACAGTAAGCAAGCTATCACCAAATTTAAATAAAACGAATTCATTCATTTTATGATGAAAACCTTCTCAAGACAGTTAAGTTTGCGGTTTTTAAGTTTTTGTTTTTTGTCTTTGAATCAACGAATAGCTTGTTAAGATTTAAATACAAGCAAGTTAATATTATGCAATTCCCCGTCTCAAATTAAGACGGATTTGAATAGACGGATGAAAAACGTGCTTATATATAAGGTGAATAAAGAATAACATTAAAAGCAAATCCATGAAAAAAAACTGATTTGTTATAAAGTTTCAGAACGCCATTCTGTTCTTTGAGTTTTGAGGAATTTGGTAACGGATATTCTTCGGAATATTCTCTTAAATTATTAAAATTGAAAGGGATTTTTCCTCAGCATTACCGTACAGCTTTATACTATAAGGATATAATTTTTTGGTCAAACAAAATAAATTTATTTAGGTTATGCTTCTTAATCATTGTCAATAAAAAGCTTAAAAATTCTTAAGAATATTCGAAAATATTTTTATCATTAATCCTTTGCAGTCGGATGGTGCCTCTCACTCACCATTTAAGATGGTGCACCATTTTGTCGTTTTATTTTATTTCTTTATTTTTCAATTTTGATTGTCAAAAAAGCCTACAGAATGGTAAAAGAAATGTAGAAATTCTAATTAAAATAATTATATATATTTATTTTTCTGAACAACAAACAAATCTTCGTATTAGGAGAATAATTATGCATCGAATTATTTTTCCAAGTGCAAAGGGTTAGGGTGAGGCGATTCACATTTTTTCCTTTCCTAATTTTGAAGCTACATTTTAGTAATTTAGGAATTTGAAAGGAAAAAATTATTTTGGGTTATTTAAAATTTAATAGAATTATATTTATAATGACGCAATTTTCATAGTTACACTTTTCTTGATTTTTACAAAAACAAATTTTGAACCATAGTACTGAATATAGAAATAAATTGCATAATTGTTTCATTATACATAGTACATAGTAATCGCAATAAATGAATAAATAACAGTCATAAAAGTGTATATTATTTTTCCCTATATGTAAATAGCAAAATGCAGGCAAATTGATGCAGTAATTAAAAATTTACATGAAATTGTAAAATAGTCTTTATAAATTTCTCTTATTTTCTAATCAAATATCATTGGTCTAAAATTTTATATAATTTATCATAAAATTATATATTTGTAGATAATTGTTGCATATCAAATTTCCAAATATTTAGAAATAGGCATATAATTCTAGTTGGAAAAAACTTTAAAGGATTAAATGATTATAATCTATGTTGTTTAAGTCATTAAATGCACATCCAAGAAAAATACGAAATCAATAATTTTACGTAATTCCCCGATCATGCTAATTTCGTTTAGTAAAGTAATCTATAAACACTACTATTTTAAAGAAAAAAATCCTGCAACTAATATCTGATTGAATTACGAAGATTGATTTTCAAGACCACATCAAGCATTGCTTTCAAAAATTTCATAAATCGGCTAGTTCCAGTTGCAAGGGGTAGAAAAAATATTTTTAAAATATAAGCATGTTTAGAATATTTTACTAGATATGACTAATAAAACCAAGATTTTGTATAAAAATTTAGGTTCCGCACTTTTTTCAATATTTTATTTATTAACTCATATAACATAAAATATAACTCTTTAAAACATTTGAAACATTTTACAACTGGAATTATATGGTGAATTCTAAATATTTAGGAATTAATTACTTAGATACGAATTCAATATTAAATGCCATATTATATTACATTACCCATTTTTACAGGTAGCGAAAACGGATGAATAAATCAGACGAAAGGACGACTCGCGAAATGGTATGCCTTATTCGAACCTCCTGTTTTACAAAGAGCATTTAAAAATTGGCATCAAATCTGAATCCTTTGCTCTCTGGTCATTAAGCTGATATTACGCCATCGCAGAGTAGAAAATTCAAGGAAAAACGGAGGGTTTCATAATGAATTCTGGTAAATAATGTAGATCATCGCTGCAAATATACCTTGCCCTCTACGTCATGTTTTCATGGATTTTCGAATCATAATAATTTATTAACAAATCGTAAATTTGGCTTTATTAAGATTTAATGTTAGTTTTTCTAACTTTATACTTAGATGAAAATATTTTTTATCATTTATTTGGCGTAGCTAAATTCAGTGCAATAAGAGTAAACCTGATTTACGTAAAAAAATTATCCATGATTGATGTTACATATGGTAACTAATGTTTTATCTTGTATATCTGTGCACTAAATAATAAAGCATTCACTGAAAAAAATGCTAAAAGTTACGTCCAAGTTTAAATTTCAGTAAATATATCTGATGAATTAAAAAACCGAAAAAAAGCATTATTGTTTGGATTGGAGACAATGTTTTATTTTGGTATCTATACTAATATATAAATGTGTAAGTTTGGATGTTACTCAATCACTTTAGAATGGCTGAATAGAATTGGATGAAATATGGAACAAAGATAGATTATAGTCAGAAATTGTATAGAGGCTACTTTTTATTCCAATAAATTGAATGGTCAGTTTTTTTATTCATTAAAAACTAACTTTTGAGCCAAAACGATGAAGCCAAATCCCGCCAAAGATAAGTAATGTTTCAGTTTTTTCCCCAACAGAAATGAGGTTAGGTTTAGGAGAATTGCGTCCGATTATTTCAAACGATTCTATTTATTTTCTTTGTTTTGGATGCATTTAAAATCAAATGTTGTTAATGAATCGATATTTCGGATTCATTCTAAAGTACTTTTAAATTAAAAGAAAACAGAATAAAGGAAATAAAAAATTTCTAATCTGTATTGCGTTATCCCAACTGGCGTAGGAAAGTCAGACATGTGTGTTATGCTAATTAGTATGGAAAGTTCGCGCGAGATTGTTGACAACTATGTTTTCATATAAATTAAAAGTTTAAAAATTATGTGTATAATATTGTTGTAGCTATCTCAATCTCGATCAGTAAATAAAATGGATTTGACCAGAATTGATTGCTGTTTTGTTTTCTTTTGAGTGCACAATGTAAATAAATTGTTTTTACGTTTAGTAGTGTGTTTTTGTTGTCAAATTGTATTTATGTTATATTTTTTTCGTATATGCTTATACTATTAAATGTATCATTTTTAGGTTTGGTTTATTTTTTAATGTCATTATTTGATAGTTTTTCGTACATATACATCAAAATTTCCACGCGAAAGAGTCGCGGGTAATAGCTAGTTTTACATAAGCGTAAAACTTGTGAAATCCATTCAGGTATGAAAAATGACATTGTCAAAGAAAACCTCATTTTAGCATAATTGCTTCAAGAATGAAGCACTGAAGCTTCGCATTCTTCCCTGAATAAGGGTAATAACATGGTGACAAATCAGTTCTTCATGGTACCATCCGTTACCGATTTATTAATACAATACTTAGACTTCCAGGAGAGAAGAAATGGCATTTTGGATTGACTCGGATAGACATTTTCTTCTTTATTTTCTTCACTCTCTAAACGCCTAATGAAGGTGTATCGACATAACTTTCCTTATACATAGAAAACTACTTCTCTACAGGGAGATGAAACATTATTATGAATGATTAGCAAATGTTAAAAGAAATATTATTAGGCATGCTTAGCAATTCGTTTCAACATGTCATTAATGATTTTTTGAAGATTAATCAAAGATAAAATGAATTATGATGAAAGATAAATAATTTTTGACTCTAGTTATAAAAAGTTTTTTTTCGCTAAATTAATGTCATTATTGTAGCCAGTGCAATTTCTCTGACCAACATAAAAATATCTACCCAGAAAAGTATTCATGCATTGTGAGGAGATTTATTGCCTTTTATTAATTATTCGATTGGACCCAATTGCATAATTATACAATTGGAAATCGATATTTGTCTATTGCATTTCGAATTCATTATTATGAATTATGCGTTTTGTTTATAGTTCAACATTTTCAGCCTATGTTGCAAAACATTTATATTGAAATAATCAATTCCCAAAATATGCAGGATTAAAATTGCTTGAATAATACTTCTCAAATTCAGCTTCTTCTCGCATAGCTACATTCATTTAAGAAACAGCCTAATATTTCATTTAACTGGCTTATTTCTACATCAAGAAATATATTTTCACTGAAGTAACAAAAATTCAAAAATTTCATACAAAGGAATTTTTTTATGTTTATGTTTATTATCTGCCAATGTATTTACTGTAAAAGAGTTCACAGTAAATTCTTGCAGGTTGATTTTACTATTTAAAAAGATTGTTCAGAGAAATAACGAAAATGATATATTTTATAAACGGATTCAAAATTAAGGATAATTCTAATAAAAAAGAAGCAAATTCTGTTTAAAATTTAATAACATATATTTGCACATTTAATCTTTCAGACTGGAGAGTCTGTTCCAAAATCCATTTATTAAGAAGAAAAATTCCAACTATTCTTTTTAATAAATATGTGCAACCAAGATGTAAATTTAATACTCATTTATATAATTTAGTATCGTTAATAATGAAATCTCGATTCATAAAGCATTAAACAAATTTTATGAACAAATAAAAAACCATATCATATTTAATTTTAGGATGCTTTATAAAAAACTGCGTATATGATTGAGATGTAAATGAAGGATGATAATTTTTCATATTACAAAAGTGACTTAAATTTATTTTTGTGAATTAAAAATGCTTGGCAATGAATAAAAAAACTAGATTATTAATGCTATTTAAAATTACTAGAATACAGGCAAACGCATGCATTTATCATGCATATGATTTAATTCCCTATTTTATTCGAAGAATATAAATAAAGAGGATTATATTTTAAATAAAATCATTCATAAATATTTTGCAAATATATTTAAGCATAATAAAAAGCGCTGTAAAAAAATTTCAGTGTATTTTTTTTATTTTACTTCACATACATGTAAAACATTGAGTCTATAATACATAAATATGTTCCATATTATTCACCTTCACTAATAATTAATGATCCAACTAGTTATTGATTGTGCTAAAGATAATAAAAAAAAGCTAGAGCTCGTTTTTCCAAAAGCCCCTCCTTGGTTATTATAGCACTGACTGATTGCTTCAATTTCTTAACTGTCTACGAAAGAGAAAAATAGAGTTGAAGACAAGCGCCAAAATGCAAAAGGACTTTTTAGGACTCGTTTAATCTCATTACCATGCAAGTATCGCCCAGCCGGGTATTTGATAACAGCTCATAAAATCTTGTGATGAATTGTTGCCTACCGTTCTCGACCCATTAATATTTCTGTCCAAATTCTATACTCTACCTTAAGGTCAACTCTAACGGTCATCCGAACCCTGGGGCGATCAAAAAATGAAAGATACGATGTTAAATCTCACTCAATCCTTTACTAAAAGCGGCGTTTTGCATACACCATATTTGATATATTTACTTCTCAACCTTCCAGAAAAAAACTATTCTCTTCTCTCTTTTTTAATTTCATTGAGGTGAATCTTCAACTCTGATCACGCCCATCTGATTCCTATCTCTAGATGAGAAAGAAAGAGAAAGTGTAGACCGAATCTGGCAACGAAAGTGAAACCCGCATCCATCCATCCCCCCAAAAACTTTTCTTCTTTTTTTTATCTACTCTTTCACCATTATTTAATCCCTCCTCCTCCAAGAGCCAAAAAGAAAAAGTGGCCGTATTTCAAGTGAAGAAAGTAACGGGGAAAAAGCACGGTGGCCTATTTCCTAAGGCAGCGATAGGCCACCTCAGAAGGGGATGACCTGTTCTTTCCTGTCCACTACTCTCATCGAACATCCTCACCTCTGACCCCTTACCTTAAGTATTAAAAGGCATCCCCTCGCGTGCGGAGAACTAAAACAATTTCCATACACACCGAATCGAGCCGTGTTCTCTGTCTCTCTCTACTGGCCTGTTGTGGGATTTCACTTTCTTATTGTCTGTCGCATTGTCCAAGCAAGCGTGTTTCACTTCTTTCCTGCTAGTGCACGGACATTTTGATATGGATGAGCAGTCTTGAACTGTTTCATCCCCCGGTCGTATCAACTGGTCCCTTTTCGTATCAGTGGAACGCACGGAATTACTATGAATGTGAGTTTTGATACATTTTTTAAACACCTCACAATTTTACATTGAGTATTTCCCAATGGACTGTCTTCGATATTTTAAATATAATAATTTTGTTAGATTTTGCTGAGTGGTGTTATAGTATTTTGGAATTTTAAATTTAAGATTGTTGCTTGTACCTTAGTTTATAAAAATTGTTTTCCATTTTTGACATAAATTTTTTGATTGTTTCCCTATTGTCAGTGTTTCAGAAATTTTCATTTAAATGAGTAAGGCACTCTAGCAATATATTTTCTTTACCCAAAGAAAAGGCTTTCATTTTTCGAAGAATACATCAAGAAGTGTTCTTATATTTTTCTTTTTAGAAAAATACATCAAAAAGTATTCTTATATTTTTCTTTTTAGAAAAGTACATCAAGAAGTGTTCTTATATTTTTCTTTTTAGAAAAATACATCAAGAAGTGTTCTTAAATTTAAGTTCTTTATTTTTTGCAATATTTGTATGAAAAACTTTGCTCAATTATGTTAGAGAATGTAGCAATACTTTAAAAATTTTGATATAAGACGAGCATTAAAATTCTTAATCATTTTATAAAAAACTGACATTGACAATTTACTCTTCAAATTACAAAACACTTAAGGTCTGCTTAGCAGAGGTTTTGAATATTTTAACCTACAGTTTAACCTTGTTCTCTATTTATTTCTTAAAAAAAGGTTCAATTTTTAAAAGAATAAATATGCAAATATCAATACACTATAATTCCACATTGATTATTTGTTTTTGTTGTAGTTTCGATCAAATTATAGATTTTATATCCAAAATTATGGATAATTTTATTATAATTACACATTTTTAACCTCAAATTTACTATAGACATTATTGTCTAAAAATTTCATTTCTATAGAAGAAAATATCGCACATATTAATTTGTGGTTAGTATGCAAAATATATTGTATATTTAATATGTTACGCATGCACGATTCTTTGTTAAAATATTATATTTTAAAATAATAAAAATTTAGCGACTTATTTTTCTACTGTCTTGACCAATTTTAAATGCATACTGGTAACATTATGTACTAGAATTTAGAAATAATACATTGGTCAAATTTCTACTGTCACATTTTTATATTAAATGAAATCGAATATTTATATTTATTGCATTGAAAAAATATTATAAGATTAGAAATTTATGAATCATAAAACTGAATATTATTAAATAATATTGTTCTTTTAATTGAAGAATTCTTGCATTTTACAAAATTAACTATTATATTTAAACAGGTATTACTATAATGACAACTCAATATGATAATGGCGTAATAGTTCTGTTATATTAGGAAGTAATTGATATATCTGGTCATGATTTAAAATTAAAGTTCAATAATCAATACCATATGAAATTAAATATATTTAAAATGAAAGTTGTTATATTTTATGGAACATCTTATAATCATGATATATGATTCGGTCACTCGTAGCTTTCATTACGTCGTCAATTACAGTTGCCACAGTATATTAGCAGCATATAATAATAACTAGCATATTATAACAATTTCTACTTTTGTGAAATATTGCATATAATGTGAAAGCTCGAAATTTATAAAATTTTAAAATTGAAACAACATACTTATTCAGAATCATAAAACATTGCATTTTGCTATGTTAATTGAAGTGATTTTTTTTTGGAAGATCGGTAATTGAATCAAATTATATCATTAGTTTTTTAAACTTTGGTATGAAAATAGTAGAACTTATTTCATTACTTATTATTAATTTATATTCAAGATCTATACATTAAAAATTTCAGAATGCCACATAATGAAAGAGTCGAAATTGGAATTATTAGGACATTTTGATAAAAGTTCATTATCAATATTCAATTTATTGTTCACATAATTACTTTTTTTGAATTTTAATATAATTACTATAAAATTGAAGAAAAACTGCTGATGATTTTAAAATGTTTGTAATAATGTTTTATCAATTATTCTTTTGATAAAAGATATTTTTAAAATTGAATTATGACATTATATATACATATGTCAAAATCAGCACCTAAAAATTAAACGTTACTCGAATATACTATTTAGAATTAAGTGAAAAAAATTATAAAATTTATTTTTATAATCAACTAAATTTTTTTTTGTCTAGAAACCGATGAAAATTACAAACGATGTTAAATGGTATCAATATTCAAATATAAAATTTTCTCAAAAGATTTCATTATAAATGTCACACTTGAACTTGGAAAAAAAGGGGAATAGAAATAATTAACATTTGATATTTCATTGCATTCTGGCTTTTCAATAATTTACTTTTAAATGAAAAAAGTTAATAATGTATCTAAATAATTGAAACATATTTTGATATATATCAGGTAATTAGTCTCCCAATAAAAGGAATTCGATTTTGGAATTTTTCTTCTTCGATGATTTAAGTTTTTGAAAACTCTATACAACGGAGGGATTATTTTAATCCAAAGTTATTATTAAATTTAATTTGAAAAGCATTCCAAGGAATAAAATTTCCATTAAAAATTCTGAACAGTTGATGTATTAACATCGAATAGTATTTAATTATCATTTAAATTTTTAATTATTCTAATAAAACATTCAAATTACCTTTAACTTGAAAAAAATCCCAAGAAAGTTTCTTTTCCCTCGGAATAAAACTTCCGAAATTTCGAAGAGTTGTTTTGTATGTAAATTTAACCAGCTATGATTATAAACTCATTTTTCATGAATTTCAAAATAAGATGAATTGAACTAATTCCACTTAAAAACATCATTCACTGTAGGTACAAAAAAATTGCGGAAAGGCAAAAGGAAAGTTAATTAAATTCAACACATTTTAAGACTAATTTTTGTTGAAGGAAGACGTCATACTTCACAATTTCACATTTTCATGGGAATTAAATGATCATTAAAAATCAATCAAAAATTCATAAATAATAAAATATAAGATAATTATTATATTTTCATTATATTTTTTCGCAAGGAAGTATTTTAGAATTTTAAATAATCTCTTATTGGCATCGAACGAATAATGGTTCAAAGTCGGTCGGTTTCCAAGAAGTAGAAATAGCATGCATTAAGTTATTATTAATTATTTATGTTTACAGTAGTTTTATGAAAAGTAAAGATACTTCAGACTTTTTTCAAATTCTCATCGATTGTCTTAACAAAAGGGGGGAGGGGAGGAAGGCGGTAATAGAATACTGGTTTATCTGATGCTTCAGAAGGGTATATTGTTCGTCTCATTTTTTTACAAATGATTTCTTTCCATATATGCTTTTGTTCAAATTGGTTGGCTATGAATATTATTTTAGCTCTTTTTACAGAAGGAGTCGATTTAAAACTAGCCCTGTATTTATTTATTTATTTTAAAGAAGGAGTCATGTTCACTGAAGAAATTGATCCCAATGAAAGTTTATATGCACTGTAGTTTGTTTTATAATACTTAGGCAAATATATTTGTTCATATTGTCAAAACAGAGTTTCGATTTCCCTGGTTCCGGTAAACCACTTAAGTCCATATTATTACTCTCCTATCCTAATACTTAAAATTATTGAAGTGATTATTTTACTTTGTATTATATTGTAATGTTTCTGCTAATATCTATTTTATTTTAATGAGTACTTTTAAAATCCGACTTAAGGGTAGTTGATCGTTGCTAAAATTTTTTAAATATTTGCTTAGAAAATAATTTTTTAGCTAGTCAGCTCCACTTTGCCAGAGTTTATCTTTGTAGGTTAAAAATTTTTTTTTCACACGCTTTATTTTATAAGTTAATTAAAGATCCTCTGATGCATTTATTAATTAGAAGCATGTAAACAAGCATAAAAATATAGACAAATAATCATTTCTGAATAATAATTAATTTACTTTAATTATAATCCTATAATATTTGTGATAATGTATAATAATTAAATCTTTATCGTGAATCACATTAAGGACGAATTATGTGGATGGAATACAATGTAGAGTCGTACTTATCCATAATATACATCTTATTAATTTAGATTATTAGTTCTAAAGTAAAAAGAAAAAAAAAAAGCCTTTTTACAGGATGAATATCATCTTCATAAGTGTTCTTATTTCATTTTATTAATTAACTCTTTCTATGATGTGAAGCACGAATTTACTGTTCTTAGAACTACTGTTTTTTTTACTCACTACATTGCTGTATAAGTATCTTAATTCCAAACACCTGGTATTTTAACGCATCCTTCCGGCTTTTAAAGAACTATAGTTTCAAGCTAAATACTTTCATTTACATTCTAATTCCATCAGCATATAAACAAGGTACTGAATGCAAAATTACTTTCTTTTCTTATGGAAGTGTAGAAATTTCGTAGAGTGATTCCACGACATGCTTCCTCAGAGGCAAGGAAAGAGGCCATTTCCTTCCTGCCTACTTCACTAACATTCATGTCAGCACGAAGTTTCATGCTATCAAGCTCACGTGTCTTCACTTTTACTTGTTGAATTAGCAACATATTTCCTTAAATCGCGTTATTATCATTTACTCACACCTGTAACTTCACTTTCCCTTTAGCGGTTGAGGTTACTGAGGAGAAGCGGCAAAAATATAAGTGATCTTATCATCTGTTGCTTTCGGACGCATGTTTTTTTAATAAGCTAAATATATATCGGATGGCAAAACTGTAGGCAGAAAAACGTGATGTATTTTGTTAAATGTGTTCCTTTAAAGTATGTATTTTTTTCGTACCAGAGTTGTTGTTTTTTCGCCTCATTTTTAATAAGTAAGGAAAATATGTTCATAAGTGCTCATGGATAAATTCTGCTTACAGCCATTCGAATAAATGATCTAGAATTTAACATTAATCTAGCAAATATAATTTTTCTCCTAGAAGGGTTTAGTTTAGTTAGATTAACGTCCCGTTTTAAAGCAACACGAGGGCTATTTTAGGACGGACCTCGTTATTTTGAACCATGGTCAGATGACGAGGACGACACCTGAATTAGCACTCCCCTCTCCACATCACACCATCGGGAGGACGTTTGGCCTGATAGATTTAACGTGCAAGAGACCCCCTCTAAGCCGAGACTTTACCACTAGGCCACAGCGTCCCCTCCTAGAAGGGTCAGATCATCATAGTATTCAATTTTGTGCTTAATAAAAATTACGTCATATTAGTATGTATATAATGTGATACATTAAAGATTATCCCTAGCATCGCACACACTAATATTCTGCGTGCACCCTCTATCGAAAATACCACTCTTTTATCAAATCCATCATGCTAAACATCATAATTAATTGATATTTTAGCATTCACCATCTTGATTTTCCATCTACGTGACCGTGTTGCTTCTTTTAGAAGCGTTTAACTTCAATATTTGAAAGTTTCATTAAGTAAATATTAGAACAAGAAGATATGTATTAATTGTAATTCCTTTTGAGAGAGAATTTTAGAAGGATTTTTTATAATACAAATAAAATTCAATAAAATCCGAAGAGATTTTCAAGCATAGATATTCCAAAATATAATGGATGGACGTATGGTAAACTTCAACTACCCATTAAAACATTTTATTAAAAAAAACTTCCAAATTCGTTTAGTCAACAACTAAATTATTTGATAATTTATTTTCAAGTGAATAAATTATTTTATGTCAGATCTTCTCAGGTAGTCTATTAATTCTTTAAGAGTTCAATACATACTTAATTTTTGTTAATTGAAGCGAATAATCTGCAAGAGAAATAAAATAGTCATCACAAAATGTTAATTTCTTAAAGAAGTCAGTTTTTAGAATAAATTTATTGTTAAAGTTTCAATACCTTAAAAACTAATGGCAATTTTCAACTTGAGTATTAAAGGACTTATGATGTAAATAATTATTGAAGGATAAATGAAAGAATATGCCCTTACCATTGTGGAGTTTGTGAATTAGAATCTGCTGTGAAAGTAAGCAGATTCTTGCTTCTCTGATAGATATAGTTACGATGTGACCCACTACTCCATTGATAGAACATATCTCCGTCTAGAAGGATTGATCCATGGACGGTGATAACCATTAGTTTCTTAGTTTATACTTTCATTGTATTCGGGCCACTCTTGATACCTTGTTAGTGTAAAAGCGCTTACTTAGTAGTTGAAAATATCCAAGAAGAAAATAAATGCTTTTATATTTTACTAGACAATATTAATTGAAACAGTGATGAATTGGATTCAGTAGCTATTAAAACATTATGGTAAACTTAAAAACACAATGTAAAGCATCTTAATGAATTCAAAAGTGATTGCAGATAACTGTGATTGCACTAATGTGATCAACAGTCAATTAAATTCATCGATACAATTAGTTTAAAACTATCTTTATTCTCTGTACACGCATTTTTTTCTTTATTTTAATTTTTATTTGAGTGTATATCTTTTAATGCCGCTTATAATATAAATTAATAGATAAGTGATAGGTGAATTTTTAGACACCGAGGACTGATATATTAACTTATTAAGCAACCGAAACGGAGCGTTGATTCAAAGGATATTTTTAGAATCTTTCACGCATTTTGAGGGCCTCGGTGGCCTGGTGGTAAGGTCTCGGCTTCGGAACCGGAAGGGTATCTGGTTCGACACTCGATTTCATCAAAGAACCGTCGTGTGAGGGGGGGTCTCTGGTTCAACACTCGATTTCATCGAAGAACCGTCGTGTGAGGGGGGTCTCTTGCACGTTAAATCTGTCAGACCAAACGTCCTCCCGCTGGTGTGGTGTGGTGTGAAGAGGGGGGTGCCAGTTCAGGTGTCGTCCTCGTCATCTGACAGTGGTTCAAAATGACGAGGTCCGTCCCAAAACAGCCCTCGTGTTGCTTTAAAAACAGGACGTTAATATAACTAAAACTAGAATTCACGCATTTTGAATATTGTGCATTTTAACATTCAATTTCGTTCCTTTATTATCATTAACCATTAAGAATGAAATGTATAGAAAGTAATAATTCGTAAAAAAAGAATATATGCTTAATTTCTGACAATTCTTTCGCATTTAGCCGTATAAAGAATTATTGTCCTTAGGTAAAACGTGTCATGAAGCCCCTGCTGAAATAAAATGGTTAATATAGTTTCCCATTTTAGCATATTTTAAACTTAATAGATATGTTAAGCATTTATTTTATTTTAATTATGCATGTTATTAATAATATGAGTACTAATCTGGATAAATTATTATAAATATTATTATAACTAAGTGAATGCAATGAAACAGATAGGAACCTAACTTACTATATATTAATATACCTTAAACATTTATAGTACATATAAATATTTTTTTACAAATTTATTAATTTGGCAACTAAGATTCTAAGCCAGATCTAGTGATCAAAGAATCTATCCATTCTGCTTAAGTTGGATACAAGCTAACTAAATGATTCACATTTATGGAGTCGGTCTCAATGCTTCATTTCTTAAGTAAATGTATGTGTGGTTTGTAAATACAGAAGAAACCCAGATAAATTAGATAAACCCAAGTAAAAATTTCATTTCGAGGTATTCTCTGGTTGCTAATCTCCATGGTCTATCTTAGTCAGACCAAATCCGTTGACAAGAAGAAAGTTAAAAAAGAGGAAGGAAGAAGAATAAATTTCTTCCCAAAGAAATCCTAAGCAGTCTAGAATGTGTTCAACAGAAGCCTGATGTTTACGGCATTTTGGGCACAGAGGGTAAGATTTTTCTCCCTGAGAAAATGAAAACGAATCCACCATGAATCGGCATTTTCTTATATCCAATAACCACAATGCATTCGAATATTTCCCAAAGCAAAAGGCTTAGATAGAATAAAATACAAAATATTCTAAATACTGTGAAGAAATAATATTAAATAAGTGAGGAAAATTTTAAAAACTTGTTATAAAATCTAAAATTCGACCCAATGTTTATTGTATAATTTAGAAAAACATTTATTCTTCCGTTCGTTCTAGCAACCATGACCCTAATATCTTATTAACTCTATAATTATTTCGTCCTTTTTACGTATTATCACTATTTTATTTTCCTGGTTAACTAAAGTTGATGAACTTCTGAACCAGAATATTAAAAATCGAAAGCTACCCATCAGTAGGGTGAAGAGTCAAATTGTGTCATGCAAGAGAAATTAAATGATGAATTGATGATTCCATCGTTCAGTCACCTATATCCAAACCATTAGTTAGTCGCTAAGTACTTATTAAAATGCAAATTATATACACGTCACTGTTTTTTTGTCGAGGGAAAGAAGATTGCAAAACGGCGCATCTTTCTTTTTTCAATAGATTTACGATGTTTGCTTTTGCGAAATGGTGAGAAGAAAGTCGAAATTCATGTTGGCTGATGAAAGACCTTGTAGCCTTTACGCAACAGTCGGTGAACTTTACTGAAAGATGCTATTAGCAGCACAAACCGATTTTTCTTTCGACCGTGAATGTCGTGTCGAAGACCTGAAGACCTCCATTTCAGAGTGTCTGTTCCGTGTCACAAGCGGAGAAACTGTGAATTCTATTGTTAACATTGTTTGTTTCACGACAATTCACCGACTTGTCTTGTTGGTAAGAAGTATTTAGATGCTAAAAATAAACTTTTGCCTTCAAAAGTGCTCATAAATTTAATTTAGATCCTCTAAAATAGTTCTCAAATAAATAATTATGCTTCTAAACATGAAATACCGATAAAGATGGATAGAATATTCCCAATTTCCTTTACCGATGTAAGCGTTTTATTTATGAGGTTTGTTCTCTTTAACTCTAATTCCTGAGATTAAGAGTTCAGGTACGGTAGAATAGTGCAACTTCCGGGATTCTCTTGCAAAAAACAACTGAAGCTCCTACTTCCCTTCCTTAAAAATCGCAATTATAAAGGAATTAATATACAAAAAAGAGTCCTACTTAGATGATAATTATTAATTCAAATTATGTTTGTACATCTTTAAGAGTTCTTAAAAAACCTTTTTATCTCCCAAATCCGTCTGAACGAGCATCTTTAACGAACAAAATACGCGCTTTAAGTATTAACTCACTAACACTTAAGAAGAACGAAGCGAATTTCGAAGTAATATCTAGGTATCTTGAACGCCACAGTAGTTTAGTTGAATAGGTGTTTGGGGCCTTCCAAGGTGACAGAGTTAAAAATGCAACTAAGTTTAATTTTCACTAGAGGGATTAAATTTATCTCTTTCGCCATTGGAATCTTTTTAGAAAATTCTTAAAATTCAAACAATGCCATCTATATGTTGTTCTTGTTATTACTTATTAAATCTCTAAAAAAGCACCTAAAATGGAAATCCCATATTAAGTTAGCATTTGCTCTTCTGTGTCGAAGTCTTAATCATCTACCCGAAAGTTATATGGAGATCGAAATATCGCTTAAATCATTCAAAGATGTATAACTCAAAAATTATAAACAATTTTAAAACTAATTTACAAACATTCTTTGTAATTGAAATATGCTAGATAGTACATTTCATTCAAACTATTTTTCATTCAGCATAACAATAATAATATCGTCGAGACAATTTAGATATATTTTGTTCAACATACAAAATAAGTTCGAATCCTCTTTCTTCATGACTAAGACTCTCAAACATGGTGTCCTTTACTGCAAAATTGTAGACTAAGGATACAATATTGAATCTCTGACTTCCAGTCCAAGTGCTAGAAATGGTCTTTATGGATGATAATGGACAACAAGTATTTGTAATAAAATGCACTGTAGTAAAGTACGATATACGTCGTTCGGCACTGAAAGAGGTAAGATTATATGAAGCTATTAATTAAAACGATCTCTGAAGAAGTATATTGAGAACTCATTATGATAAAACGAATCAAGATAATCCAAGAACATTTTTGCAATGAACAAGAGAATTGTATAATTATATGAGATTTACAATGCTGCAGAAAGACAGTTTCGTATTTTAAAATTCTGTACACTATGCGTGTATTGCCTATACAAACCTCAGTTGTAGTATTAGTTGATAGTAGCATATAGTCTTAATCCTTCCAAGATCAAAAATGGATTTATTGTCGTTCACAACACTTGCAAAATGTGCCAATACCAATGCATCATTGCGTAAGCGATGGTAGTATACTATTTTGAAATACAATCATTTATTCTCTCACTAATATTTAATATGCTCTTTTTTAATTTTGGAAACATTTTTATTTTGTGTTTATGAACTTATTTTTTATTTTATTATGAGCTTAGTTTTTATTTCCTGAAGTCCTACGAAATTCGTCAAATTGGTCCGGCATTCTTCGCATAGGTATGATACTTTCGATAGGCATTAAAAAGGGTTAATATGCTAGGCATCGGATTAGATTACAGCGGAACTTAAGCAAAAAGTTAAATTAATTCAAGTTAAAAATTCCTCATTGATTTGAATATAAAATAAATGAAGACAATAATGATTAAATTAAATACAAAATTATAACAGACTTTTTTGCACTACATTGATTTTATATAAATGTCTTCATTATTAAAGATAGATCTAAAATGAAAACGCAAAATCAGCTCAAAAGCCTGTCAAGAAACATTTTTTGTGAGTATGATTTTGAGGAACGAGGCATAATAAATTGGTTCGATCAATAAAAAAATATCTGATATTATTCAGAATAAATGTTTTTGAAATATTAAATCCCAAATATTGTGGCAGCTTAATGCAATTTTTAATTATAATTCATATCAAAAAGTATATTAAATAATCGAGGAATTCATGAACTTGAATTAAAATTCATAGAAGGTAATTTTTTGTAGCCTTTAAATATTATTTATTTTGTTACGAATAAGAGTTGTCATTGTTCATTTCTGCAATTAATAATTTGAGAAATTGAGCAAAAATATTTTCTTTAAAAAAGTTAGCTTTATTCCGTGCATATGCTTGTTAGTTAAACAATGACTATCATTCAGCTCAAAACCTTTTTTTTATTCACATAAGAAAGTATTATATAACTGAGAAATTCGTAAATTTAATCTGATAGATTTTTTTTTTTACAAACTTTCATTTTATAACCTATTTTATTACCAATAAAATTTTTCCATGTTGATTTTTACTAATTCGATGGAATCGATTGATAATGAAATGTTGAATTTTGAGCATACATTAGAAAAATAGAATAAAGTTTGGATAAAATCGGCTAAAAAATTTGGAACTCATATTGGTAATCGTTATTTAAGCTCTCTGATGGTCTCAATGTCAAAAAAGGATTTAAAATATATTTTGTGACATTTTAATATGTCAATAAAAATAAAAACAATAGTATTTTATCATTAACTTTATGAATTCAATATTGAATTGATATAACAGATTCTTCTTAAATAAATGGATTTAAATGATATGGGACCGAGTTCAGGCTTCTAGATTTTATGGATTCCAGCAAGTATCAGCTGGATAACTAAGTACAGTCGAATAACTAAGTACAGCAACTCCATGTAAATATGCTTTATACGGCGAAATAGAAAATTATATGTACTTTTAATCCAGTTAGATCAACCAGGTTCTCAATATCATTATAAGAAAAGTTTAAATAAAAGGGATGTTGTCCCAATTTAAATAACCTTTGAAATAAAGAAGCCTGTGCTTTCCTCCAGTGCTTTCAATGTATAACGTTTCTTTAACTACATTAAATTTGCAAATCTAATATAGAAAGACAGTAACATTTTTAAAGAATATCAAAAAATGACCGCTTGGAAAATTTTGAAATTAATATCCTTAACATCAAACTGCCACTCATTCCTAGCTATGAGCTCGGTTTATCATTAACACCAGCAATTGCGGATGCTACTTAACATAAGAAAAATCTTTCCTTATTCATGCTATATCAATATGAACGTGAAAAGTTCATATGCCAAAAACCTTTCTAAACAATAATCTGCCTCTACTCATTTAACTTTTTAATTTTGAAAGATTATCTTGTAATTGATTTCAACACCAACTAATCACTTAAAAAAAATCTTCAAACACTTGTTGAGCCATCGAAAATTTCTCATCGTTCAAAGTTTTTCCCTTTCATCAAGGTGCAACGCCTCAATTCTCAACAAACCTCATCATCCAGAGCCACAGCTGCTTCAACAGAATCCCCCTACCTACATCTCCGTTGACTCTGCTAACCCCAATTATCATTAAAATTGAAATGTTCCTTGAACGTCCTTCAGCGATTTTCACATGATTGGTACATGAGCATCATTCCAGTGTGGGCCTTGATATTATGTTAGCAGATCCTTGCAAATAGGCCAAGGCTTACTGGTTTGGTTAATAAATATCTTGCCTGAAGTCCTGTGGTTATTGGCGGATGAGATAATGTGATATATCCGTCAATTAATCATGTTTTTTACTGGCATAATTATCAGGAGACGTCCCTTAGAGACATACTATCTTCCCCCTTGTGAATTTTTTTATATTCCGGTCCGTTATGAAGCGTAGGCGGATAGGATATACGAGCAAAATCATTATCTCCACACTTTTCTAAGGCTACCAACTAGTTCCATTGATTTACAGCTCCATTTTATAATCACCGTCGATGTAGGGAGGATAAAATAAAATACTACTTACCGTTTAACTTAACCTTGAAGTTTCGTGCTCTCTATGCTGTATTTGTTGAATTGATGTATGGAAGAAAGAAGGGAGTGCTATCTCTATATAATTTTTCACTCTTGGTAGGCATGTACGAGATCTTTCTTGAGATCTGGTATTTATATTCATTATGGATGAAAAAAGGGGAGTATTATTCCGTTATTAATCTTTAGAAAAAGTAATATGATTCCGATAATACAACATCTTTTATGAGGAAAATTGCAATAGCAGAGACTTGATCAGCAATTCTCTAAAAGTTGGAGAATGAAGTTTGGAAAGCTCTGAATGTATGAGGACATAGTGTAATTATAATTTCTGTTATTTTTTTAATGCACTTTTATTTAATTTGGCGTGTTTTTAACATGCAAATTTTATTTTGCAAAAATAAAATTTACAGATTCTTAACTGTCTCTTCAATCAGTTCTAGAAATGCTAGTTTTCTGAAAATTTCAGCAAATGTTTGTCACGATCCTAACTGAATGTTAAAATATATCCATACTTAATTAATTATTTATGAATTCTTTTTTTAATTTAAGTTCAATTCTATATGCATAGTACCATCTGATAGGATTACAAAAATGTTGAAAATATCTTTAATAATTATAATTATGAGTTATGATGTGTATTAAAAACTAAAAGACATTAACTATTAAAAAAAAGATTTAAAAAAAAAATTCTTTTATGAAATTACGAAAGGGTAGAAAATAAATTTTTTTTCAAGTGTCTAGATACCTAATCAAATATTTTAAAAGCGTGAAACGATGAAAGGATAGCAAGCTACATTAAAATAGAGCAAAAAAGAGGATTTTGTAACACTCATTACAAAGTATAAAACAATTATGAATGTGATGGAAAAAATTATAATCTACTAGCTATTACCCAAGACTCTGTTTATGTGGAAATTTTGTATATGCGCGAAAAACTATCAAATAATGACAAATAAAAAAATTAAACCTAACCTGAAAACGATACATTTAAAAGTATAAGCATATACAAAAAATATATAACATAAATATAATATAATAGCAAAAACACACAACTAACGTAAAAACAATTTATTTACATTGTATATCCAAAATAATATCAAACACAAAGATAAATATAATCGTTTGAAATAATCGGTCGAAATTCTGCAAAGCTTAACTTTATTTCTGTTGAGGGAAAAAACTGGAGCTTTACTAATCTTTGGCGGGATTTGGCCTCAGCTTTTTGGCGAGAAAGTTAGTTTTTAATTAGTAAAAAATTAACCATTCAATTTAAGGAATAAAAAGTAGCCTGTGTTCTATTCCTGACTATAATCTATATTTGTGCTACATTTCATCCAATTCCGTTCAGCTGTTCTGGCGTAATTGAGTAACAAACATCCATCCTTCCAAACTTTCACATTTATAATATTAGTATAGATTTTCAGCATCTCAGTGTAGGATCTCTAACATAATGCTCAGAATTTTATTTTAAAAATGAATTTTAAACTCTAATTATTTTTTTTTTATTTCAATAAAAGGACTTTTTTAAAAAAAGACCTTTTTGACATTCTTGTTATATCACTATTTAACGGAAGCTATCATTAAATTCAATAATGAAATAATTCAGCCTTTCCTAGACTTGAATATTCTACTTAATACTTGGCAATGGTAATGATGGCAGAAGGAACTTCACTTTGCATTCTCGGAATGTTCGGATATAAATTTAATTGGGACGATAAAAGATAGCTATAAAGGTTTTGTATTTCTGTATTGTCCTCTCAAATCTATAATATTGCAATATTATTTTAGATCTTGGACAACTATAAAGTAAATTCTTGCATTACTTTTTTGTGCAATTAATTTTTTTCTATAGAAAATCTTTCTATGGATATGTATTATTTGATACATTCATATTTTAAAATTCTTAAGAAATATCTGTCACATGCTTATTTTCTATAAAATTACTTTTAACCGTATTAATTCTCCTGAAATACTCAAATGTGTTAATTTTGTGTAAAGACCAAGAGTTTTGAAAGACCGTTTCAAAATCAATTTATTAAATTAACATATATTGACATTTCTTTCATTTCTGTCTCTGTTTCTAAGGTTCTATAATTTAAAATTTTGAACTCGTATTTCATTGACGTACTCTTTAATTGGGCTTTTAAATTATGTTATGATGGATAAATATTTTCATATTTTTATTTTATGATTCTTTATGTTTTATTTGTATCTTCTACTTTCTTTTGCATACATTTTGTGCATTTTTACTTGTAAATAATCAGAATTTTCATACAAAAAAGACCGGAATTAATCCTCCGTATCTAAAGTTTTTTTCAATGAGTTAGTTCTTGAAAAGCCCTAGTTTAAAATCTCATGGAGTTAATAAGTGTATATAAATTATATTCTTTTTTTTGAAGCCGCTTTATGAAAATTATTCTATTGATATTTTTCAAAATAGTATTTAAAAAACTAAGTCCATTCTTTTGTAATATATACTTATTTTATTCTAAGAAATTCATTTGAAATTTCTCCCTGCAATAATAAAGAACTAAATAATGGAAAAATGCATAATCAGTTGCTTTTCTTACACTTGACAAAAAAAAAACCCTAGATTCTGCGCGTGCGCAAAATCGAGAAATTTTGTTCTCCATCTGTTTAATTTATGGAACAATAATATCAAGTAGTAAGATTCCAGAAATTGAACAATTACTTCAGATAATTGAAAAGCTTGCTGTCAAACAAAACTTTTAAATTCAAACTTTTGAACTGAACATAGAGAAAATAAGATAAAAAATATAGTTTGTGAAAGAATTATTCTGACAAAAGATTAGATTCACGAATTGATGTCACAAAAAAAAACATCCGCTGATTTTTGAAATAGTAATATAAACGCAGCTAATGTATTGACTGTTATTTTTATTAAAATACCTGAGTTCGCTAAGAATAAAATCTATTTCATTCCCCCCTTTCTTGTTCTTCTTGCAGATAATGTTGCTTATTTAGAAACGTAGTTTTTCTTTGCCCACCAACAGTTAAGGAGAAATTCCTTCTTCCTCAAAAGACCAAATTTTTTTTTCTTTCAATCAATATATGAATTACAGAAACAGCAGAACTGCTTTTCATCAAAATTACAAAAACATTTTTCATCGAAAAAAATAAGCATCAAGAAAATATAGCTAATGCGTGATAAATTATATTAATACTGAAACTTGAAATTTACATTTAATGAATGGAATAAATTATACATATTAGCTTTTATTCTTAATATTTTCGTTTACGAAGAATAATATTAGAAATATATGATTTTCAGAACAGTTCTTTAAGCACTTATTTGAGTTACTTCATAAAAACTTTTACCACGAAAATAAATGCTTTATTAATATTAGTCGTGAAATACTAATGCCATAAGATTTTAGGTTCATTTGAGATTCCTTGAAATAAAAATTGATACTTAGTCTTTAGCATTTGCACAACGAGATAAAGCGCTACTTTCCTTTAGTATTGGATACACACTTTAAACAGTCTTAATTTCTCCACTTCAATGACAGATCCTCTTTACACAATACTAGCTTTTACAAGCGACTTCGTACGCGTGGAAATTTTGATGTGTATGTATAAGACGGTTTGATAAATTCGTTATTTCAATACCGTTTACGTCGTTTCAGCTAATCTAGATGTAGCGTGTCACTGCGCTTCCTGAATTCTTCCACATTCTGCTTGAGGATTCGACTCTATACTTATAGTTACTCTCGTAGCCAGAGCTTGATTACTCATTTTTGAAAGATTATCCTAGCGTTTTCTGGGCATTTAAAAACACTATCAAATAAAAACAAATAAAAAAGATTAAAGCTATCCTAAAAACAATGCACTTAAAACTGTAAGTATATACGAAAAATATATAGCATAAAAATACAACTTAACCGATTTTAAAGTACACAACTAACCTAAAATCAGTTTATTTACAGGGTACACCTGAAATAAAACAAAACAGCAGATCAAACACCGCATTTCTTTAAAATAAAGTCAAATTTTATTTATTGACGGAGATTGAGATATCTACAACAGTATTATACACATAATTTTTAAACTTTTAATTTCAATGAAAATTCAGTTGTCAACAATCACGCTCGAACTTTCAACGCCAGTTGGGGTAACGCAATGCAGATTAAACACTTTTTATTTCTTTTATTCTGCTTTCTTTTAATTTAAAGGTAATTCAGGAAAATTAGAAAGATTGATTAATTAACAACATTTTATTTTAAATACATCAAACACAAAGAAAATAAATAGAATCGTTTGAAATAATCGGTCGAAATCATACTAAGGCTAACCCCATTACTATTGGGGGGGAAAAACTGGGGTCTTACTCATCTTTGGCGGGAGTTGGCCTCAGCTTTTTCGCGCGAAAGTTGGTTTTTAATTAATAAAAAAATTAATCATTCAATTAAACAGAATAAAAAGAAGTCTATGTTCAATTCCTGACTATAATCTATCGTTGTGCTACGTTTCATCCAACATTAAATGAAATCTTCAAAATGATTGCAGCATATCATCGACTTCGAAGAAGGCTTAAAGCCTACGATTCCAGTCTTAGCAACGCAATTCAGGATTCTTAAAAGAAAACTTTAAAAAAAATGCAATCATTCTTGAATTTCTCATTAAAGTATTCAGCATTACTCAAAAAAAATTACTCAAAGTTATAACTTCAAATGTAAGCAAAAAATCCGCTTCACACTTCACATATATACAAAAAAATCATATATATATATATACAAGGTGGCCAGAAATAAAACACCCCTACTCTGACCTCCATGGATATCGAACTACTCAGTGTAAAGGCTCAAAATTTTGTACACATACTATTCAAAATATGGGGAAACGGATTTCACGAAAAAAAAATTAGTTCCTGAAATCACCGATAGGTGGCGCTGCACAACTGGAACTATGATCAAAAGACACAAATAATAATAAAAATTAAAATGTTTATGCGGAATGGAATGCTTCCATGCTTCCTTTTTAATTTTTCTGCCCCTTATGGAAAATAAAAATAGTAAAGAAGCTAGAACTCCCGTTGTAACTGCAATTTCATACTGTAACCAGAAAAATTTGCATAAAGCATGGTTAGAAGCCATGTTCTGGGTATAAAAGAAGTTAAAAGGTGGGGAATGTCATTCTTATTAGTGATGGCTGTCACGCTGCCAGAACGCGCTTTGCTTGTGAAGTTGTTTTACGAGAATAAAGGAAATGCTCCAGCAGCACTTCGAGAGTTTCGCCGACTTAAGGATTTGCGTAAGGGACCATTGCTTCCACAAGCTCTCAGGAGAATGATCGCTCGATTCGAGGAAACTGGACATCTTGGAGTTCAGCCTGGTCGAGGACGCAAACCGGTTCGTTCAGATGTCGTTGAAGATGTTGCCACCGGTATTGTTGAACAGTCAATGGATAATGTTTTAGGCTGCAGTAGTGCACGTGCAGTGTCACGACACTTGGGTGTTCCCTATAGCACAGTGTGGAACGTACTCAGAAAAATGGTGCATTGTTTCCCGTACAAAATCCGCCCTAATCAACAATTGCTGACCACAGACAGGGAGATGCGACTGACCTTTGCATTGACATTTCTTGCTAGAGTTGAAGTGGATGCATCTTGGCCGTGGCAGATTCTGTGGAGCGATGAGGCCCATTTCCACCTCAGTGGAACAGTGAACACCCATAACTGTCGCATATGGGACACGACAAACCCCCGTACCTTCCAAGAGATTCCACTCCACTCACCGAAAGTTACAGTCTGGTGTGGATTCACAGCCACATTCATCCTTGGACCGTTCTTTTTCGAAGAGGTTACTTCCAATGGCCTTGAGACATGTACCGTGACGGCCAACAGGTACAAAAGGATGCTCGAAACATTTGTTGTACCCCATTTGCAGCAGCGCCAATGCCTTGACACCATTACTTTTATGCAAGATGGAGCACCTCCACACATTGGACTCCCTGTGCAACAGTTTCTTCGCCAACATTTCACCACTGACAGAATAATCAGTCGCGCGTTTCCGACAACTTGGCCATCTCGTTCACCGGATCTTAATCCGTGTGATTTTTGGCTTTGGGGACACTTAAAAAACCTTGTTTATCGAGAACGTCTGATAACCTTGGCAGATTTGAAAGAGAGTATCAGTCTGCATGTGAGAAGCATCTCAGATGACCAGTTACGATCCGCAGTTGAACAAGCTGTCCACAGACTTCACATTTTACATCTTCAGGAAGGGAACCATATTGAGCAGCATTCCCTGCATCGATAACGTCCTTGTTTCATGTATGCTTGGTACTTTCAAATAAAATGTGTTTAAAACGTGTTTTTGTGTCTTTTCAGCATACGTCCAGTGGTACAGCGCCACCTATCGGTGATTTCTGGAACTAAATTTTTTTTTCGTGAAATCCGTTTCCCCATTTTTTGAATAGTATGTCCACAAATTTTCAAGCCTTTACACTGAGTAGTTCGATATCCAGGGAGGTCAGAGTAGGGGTGTTTTATTTCTGGCCACCCGGTATATATATTACCATGGGATTAATCTTGCCGACAAATAACCAAAGTTAAGTTTATATTAAACCTGAAAAGTTTATAAAATAAAAACACTTTTATATGTACAATTACAAAAATAAATGAGCATTTAAAAAAAATATTATTATAGTCCTAACATTTTTGCAATTTTAATCACTTCATTATAGTTAGTTACTATTCTATTAGTTGCTATTATGTTATTGATAGTTCACTATTGTTAGATTAGCTTATATTTGCGTGTGTTTTTATGAAAATTAATATTTGCAAGAAAATATCATAGATCTTTTTCTATTGATAGGTATATGTTATATTTAGCAATCCATGATATTTTCTTATTAATTTTTTTATTGAATTCACCTTTTACTGAATCTTGAATCGCCTTGAATTCACTATAAATGTTTTTCATATTTACATAATTTTTTTAACGAGTGAGGCAACAAAAGATATTTGCCATTAAGTTAGGTATAACAGTTCTTAAAAGATTTTCTTTTATTTCTACTAATTATAAAGAAATTTATATTTGTGTTGGCGTTCAATAGGACAGAGTTTTTGAACCTGAACCGTTGATTTTGGTACAAATGTATTTGGAGCCTGAGAATACAAACCTTGAAGAGATTTTCTTTAATTTTAGTTAGAAATACTTAAACTTTAAGGTAGGTTTTGAAGTATTTTTAACGATATTTTCCAAAAATATCATTGAACAAAAATTATTTTTAAATTGTTTTGAAATTAAAAAAAAAATCTTTTTGATGCTGCAGTTTAGTTATCATTTACTATTTTTCCCATGATAATTTTTGATAATTTCTGAAAAATAATTTTTAATATTTTTGAATTAACAATTCATAATCAAAACTTCTAATTCCGCAATTGTTTTTTCACTAAATTCATTGTACAGTTCACATGAGAAATTGGTTAAGTTAGGAAACAAATTATCTGGTTAGTTTTGGCTGTGACACCAGGAAATTAATTTAATTAGGAAGGTTTATTTTCACAATAAGAATAGCAAAGGTAAGATCATTAAAATAAAATGGCTTTAACGTCTGATACCATTTGGAACCTAAAAATTGTTAGGAAAGGAGAATAATGAGGAAATTCGCGGAAATTAAACACAACATTATTCCAAGTGAACCTAGTTGATCGCTCAAAAGTAGCCCATATTTCATAAAATACTTCATCTGTATTAAACTGGGAACGAATTGGAATAAGTCTTTAAGCATCCCTAATACGTCTTTAAAAAGATTTTAGTCAATAAATTTTAAAAATAATACTCCTAATACATTTTTTATACTATTTTTTTAGAAATGGACCTCTCTAGTCTTCCTGATCTCTGTTCTGTGCTGTACAGAAGTGATCCAAGGAAGGCAGGTTGAAAGAGACAAGAGAGCTGTCAAAGGAGGAAGGAAAACTTCAGGATCTACTAACATTGGCACAGGCACTAATCATTTTGGAGAAGGACATGATGGACATAAAAGTGAATGGTGGAAAGAATGGTGGCTAAAGTATATAGGTGAAGTAACTGATCCGACTGTTCGTCCACTTATTTTCCCAACGGACGAATATGGAAATAGAGTTCCTTGTCCGTGTCTTTTGCCAGGAACTACCCAAATACCTCCAAGGCCACCTCCACCGCCGACATCCCCACCTGTGAGGCCGCCACCCCCACCCCCAAGACCTCCAGTTCAACCCCCACCGCCCCCACCTAGACCTCCTGTTCGACCTCCACCCCCTCCACCGAGGCCTCCAGTACAACCCCCGCCTCCACCCCCACCTAGACCCCCGGTTCGACCCCCACCTCCACCCCCGAGGCCTCCAGTGCAACCCCCACCTCCACCACCACCTAGACCCCCAGTCAGACCACCTCCAAGACCTCCTGTGCAGCCGCCTCCTAGGCCTCCTGTACAACCGCCCCCAAGACCTCCAGTACAGCCGCCTCCAAGGCCTCCTGTACAACCACCCCCAAGACCTCCAGTACAGCCGCCTCCAAGGCC
>JAPMOQ010039857.1:151471-171313 GCA_026543055.1 Argiope trifasciata
GACCACCCCCACCACCTACAAGACCTCCAGTTCGACCACCTCCACCCACAAGACCACCACCGACACAACCACCTGTCAGACCGCCTCCACCGACCAGACCACCCGTCAGACCAACACCACCACCTTCAAGACCACCAGTTCAGCCTCCACCAACTCGACCTCCAGTGCGACCACCTCCTCCGCCTCGACCCCCATCAAGGCCTCCTACTGGAGATTCAGGAGATGACTGTGTTTCTGAAGGCCCACCCGTAAAAGTGCCAAGACCTGATCGTCCACAACCGGATGGCTCTATGCCCCCATGTGCTTTAAGTGGAAGAAATTTCTGTATTCTTACAGACGATTATCCTGCGTAAGTATGCCACTCTTATTTGTATTAAACTCAAAAATATTTAATGAATTCAACTAATGCCTTATCATTGATGGGAAGATTTTATAACAAAGCCCTATTAATGCTGAAACTTTATGAAAGTATGAAATGTAAAATGAGCTCAGACTTTCTGAATTTAATTTATCATTTTAAGAAGCAATGAGGGCCGCGGTAGCCTGATTGGTAGAGCGTCAGTCTCGTGACCTAAAGGTCGGGGGTTCTGTCCTCGTCTCGGCCAAAGACCGCCGTGTTGGCTAATGGCAGTTGGGGCACTCTAAATATGTCGTGACTGCAAAGTCCTCCAAGTTCCCATAACAAACAATACCTCTGGGGGGTACTGAATCAGGGATGAGGCGGTCTCTGATTTGGATCTAAATTCTGACTTACGGATGGATGAATGAGTGTGAAAATGAGTTCGACCGCCCCCTAAAAACGGATACAACAACAAAAAAAGATGCAATGAAAATGTTACAGGTCAACGTAACTGTCTTTTGATCCACAACATAGATCTTCCACTAAATACAACAGAATTTGCTTTCGTCTACAGATACAGTAAGCACTACCCCCTGAAGTAATCAATTCCGTCATAAGAGATCATCGGATCTTTCTTTGAATTGTCCCTTTTTCTAAATCATCTAAGTTACATCGTCTTTCTTTGTCTCTAACTGGAAAAGATTTTTGGTGCCTTAAACAATCCAAATAGCTTTCAAATGGTTAATTTATACAAAATTAATATATATCAACGCACCATGCAAATTTAATATCGGGATCCACAAAATAGGATACAAAGTATCACAGCATACCATAAAATAACGTGATATTAAAAGTCATAACACAAGTGCAATTGAGTTTGTTTAATGATATCGCGTGATTTGACCCATTGGTCCTTATTATTTAAGCAGCTCTGATTTGCCCGTTGATTCTTTAGAAAAATTCGAGTTTCTTACGAGTGTGATGATATACTTTTTAAATTATTTCAATACATATTTAATTTAAAAAAAGTAAGTGTAGTTTGTGTACACTTACAGGTATACCGATTATCATACAAATTAAATAAATATTGAAACAATTCAATTCCTTAATTAATTCCAAGTCATTTTATCAGGATTCTCTTAGCACTTAATTGAGCTGGATTTTAACTATTGTACTAAACGATACTCTAAATAGAATAAGTATTGCATTTAGTTTATTGGATGAATATAATTAATTCTTATCTTTAGAGTATTTGGTAAATTTGTTTCGTAATATTATGAGAAATGTCAATTAAACTCCTTTTTTAAAAATATTCAGAAATATTTAAAAGGGTCTTTAATAATATATTTAAAACTAATCAACAGAATAATTTAAATCAAAATAGGTTTTCTGATTTAAAATAGACACATTCTTAAAAAAAAGACCACACAACTATGTTATTGTTTTATAATGCACTGGTGTAAATTCATGCTTGAATGATTCACTTTTAATACTTACTGACAATTTAAATTTGGAACCATTACTCATCTGGAATTTTCTGATGGAAACGTTAAGAACGATTTTTTTATGATAATTTATTTTCCAAATTATATTTTCTTAGATTTTTATTCTGTTTCTTATATTAGAATTTCAATTAATTTGTTTTTTTATTTATTTATTTGCTTTATCATTTATCATTTTAACTTTAATTTAAAAGTAGTTTATTTTTTATTCTCTTATTCGTAAACATTCTTCAATTTATTTAATGCCATTTTCTTGTTAAAAGAAAATCATTCGTTGTCGCCAATATTGTTCGTGTTAGGTTAATCTAAATTGGACTCATGTGAATTTGTAATATATAAAATAATTTTATGTAAATTATTTAATAAATTTTATAAGAAAGTGAATAAAAAATAGATTATAAAAGAACTAGAAATATAGAAAACGTTTATTTGAATGAAGATATATAAATACTAGAATGATAAAGCATAGAAGAACTTTTTTTATCTAAACACTTTCATAATACCGATAATTTAATCTCTGTATTAATTTCTTATACTAAATTTCTAATCTTAAAAGTATATCTGGGTTTGGAATAAAGGGCAAAACCTTTATCTATAAAATGACCCGTTAATGTTTTTGAGCCCATCTAGCATAGAACGATATATCGTTATGTTGCCTTCACAATATTGTAAGACTTTCAGAATGTCAAAAAACATTATCGAAATATCGTGGAATATATTGTGCTAATTTGATGAGCTCATGTATAAAATACGATCAATCTTTTATGCAGCGACTTCGTAAATCGAGTGGTGGACAAAAGCATGACTAAAGTCCGCATCATGTATGAGGAGCTTCAGACAGTTGGGGACCCAGAACTCTTCAAGAATCAGTACGGCGATAGTCCAGCAGCACGAGGAAGCTTCGCATGCGAAACAGAAGCTAATCTCTTGAGACCAGGATGGGCGCAGGAGAGTGTGTCTGGAGACTGGATGGTCATTATTAACACAGATCTCTTCCCACAGAAAGTCAGAACAGAGAGTTGCAAGTAAGTTACTTTTTTTCTGTGAGTTTCAATTGTGCTTTTTCTAGTATTCGGCAGTTCTATAAAGTGACGTCACTTTCAGATAGTGCTACTAGTTTTAAATAATAATTTTTCATGCCACAAAGAGTTGCGGGGATATCGTTTGGTTTTTTCATCTTAATTATCGTACTTTTGGAAATACGTAGCTCGTGTAACTCTCTTTAACGACTTTTTGTGTATTATATAACAACACTTTTACCGTTTTAACAAGACTGTATGAATTTAAGAATTTCTAAAAAAATCTGTATCGATGACATAAATATTAAAATATATTTTAAATTAATAGAATTTATTTAAGTATTCATATTTAATTATAAAATATAAATTATTAAATTTTATCATCATTGAATCATTTAACAGATACAATCGCGAACTGAATATTTTAGTTTTAGTTAATTTGTGATCGAATGACTTGTTTCTTTTAACTACTAAAGCAAAACACAATTAGTAACTGGAAAACTTCTCGTACATTCGCAATGTCCTTATTGGTGAAAGATTGCTCGTCTGAACTATTTTGAAATAATTTTAAAAATTAAAGTAAAGGATTATGTTAAAAATTCGATTTTTTTTGTGGTAAGATAAAATATTTTTTACTCAATATTCACATCTATGAATAGATTTTTTAAACCATTCTAATTTTGTTTTTACGTGAATTCATTGGATAATTAGATTAACTTTTACATTTACAAAACTTATATTATAGTACAATATTTGCATATTTATAATTTTTATCAAATTCTAAATTTTGACAAAAAATCGCGGGAAAGAAATTTACAAACTAAAATCAATCACATATTTTTTATTTAAAGAAGAAACAGTATTATTTCTATATTCTCTGTAAATTCAGAGCTAAAGATTAAAGACTACATTCATTTAAGAGGACTTTACGGCTCTTTTAATGCATTTTAATGTGGAATAAATTGATTTTTATTTTCTCATTTGAACACCTATATTTAAAGATAGGATAGAAATACGATATATCTTTTAGTCCAAGAACAAAGTAATATATTTCTTAAATTATTTCCAAGACTCTGAACAAAGCATTTCTTAAACTTCTAATTTAGAAGATTTTTGTTGTATGCCTTTTTTTAGCCACCAAAATTTATTTCAATTTCAAAGCAATTTTGGCTTTTATATTTTCATTTTTGTGGTAGACCTGCAAGCATTTACAGTTTATTATTTCATTATGAAAATTCACAAATATAATTATTTTATGAAACACATATAAATTTGCTCAAAAAATTTATTTTAAATACATGCACATACCTGAGGCCGAAAATTATTAGGATTTTTTAAATAATGCTTCTTTATCAATGATGCGTTAGAAAGTATATGTGCTTTATTTAATGCTTTTATATCTAATTTTAGGCGCCCCAACGAGCCTTGCTCTTTCATCTCTCCATATTACGATTCCACGTGCCAGCAGCGATACAGCTTGCACCGATTGCTCGCTGTCTATCCACACGATCCAAACCGCAGCCCTGTGGTGGCCCTATTCAAGTTCCCTGCAGGTTGTTCTTGCAGGGTGGACCCAGTCAGGAAGAACGACATCGAACAGAGGAAAATCAGAAAAAGATCGGTCATTAAATCTTAAGCATCGTCAACGTAGAACGAGTGGACAATGGGAAATCGTTCAATGACCAATGGACACATGAAAATGAACATTTTCGCAAAATCTGCCAAATCTGAGGTCTCTGGGTAATGAACAGACAGCCCCTGTGATGCTTACTGTGTTCCTTATACAGAGATTTCATTGTAAAATCGAAGCATTTCATGCACATCTTTTTTGTAAATATACAAGAGAAGTTTCCATTATTTCTGGAATTTGTTTCTTTGTTACATGTTTTTCTTAAGTGATGTAGTTTTTTTTTTTGTTGTTTTTATTCCATTTGCCAAATCAGATATCTATTCCGCATGAGATTAAGTATATCATTCTATTTAAAACTGTTTATATCATTCTATTTTAAATAATTAACGTACAAAATTTATAAATAATAATAAGAGGAACATTCTACAATAAAAATTCACCTTCTTATTTTGAAATACAGTTATTGCTTTTTCTGAGTTAATTTATAAAAAATACCATTTATTTTGCTCTAAATTTGAAAAAGTTTTATAATTTTTTATTTAGATTTTTAATTTTATTTAAATGAACTAAAAAGAAACTATGTTCTGTTTAACAAGAAATTCTTTTCTGTTCTATTTAAATGAAATAACAACAAATTCTTTTCTTTTATGCTATCCAATCAGAAATTCTTTCTGAATTTTATTATTATTATTTTAATATGAAGAGAAATTGCACAAAATTCATTTAAAAAATGTACAAAAATAAAATAATTCCAATTTTTAATTATCTAAATACAGACTAGTCTATTTGTAACAAAGTTTAAAAAAAATGGCATCAAAAGCAATCCATTACTAAGTATTTAATAATTTCCTGAAGAAAAATATATTGAAATTTCTGAGATCTACTTCAGTCATATTACAAATAAGCGATAAATTAAACGTAAAAAATTGTTTAAGCAAATGTTGGATAAAAGAATGAAAATTCAGTAAGATAGATTGATATCAAAACAAAGAGTATAAAACACACGCATTGACAGCTGATGAAATAAATCAAAAACACCTGCCAAATCGGTTATTTAAACCGACTTGAGGCGTGACAAACTGGCTTATTATTGGCAGTAATCTTTGCACGCGAAGAAGTAAAAGCTTCCTAAATAGCCTAGATAAATGATTTTTAGACAAATGGAAATAAATCTTGCTCTCAGTCCATGAGCGCAAATCATTTTCATGCCTTATAAGTATAAAGATAGGGTGTGGTTACACGAATTATGAAAATGCATGGAACTAACCGGGTTTTGGGATTAACTAATTGTATTGTACAACAGGAATTAGAAAATTATGTTCCAGCCCTTTTTCTGTAGAGTTTTTTAAATAATTGAAATTAATTTTTACAATTACGCACAAAGAAAAATTTGTAAAGAAAAATCAAGTAATCTGAGAATAAATTTTGAATTTGCATTTCAGCAATGCACTATGTTGTAAATAAGTTATTTCTGAATTTTTATTCATCTAAAACAAATTAAAGTTTGTCATTGCTTTTTTTAAATTAAAAAATGATATTTGTTCGAAAATGTATATATTATGAAAGTTAAACTTCTGTGATTGTACCTTATTTCGATATTCAACTTTTTCTGTATCATCTCATATTCTACTATTCCGAGATTTTTGTAAATGATATTTAACAAAAGTTTGAAAATTGTAAATGAACAAAAGCTGAAAATTTCAGTATCGATTCTTCTCTTTTTTTATGATTCAATTGTATAATAAACTTTCGAAGTTTTGTATGATTGTGTTGAGTCTGATATTTTTTTAATTTGATGATTTAATTTTAAAAATAAGTTAATGCTCTAAGAAACAGAAGAGAAAATGATAAATTTAAATGCTACGCTAATTGGTATTAAAGATAGATACTGATTAAATACTAAAATAGTAAAAAACAACTTAAAATTTCTAATTTAAAGAGATTAGTAGAATGTTATTGATTTCTATAGTTAGTTATGTCAACAGCTGGCTTCTGTACTTTATTTTTTTACCTAAATATTTATTTAAATGCAAGTAAGCTTTAAAGAAGTTTTTTTTAATTCTTTATATAGACTAGACATTCTATAATATTTTAAAGTAAAATTCTAATTCGTTATTTTGATACAGAATAAAATAATAAGTTCAGAACTTTTATCCAACACATTTTGTAAAGAATAACAATTTTAAAAGCATCGATTATTTTTATGAAGACTTGTTCATCAAATTATTCTAAAAATAGGATAATTCTGTTAAATTTTAATCTAAAGTACAGAAGAAAATCTTAAAAATTAAGTATATCAAATTTAATTTAATTTAAAATTTGTCAATTTATTGCAGATATAATTTGTAAAAATTGACTGAAAAATTAAACTACTAATTGTTAGAAAAATGGATTTTAAAAAATTATATTACATCACTCATAGCAAAATAAATTTCTTAAAATATAACAATTTTTTAAAAAATTGAAGGAAAACTGTGATATTTTACTTTTTGCTGAATTCAGTAACGATAGCATCGATTAAATTCGCGTGAGATTCACGTGATTTGTTGGTAAATTTATTCTCATTCAGATGGATTATTATTATAAAAAATAGTAACTATATTCACAATTCTAGTCCGAAATATAGTAACATGGTTATCATTATTTTTTTAAAATTACTCTTGTGACCGAAAGGGCGCCAAAAGTCTAACTCTGTCAGGATAGACTATTAAAATCAATAAATCATGCCAATTTAATTAAAAATACATTTAATGACATTAAAGGACATGATTTACAAGGGAACAAAACTATTGAGGACAATAACATTTAACATATATGCATAAAATAATACTCGGGGATTACATCATGCTTTACGTTCGCTTCCAAGACATGGACTGATTGTTCGTCGTAACGACCGATAGAGGGCCGAGGAACAGTTACGGTTACATTACGGTTACACTCTTTATTATTATAACAATAACATTCATGTAACCAATGTATTTAATATCGTCACAATGCTAATGAATAAAAATTCAGTAGCTAAAAGCATAAAAAGTATGACTGTAAAATATTTTTGAAAAATTATTTAAAACAGATTAAAATAATATTAATTTCAATAAAATATTTAGAAATATGTATTTAATTAATATAACGAAATAATTACAATGAGAAATAATATTCAGAATCAGTGAAAGGCGATATATATATCGTTTTATTATTCTTTTTAAATGGTGCAAAAATAGTTTTGTACAATTATATATTCAGAATTATCAAGACAAAACGTTAAAATATCGATTAATGTTAGTCGTAATAACTCGATTAATATGAGCTGTATTCTCTATATAGTATTTAGCACCAATCTAAAAACTTTAAAATGAAATCTATAAAAAAAATCCCTCTCCTCCTTTCAAATACTATGTGAACATTTGTAAGGATACTTCAATCGGCCAGGTAGTTAGGGAAGATTTACTAACCAAAATAAAAAATTCAGAAACGAACATTTTATCTCGCCAAGTTACTGTTAATTGATGATTATAACAGAGTGTTAATGTATGTATTTCTTAAATATAGATACTCCCAATTATGTTATAGATGCTCCCAATTATGTTATAGATGCTTCCAATTATGTTGAGTAGTACACATTAAAGGCCAAATCTATGCATCAGCTAGTTAGAGGCGAATATGTGTTATCATCTACATCTTTCTCTGAACTTTTCCGTTCTTTTGTAAGATGATAAAAATCATATAATAATATTCAAATAAAAATAATCAAAGAATAAAGTTTTATACAAAAATTAATTTTGAAGAAAATGTCTAAAGGCGAAGTGTTGCATATCTGCTTGGTTTGTTCGAATACGTAGGCAGTTGTCTGGCTTAGTTGGATTTCCGAACTGCCTAGAGCAGCTGACTATGCAAAAAGGTGGCCACAGCAAGTCATTTAAAAATAATATTGGTCTAACTTCTTAGTGAAATATTTGTGAAATATTCACATTTAATGAATTATAAAATAGTCGAATAAATTTAATACTTTTTCAAAATAAGAATTTGAAAATATTAAGATAAAATGAAAAGCATCTTTAAATATAATATAAATTTGATTAATATCAATTTATTTTCGATATTTAAGAATAAAAAAATAAAAAAATTAATTGTATATCGATATTAAATTACCTCCATTTTCAATCTTGGTAGTTGTTTTCTTCTTATAAATCTTTAGAATATTTTTAAAAGTTTATTTTTGGGATTTTTCTGTTAAAATTGTCCGAAAATAATAAAGATGCAGCATAAATTGTTAATACCAAACATTTTCAAATATTTCGAGATAAAAGTTTTGAAATTCTCAGTGACACAACTGTAGAAGTGAGATGGAATCGCTTTCTTAGATTTTGCTAGTTAAGTTATTGTAAAAAACTTAAATTTCTACTAAATGCACGAATATCTCAAATATATTTTTTAACATTTTGTTTGATTGAAAGTTAATTCATTTCATTAGTTAATTTATTCTAATCGTTTTTAATTTAAATCCGTTCTCTAATATGATTAAAAGTATCGGTTGTAATTTAAAGCTTTTTCAGTACATATTATACATTCATCAAATCAATTTTATCTATAATTTATTTCAGAACTATCTGTTAATATATATAAATAATAATCTATTATAAACTAGGTAATACAAATATCAGTATTCAAAAGTTATGCTTAAAATAACACATTGCATAGTATGGCAGAAGTTTGAATTATACATTCTGTATTTTTACATTCCACAATAATCGACTGTTCAAACTTAAATAGTATGTAGCTTGAGTCAAACAATGCATTTATGAATAATGAGTTTTAGATTTCTTCATACTTTGCTCTGTGAGCCATATTTCACAAAATATTTTTATTAATATTTTAAATAAAAGTTGCTACATCAATCAGTCTTCTAAATCAATAATTAAAACTGACTGATTTATAAAATTAAAGAATATTATTAGGAAAACGTGTTCTTTTAGAGATTTCCGTCCATCATCTTAAAGAAAATATTAATTTCAGGCCAATCAATGCTCGGAATGGCAACAAGGCTAATGAATATGTGATTTAATTGAAAATTTTAGAACGCATTACTCATGCCGAGCCAGCTGGTCGCCAAAGGCGGCTAGTACAGTATAATGCAAAAATGTAAATATTGCGTCATAGTAAAGCTCATATCTTCGATTTCAAGATCAAGTGGCGCGTTCTTCGCAGTACATTTATTATCTTTTTGACGGTAATTCGTTTTCTCTTTTCTTCGTGACTTGGTTTTCATATTGAGCATCAATTCTTTTAATTTCTTTATCTTTTTTCCCCTTTCCTTTCAATCCGTAATTATTGTCCCAAATAATTTTTTTCATTAATATAACGAATAACATCATAACGAATTTTTCTATATTATATTCTTTATTTTTATAATTTTGAAATTATCTCATATAGCTATATCCTAACTCCAGTAAATCTTCTCTTTTCTTTTAGTAAAATAACGCCATTTTCAAATTTCGCTTTAAAAAAAATATTAAAATATATAAATATACAAATGACACCATAAAAAATAAGTTCAAAAAAATTTTATGTTTATTTTTCAGCTTATCGCATATTTACGATTACTATAAATTCATTTAGTTAATTTAACTATTCAACCATATTGAATGATACTAAAGTAATGATTGGATAAAGTTATTTATATAATTCAAAACTCTGTAAAATGGTTCACTACAGCCGATGCAGATTATCCATGGATTATATCCACAATTCATAAAAACTTAAAATAAATAAATAAATAAAAATTCTCAATTTTTTTTAAACATTGAGTTGGGCATCAATTTATAATTTTTAAAAAATGTAACAATTGAACATAGTATGATTATATTTCTTATAGACTTTAAATACAACGAAGAAAAGAAAGAAAGAAAAATAATTCAGCATCTTTATAAATATATCTCACATGTGTATCTCTAGTTTCATTTACAAATCCAAATACTGACCGCGTTTTTCTATGAACAAATTACGGTACATGACTCATCTAAATATAATAAAAAATGATCAATTTGAATATAAAAATAAATTATTAAAATTATCGTATGTAACATACAGAAATAGCGGCATAACATATTTTTTATTACTTTCCTCAATCGGAAAATGCATTATTTATAATCAGAAAAAAGGGCTAAAGCATATTTTTCCGATACCATAGCTTATGTAAAACATATCGATTAACATGAATTACCTATTCGTGTCGATGCACCATTTCGAAAGCAACAATTTTCAAAATATTTCCGAAAATAGAAACCACAGGAAGTTATCCATCCAACAAGTGGTTTGGGAACGACATAACAATCCTCCTTTTAATTCAGACTTTCATAATCTTGTTATTTATAGCTTATGTCATACTATGGTTATTTGGTCTGAACCAATGTGATTCATTGTTCAGATTCGTTGCCATAACCGACTGTCTACTTAAAAAGTAATAAGATGATAACCTTTTTTTGTTTTGTTTTCTAAACGAAAGTGAAAAACCTTTTCTTGGCAGCAAACTTTCTCGCTAAAGCTGACATCAATTTTATTTTTGCTTGATTTTTGTTTTTGTACCCTCTTGACCTCTTGAAAGCGTGATCCAACCTTTTCTACCATTTCGTGAGGAACGGATCACAGGTCATTTATCTTTGTTTCAAATTTTGGGCACTTGTTTGGTAGGTCTAAATATAAAGCTGCCTCACATTTAAGCTTTAAAAGTGCAAAATTCCAATTATTTCAGAAAAAAACGCATATTTTTCTCATATCTTTATGTAATTCAGGAAAAATAAAATGATCTGCATTGTATTTGATTTATCTCAGAAAACTCTACTTCGGTTATTTCTCATGATTGATGGGGTGTAAAATAGGCTTAAAAATGCGGGGTTCATATTTTAAAAAGGAAATTATACATTGTGTTAAGGAATTTAGATAGATTTTAGATTTTTTTAGATTATTCCATCTAAAATAATCGGGAGTAATTCCAAAAATTATGGAACCTAATAATAGCAATAGTATATACAGTTGTGTGTATATATATCTTTTTGTATTGAACGAGTATATATACGTATATATATAAAATACTTTTTTCAATTTATCAGTATTTTCCACAATAGAATTATTAATATATTTAATGACATACAGCAAGTGTGGTAGAATTAATAGCACAATGAAGTGAAATCCGCAAAGCTTGCGGATTCAGGCAATTTGTGACCCTACGAATGCCCATTAAGAGAGCTCTTTTTTAATTAATTGATCATTTTAGTTTCATATTCCCTCCATTTTTAACAACATCCACAACATAATAAAAATTAATTTGATATTCATTTTTCTTCCCCCTCCCAAAGTTTTATTCATTTTAAATTTCATATTTTTAATTATGAATTTTAGTCTTTAATATCTTTATTTAAATTATTGTATTTAATTTCATCTGAACAATTGTTTGGTATTTAATTTAACAACGTGATTATGATAATTTTATGCTTAACTTTATAACCATTTGAACATAATGAAAATATATAGGAACGTACACAGATAGTATAGGAATAAATAGGATACTTCACAAAATATTAATTATTTCAGTATTATATAATTGATTAAATTTATATTTCTTATATATTTATTTGTTTGACTATTTGTTTGGTAATATCGTTCACCGATCTGATTACCAATTTCGTTGAGCCCATGCGAGCTAGATAGTCCGATAAAATAGAGGATTTAAAGACAGACAGAGTCTGTCAGTCTTTAAATCCTCTATTTACTTTACCCTCTACCCTCATCAAATTCTGAAGAAAAGGAAAAAAGACATCCTAATAAAATAATAGAAAATATCAAAAATAAAAAATTTGGAATTTTTTTTTATTTGTTTAAAAGTTTTAAACACCAAATCCAGCAGTTTATTTTTCTCAGTCAAAATAAATTTGACGAGATTAGTCAGAAAGAGTAAAATTTTAATTGGATGGCACATTTAAAAAAGCAATGAAAAAATTAGAACGATTGAAAATTAAAGTCTTCAAGTTAAAATTTCATCATACTATATTTTATGCAATTGCATGCAGTAATCAATTACAATTTGATGTAGTATAGTTTAATACCTTTAATCAGTCATTCAAGAAATAGCTCCAAAATGACATATTAAATGAAAACGATAATCGAATATGTTATATTTTTAGATCTGCTTTTAGAATGTTCGATTTATCTTTTGGTGCAACAAATTTATCCTGCTGTTTTATAATCTGTTGATCGGACAAATCTGCATATTTTTCTTTAAAAACACAAGAGAGTTTAAATATATACTTACCAAACATAACCTTTTTTCAGCATTTAGAACGTTGGAAATTCGCAGTAACTATGGCACAGTACGTATTTCTTCTACCCCTGCCAGATAACAATTTCAGTGTTTTAATAAATGGCAATACACTTTGTTAAAAAAAAAGGAAGCAAAAAAGAATAATAAAGGCCGGAAGAAAGAAAAGAAAAGGAAGAAAATGAATCATTAAGCGCTATCCTAATATATGCTGCAATTCCTGGATTCTTTCTTCGAAATTTTCCTTTTTGTTGATTTTCTTTTATTGTACATCCGGTAAAAAAGTCTTTACGACTATGATTTTGAATTTCATATTCAACTTTTGAGGAAACAAAACAAAACGAAAACATATTTGCTTTTCATCAGAAAATTAAGCACTTAGGCATCTTTTTTTTTTTTTGAAAAGTAAGCACTTATACATCTTTTTTTGGGTCGATCTTATTTTAGCCCACCTTTGGCGAATGATAAGAATTTTTTGGCGAAAGGTAAGAATTTTTTTTTTTTAGCCTTTTAATTCAAATACTTTCGATTTGGCGAGATTTTGAAATAGTCGCCAGAGGTGGGCTGAAATAGGATTTTACCCTTTTTTTTTTTCTTTTTTTTTTTTTGAAAATTAAGCACTTATGCATCTGGTTTTGAAAATTGAACATTTTTTAAGTGCTTAAAAGTTTTTTTCAAATGTCAGCACTTTTATGCACTGTTCATGACATTATGCATCCTCTATAATCATGATTAAAAACATTTAAAACAAACTACCCATATTGTTTCTTCCAATTGTTATAAAATTATTGTTTCTTCAAATTGTTATAAAATTATTGTTTCTTCCAATTGTTATAAAATTATTGTTTCTTCCAATTGTTATAAAATTGTTGTTTCTTCAAATTGTTATAAAATTATTGTTTCTTCCAATTGTTATAAAATTGTTGTTTCTTCAAATTGTTATAAAATTATTGTTTCTTCAAATTGTTATAAAATTATTATTTCTTCAAATTATTATAAAATTATTGTTTCTTCAAATTGTTATAAAATTATTGTTTCTTCCAATTGTTATAAAATTATTGTTTCTTTAAACTAAATTTTTGTTGTACTCTATTGAAATGTGTTTTGCAATATTTCTCGTGTCCAAAGGATTTACATATAAATTTTGCAACCTATAATTTCTAATTTTTAAAAACAAATATATTATGCTTCATTTACACTATTTTTGTCCAGACTGAGTGTTTATATTTTCAATTCATTTTTTTAATAACCGTTTTTTTAAATGCTTCCATAAGCCATAAGTTAAATCATTCTACGTTATTAAACAATTCAAAAAGCCAAAGCTTATTGATAAGATATGAATTCTGCTGATATAACGAATATTTTTTTTGATATAAAGAGTATTAGAATTGTCGCCCTTTTTGTTTGTTTGTTTGAAAAACAATCAATCTTCGATTTTTTTTGGGTAAATCCGAAACACATTTCAGGATTTTGATACCGGATGCAAAGGTAAAAACGGTTTCTAAGGCAACAACAAGCAAGGCGAGAATAATTTATCAAGCCGAGATTACTTTTATTTATCAAAATGAGTAATTGAGGTTTTCTTTTACGTTGCTGCACCTGACTAGTTTATCATGCACACTTCTTTCAGCTGCTGATAAACGAGAAAAATTGGCTGAAAAATGACAGATATTGTGTTGGGAGCTAGTTCAACGCATAGTAATTGGAATGGTTTAAGGGAAGAAATAGAAATACAAGACAATGAAAATAAACAATTTTTTCTTTTGGATAATATTTTCTGGGATCACGTTTTCTGGATTATTTGCTTCTGAAAATGATTTATTACCGGGCAGTAAGTATTGTGAAAGAGAGACAATAAATTATTATTTATTTTTACACCAAGTTTTTAAATGTTTTCTTTTTGTTTCATTTCAAAAAATGATTCATTTAATGATCATTATATTGGTCTCTTTTTTCAAAATGTTCTTTTTTAGAAATTTTCATTGCAAATTAATTTTTAACTTTTTCGGAATTATTTCATTGATATATTTTTAAGAATTGGTTTTTGGAAACTATCTGCTATCTTTAGTTTAAATTTACAGCTTTCCGTGTGGAACATTAATCCAATATAATAGAAAATATTATTACTGCAGGAAAGTGCATTTACTAAAAGTCTAAATAAATTAAATGAATTGATACTTCTTTCTACTTTTACTAAACGAAAAGTATCATTAATGCAGAAAATAGAACTATTGAAGTATTTCATTTTCATTGCCATCGAATATTTGCCATTTACTTGATTTCTGTCAGATTTCGGAAATGTTTTGAAAAATTAGTTCAGATGCACCTGCAGAGCAAAGAATCTGGAATATTCATATTCATTTGAGTAACAAATAGTTGAATATGAATATTCTAAATTCCTTGTTTTGCTAATGATTCGGGAACTAAATTTTCAAAAAATATCTGGAATCTGACAGAAATCCGGTATATGGTAAATATCCGAATATACTAAAAATGAATTTCTATTTTCTATTCATAATATTTTGTGTAATAAAGTACAGAAAGAAATCAAAGCTCTATTATTTATTTAATGTTTTGTTGAAAGGAAACCATTTCGTTGGAACTAAACATTACTCATATCAACAGTTATGTTTTTTGTAATCATAAATTTAATGTATAGCCTAATTTATACATATTGTAGAAAATATCTGGAATTCTACCCTTTGAATTATATTTTGAAAAGAACCTGCAATTCCAAGTTTAAATCTACAACGTTCGTCTAAAACATTATAATAAAATAATTTATTTCCTCAGCTTTCTGGAAATTATTATTTTGAATACCTGAAATCTGTCAAAATCACGTAAATGGCAATTATGTGATGAAATTGCTCATGAAATATACTATAATTCTATTTTCTGCATTATATTTTCTAGTATTAAAATTTAAAAGAAATCAAGGCTCAATTTTTTAAATTTAAACATTTGTTAAAAGGAAACGATTTCATTGCAACTAAATATTACTCTTATCAACAATTATGTTTTTTGTAATGACAGATTTAATATATAACATAACATAATTTATACGTGTTATAGAAAATATCGGAAACACTACCATTTGATTTCTATTTTAGAAATTACCAGCTATCTCAAGATTAAATTTACAACGTTCGTCTGATACATTATTCTGATATTCTTAAAAAATCATTTCTTCAGCTATCTGTTATACAACAAAATCTGATTATTCTATATTCTTTGTTCCGCAAATACTTCTAGAAATTAATTTAAAAAAAAAATATTTGCCAGAAATTTGATATATGGTAAATATTTGATGAAATTGAACATAAAATATATCAACAGTTCTATTTTCTGCATAATAATTCTTTCGCATTATAAAATACAGAAATAAAACAAAGATATATTCTTTAATTTAGAGTTTTGGTAAAGGGAAACATTTCATTGCAAATAAATGGAATACATATCAACACATATGCTTTCTGTAATCATAAGTTATAATAGATTGCGTAACAAAAGTTATATGTATTATAGAAAATATCGAAAACTATACCCTTTGAATTGTGATTTATAATACCAGTTCACATTAACATGAATTTAATACAAAATCAAATCAATATAAAAAAGTAGAGTGATTTATTAATGTCTGGTTTAGTTTATAGCTATGAGTCTTGTGATCTCTTTACGTAATTTAAAATCGTTTTTCCCAGTTAGAAGAGTATATTATACAAATTAAAAAAAACATTTCGTTCTGACATCGAAATATACCTTTAATTTCAGCTATCATTGATGGCGATATTATGATAGGTGAAAATGAAGATCCATGGGTAAGTACAATTTATGAATTTGTATATTCGTGACTTTTGCTGCTTATCAATTTAAGAAATACAAGCCAAATAATCTGATAAATTCGAAACGATCATGAATAACCCAAAGAGAACTTAAGAGCGGTTTTATTTTATATATATACTAGCCGCCTTTTGGTCCGAATGGTTCGCCATGAATAAAGCGTTCTAAAATTTTCAATTAAATCACATATTCATTAGCCTTGAAGTAATTCCGGGCATTGATTAAAAAGATTGATTGACATTGATTAAAAACATTGATTCCGGGCTGAAATTAATATTTTCTTTAAGATGATGGACGGAAAGTTCTAAAAGTACACCTTTTCCTAGTAATAGTCTTTAATTTTATAAATCAGTCAGTTTTAACCATCGGTTATGCTTCCAAAATATTAAAAAAAATTTCGATGATGTTGCCAAAATATTAAATATGTTTTTTTAAAGAAAGCGAGAATGGGAAAAAAAGTATTAAATTAATGATACAGATATTGCAAACGATTACATAAATATGCCATTAAGTCGGGATTTCAATGCATATCCTGTCAAAATTCAATCAAGTTTACCGTAAATAAAGAAGATTTATTGAGTTAATGGTATAGATATTGCAAACGATTGTAGAAACCTTTGCTTTGCATTTATTTTTCAAAGAAAATATCACATTTTATATTTCTTTTATTTTATCCAGTCACGTGCTGAAAGGTGCATTCCTTTAGATTTATTTTGCAATGATAATTTTTTTTTATTTGAACTTCCGGCATTCTTTTATTTTATCTAGTCACGTGCTAAAAAAACATGGTTAAAATATTTCTTTAAAAATTCGTTAAAAGTAGAAGCTTGAGTTATACATTAAAACACTGATGCCGTTAGAAAGCTAATTTTTTAATCTTTAAATTGATGTAAAAATAGTGTTTATGCGATCATATTTTTGGAAGTTATAGCGGAAAAACGTCGAAATTTCGGTAAAATTTTAATTAATTCTAATTCTAATTAAAAATTCGAAAAAAGGGCTCCGAGGTGCACATTCCGGATCCCCAAGGTATACATGTACCAAATTTGGTAGTTGTAGGTCCAATGGTCTGACCTGTAGAGCGCCAACACACACACGCACACACACATTGAGCTTTATTATACGTATAGATATATATATTAAATACTACCAATTGGACATATCTGTTTCTTCAGTGAAGTCGAAAGTATCGGATATGATGAACTTCTATTCGGGTTGCAGAGAAATTCTATTTATTTCTATTCTATCTTAAAATGATAATAATAATGGTAACGCTGATATTGTTATTTTACTATTTTTTTATCTAAATAGTTTTGTTTGCAGATTTCCCTTTTTTTCCTTCTTTAGTGATTCGAATAATTGAAATTTCATTATACTAAGAAAGAAGATCGAATAAGGATTATCAAAGTTTATTCGAGAAGTATGGTTATAGCTTCTCTTAAACTATTAATAATGCGTAAAGAAATTATTGGTATAAAATACGATTATAAGGGTTCTACAGCATGATATCTATATTTTAGGCATAATAAAAAGTAGCAATGGTATTTGTCGGTTGTAACGGCGATCAAAAAGCGCCACGAAAAAATTTGGCGTCTTCAATTTGGTGATTTTAATCGCCAAACTATATAGCATGTGATTCGCACGTTCACAATTTTTCATAATAAATAATAATGTATCTTATTATATTTTTATAATTTGGTGAAAAGTTTTCTAAGCACTTTTTGGTCTCTGTTAAAACACAATTTTATTACTTAACGCATTTCGTTAGTCTATCAAATATTATTAAAATCTTTAAATGCGGCATAAATATAACAGAATCATTATTTAGTGCTACATTTTAAAGAGTCGTTAAATAACCTTGAATCAATGTTATTGCTTTGATAATCGTAACAATGAAGAGACTTCTGAGCGACAAAAGTGATGATAAAGAGCTTATCTAAGATTTGAATGATTCAGTAGTACGCCAGAGATTGATTGCTAACTAAATAAACATGAATGTCAGAGAATGTTTCTAAGAAGCAATCAGTTCGGCTTTATTTATTTATCTTTTATTAGATAAATCTGTGAAGTCCTTTAAATTAGATAGAAATTATAAGATAACTAGTTTACATTCTTTTTGCAATCTGTTCAATTACTAAATATTGGATAATCTAGTTTCTACAATACTTCATATTTGACATAAACATTGGAATATGGTTATAAAAAGTTTTTGAATTATCATTGTTGTTGTTGTATTGTGTTGCATTGTATGTAGTATTATTGCAAAGTTGTGTTATTTATCAATAATATTTATAATATTAATTAAAGATTCTTAGAACCAAGCAGAATTATGCAATTTAATTAAATAAATACAACATTATTTCTCCATTTATATATTCTAATTTAAAATAATATCAGGATAAGGAAATATACATTAAAATATTTATTACTGTGCAATGTTTAAAAATTCATCTAAATATATATGAAATCGGGATACATTTCAGGTGACCAATTTGCTCGCCAGGAAATTTCATTATCTGCTCGCCAGGAGTATAAATAAAATTTCTAATGTATTTCCACACTAAAACACACATTAAAATCCACATAAAATAACGTAAATAAAAAGTAGTATTACGTAATAAAATAACGTATTTCAACACTAAAATCCACACAGCATTAAATTGAGATAGAAACCTTGTAGTGTTATTTTACTAACATAACTTTTGCTCTGTTTATTATATATATTCTTTATAATAGAAATGAATCCCCTGACATCATATTATCATCAAAAACTTAAGTTTTAGGGTAATCTAGGAAACAATAAGAGAGGTTTGAATTTCATTCCACGAGTGAAATCTATAGCTGAAGATATAACATGTTTTTAAAAACTGCCATAATGCAAGATACATTTGCGTGAATAATGTTTTTAAAAAAAACTTAACCCAATGTCATGGCAGGTCCATGTTGTGCAAGACCTACTGTGTCCAAATTTACTTTCTGGGCCACAGACCCCTGGAGTGAAAGGCACATGTCCCGATTAGGTGGTCGGCCTTGTGCAAAATCCACAGTATTTAGTTCCCAAGTATGCTTGGTCATGTTAATGACGCAATTTAAGGATGAGTCGAACTTCCTCAGTCCGAGAACCAGACCTCGGACCTGAGCCTGAGAACAAGAAGTGCTGCCACTACGCCATCGAGCTTCGCATAGATAGATATGATGAA
>JAPMOQ010039859.1:0-17705 GCA_026543055.1 Argiope trifasciata
AGATAAAAGTTACAGTAATAATGTTTACAAAATCTTGAAATTTTTAGGCAGATGAATTCCTAAGTCATTGAAAATGTTCATAAAAATTGTTCATATTGTTCAAAATTCTAACATAAATAGCCCGAAAAATCTGTTGTAACAGAAATCTAAATAATATTAGTTAAAACATGAGTATCCCGCATTAAAAGTGAATATTGATAATTAGTTCGATAGTTCAAAGATGCAATTACAAGATTTTTTCCAGTTTCTTCAATAAGAGGGCATATATCAGCGCACTAGGCAAATATAAAAGGATCAGCTAATATAAATTAGTTCTTAAAAGCATGGAATCTCTGTAAAGTGGATACATAGCTGTAGATATGTGAAAATCCTTTGGAAATGGGAGGCGATATCAGAAAAAGCACTAGATAGCTGTTCGTAACATCAGCTGTAGTTAGAAACATATTTTCCATCTCGCCTCCTTTCTCTTCTCAATAATATTATCATCTTTAAGTTATATATAAAAAGACCTCACGTCAGTAAAGCAAATTAATGTTGTGACGTGGCAAATACAGTAAAATATGATTGTAGAAGCTTATCCACGCAACATTCAGTCTAACTTTGAAAAAGCAATAAGGCTGAGATCATATATCAATTACAAATGTATAGCTTTTACCACCATTAAATGTTTGCTGTCTTAAATGCCACCAGGTATCTTCCAAATACAGCTCGACTTCTTCTTTAGGTAACGTGTTGTTTATATGTTTTCATAATCTGCGGTCACAGTGGTTCTTGACGGATCAGCAAGAACTTACGATGTGCTTTGGCGTGTCTAATGTCATTCAAGCACAGCAGGTTGATATATGCCTTGAAAAATGGAAAGAATGAAGTTGAAACAATAAGATGAACCGAAACGTTTTGAAGAAAAACAATTGAATTCGATGTACTCTTTAGGATAATAAAACTGCTTTTTCTTCGTGAAGAGTTGTATTTCAATGTGAAGATCAGGCTCTTGTACTTCAAATGGACGTCACCCAGGGTCAAATAAAAAGATTCCTACATGTTGAAATAAAGAAAATTTTATTAGGAACATGTATTAAACAAAATCAGAATATTCGAAAAAAAATGTTATAAACAAGATTTTTCATCTTCCGAAAAACAAATTACGTACGATAAAACATTATGCCGAAGAAAAACATAGAAAGTTCTAACAACATAATACTTAAATAAAAAAATAAAGATAAAATTTATTAATTATTAGTTTTATGTTTTAAAATTTAAAATTTAATTATAATTTAAAAATTAATAGTTTTTTTTAAATATGAAACTTTGATCATTCATTCCCTTGCATACTTTTATTTAAGCACCGAAGTGGGGGTGGGGATCGAAAAGAAGCTTCAAAGTTTGAAATTTTTTTTTATCAATTAAGATTTTAGGATTCTTTTTTCAAATGTTTGCAAAGCTAATTTTCTATGTATGAAAAGCTATTTCCAATCACTGCGCTCGCAAAGTAATAAAGCAAGTAATGTCATGCAAGAAAGGAAAATTTTAAATTAAGATAGTTTGAACTGCCAAAGAAGTATGGGAAATTTCACAAGCTATTTTTAAGATTGGATTTGAGCACATGTTGTTAAGCACTTGAAAGCAAATAGGAAATTAAGTGAAAATGATTGCTATCCACAAATATTGACTCAAGCAATCATACGACGTTACTTAATATTAAAATTATCTTCAAAAAAATAAATATAAATAGCATTTAAGATAACGACTGTCTTCATAGTTTTAAATATTCAAATAACAATTTCCTTTTTTTAACATGTTGCAGGTCACCCGAGTTCTACAGGGTTTGCCCGTGGAGTCGCGGTAAGTTATTGTTATGCAATACACACACACAGCTAAACTATTATTATAAATGTGAAAGTTTGGATGGATAGATAGACGGAAGGATGGATGGATGGATGGATGTTTGTTCGTCATACGAGAAAGGTTGAACGGAATTGGATGAATTTTATCGCAAAGATAGATTATAATCTGGAATAGAACACAGGCTACCATTCATTCCGGTTAATTGAGTGGTTACTTTTTTATTAATTAAAAATTAGCTTTCACGCCAAAAAGCTGTGGTCAAATCCCACCCAAGATAAGTAAAGCTCCAGTTTTTTTCCCCCAACACTAATGAGGTTAGGCTTAGTATGACTACGACCGACTTAATGTTTGACGTATTTAAAATCAAATGTATTATTAAAGCGATCTTTTGAATTCCGTCTGAAGTACTTTTAAATTAAAGGAAAACAGAATAAAGGTTATAAAAAATTTCTAATCTGCATTGCGTTACCCCAAAAAGCGTTGAAAGTTCAAACGTGATTGTTAACAACTGCGTTTTCATTTCAATTAAATGTTTAAAAATTATGTGTATTATACTGTTGTAGCAATTTCAGTTCCGATCAATAAATAAAATGGATTTGACTTGACTTTAAAGAAATACGGACTTGATTTCGCTTTTTTGTTTTATTTGAGGTGCACACTGTAAATAAATTGTTTTTAGGTTAATTGTGCACCTTAAAATTGGTTAAGTTGTATTTTTATGCTATATATTTTTCGTATGTGCTTAAAGTTTTAAATACATTGTTTTAAGGATAGTTTTAATCTTTTTGATTTGTTATTATTTGATAGTTTTTCAAAATGCCCGGCAAACGCAAATGTAATTTTTCGAAAAGGAGCAATCAAACTCGGGCTTTGAGATTAAACAGAAGAAGAGAGTATAATCTTGGAGCACAATTTAAAAGAATTAAGGAGGGAGAGCGACAGGCTTCATCTATATTAGCTTGACGCCATAAACGGTTTTGGAATAACGGAATTGATCAAACCGTCATATACGTACAAATCAAAATGTCCACGCGTACGAAGTCGCGGATAAAAGGTAGTATATACGAAGATAAAGTTGAAATATTATCTATAACAGAAACACTGAAGTGACAAAAGTCATGGGATGACTGTTAATATCGTGTCGGTCCTCCTTTTGCCCGGCGAAGTGCAACAACTCGACGTGTCATGGAGTCCACAAGTCGTTGGAAGTCCTCTGTAGGAATATTGAGCCATGCTGTCTGTATAGACATCCATAATTGTGAAAGTGTGGATGGTGCAGGAGTTTGGGCACGAACGAACCTTTCGATGATATCCCATAAATGCTCGATGGGATTCATATCGGGCGATTTAGGTGGCCAGATAATGCGCTAGAATTGTCAGGAATGTTCTTCAAACCAATCGCGAACAGTTCTGGCCTGGTGACATGGCGCATTGTCATCCACAAAAATCCCATCGTTGTGTGGGTACGTGAAGTCCATGAATGGCTGCAAGTGATCTGCAAGCAGCTGAACATAACCATTTCCAGTCAATGATCGGTTCAGTTGCACCAGAGGACCGAGTCCATGCCATGTAAAATCATCCCACACCATTATGCAGCCACCACCAGCTTGAACAGTACCTTGCTGACTGTTTGGGTCCACGGCTTCGTGGGGTCTGTGCCCCACTCGAACTCTACCATCAGCTCGCAACAGCTGAAATCGTGACTCATCTGACCACGCCACGGTTTTCCACTCAGTCGATATGCTCACGATCCCAGGAGAGTCGCTGCAGGCGATGTCGTACGTCAGTAAAGGCACTCGAGTCGGTCTTCTGCTGTCATAGCCCAAGGAAGACAAATTTCGCCGCACAGTCCTATCGGACACGTCCCTCGTACGTCCCACATTGATTCCTGCGGTTATTTGACGAAGTGTTGCGTGTCTATTAACATTGACCATTCTACACAGACGTCGGCGTTCTCGGTCGTTAAGTGCAGGACGTCCCTCACTGCGCTGTTCATGATGGGATGTGATGCTTGAAATTTCATACTCTCGGCACACTCTTGATACTGTGGATCTCGGAATGTTGAATTCACTAACGATATCCGCAATGGAATGACCCATGCGTCTAGCTCCAACTAACATTACACGTTGAAAGTCTGTTAATTCTCGTCGTGCCGCCATAAATCACGAAAAACCTGTTCACACGAATAACTTGAACACAAATGAAAGCTCTGAAACACGAACTGCGCATTTATACTTTTTCGCTGCGATACTACTGCCATCTGTATATTTGCATATTGCTATCCCATGACTTTTGTCACTTCAGTGCATTTCGGACAAAACAATAAAATTTTACAACAAACGAAAAATGGTAAACAAGCAATGGGAAAAATTAGTTTTTATTAAACTGTTGACATTATATTGACAGAAGTTCAAATTAAAAAATAAATCAACTGCAAATTAAATCGGAACAATGTAACTTTAAGTACGTGATTGGATGAAAGTTAATGCCATATATATTGCGTTTGCAATATCTATAGCATTAACTCCACTAATCACCTTTTGCTTTCGGTAAACATGATTGAATTTATACAGGATACGCATTCAAATTGGGGCTAAATGGCTAATTTGTAAATCATTAATGCATATTATTTAGTACTTTTAACTTGGTCTAGAGCAGTGGTGGGGAAATTTTTTTTAAGACGGGCCATTTGTAATAACTAGACGATTGTAGCGGGCCGAAGAATAATGCTTAATCGTTAAAACATTTATGTGTTCTATAAACATATACATATATTATTACATACACTTATTATTTTAATAGTAAAAAAACAAAAGGTAAGAAAATTATAATCACAAAATATAAAATGAATTTAATGTAGTTCTTGATGTGAAGTATTATCACTTTATTTTCTGGTGTCATTACTGGTTAATGGTGCATGAGAAAAATGAAATGGAAACTGTTTTATCAAAATTTCATCATAGTCCGGGTCCATTTGCGAAGCAGAAATTTTTAAAACTGATGCAAGGTGCTCATCTGTAATTCTGTTTCTTAAAGAAGATTTCCTAGGCTTCATTGTTGAAAAGATTTGTTCGCATATATAAGATGAGCTAAAGCTCTTGCGCGGGTGTTTGTTGAGGCAGTGGGAGTTTCGGGGAGTACACAAACCATTACTCGAGTCACAGCGGGTCGTTGCAGATGACTGACTAAGTCGCTAACTAACTGATCTTCGGGTGGCCTCACTTGTATTTATACATACCTGCAAGGATTGTTCGAGAATTGGAGTTTTCCGGTTCTTTCGGAAAAACAGAACAATCAATCGAAAATGCTAGAGTGTCTGGAAGTTTCGAGCGAAGAGGAGTCAGCTGTTTGGGTCGGATGGATTTGTCCGGAATACTATTGTGTTTGAATATCGCCGCAGGTAGTTTTTATGCGGGTCGTCACATTACGAAGTAAGAATGTGTTCGAACATTCTCACGACGGCACTCTTAAACGGGCCGGATTAAACCTTTCCGCGGTCCGGACTTGGCCCGCGGGCCGTAGTTTCCCCATCACTGGTCTAGAGGAAGTAAAAAATTACATTTTATGCAGCTTGAGTCAAACGCTGCATTGAAGAATGATGAGTTTAATATTTTTTTTCAAATTTTGATCTGCGAGACATATTTAGCAAAATATTTTTACTAATATTTTAAGCAAAAGTTGTTATACCAATTAGTCGTCTTAATTACTCATTAAAACTGACTAATTAATATAAAAAAGGATTATTATTAAAAAGTGCTATTTTTTGGATTTTTTCTTCCACTACCTTATATATATCAATGCCCGGAATTACTCCAAGGCTGATAACAAAAGAATATGCGTTTGCCTATATGAATGAATGTGTGTGTGGAGGTGCATGTGCGTGTTAGTTCTCTACACACCAGACCATATGATCTAGAGATATCGCACTTGATATGTACATATTTACTTTGGAGGATAAAAATGCATACCTAGACAGAAACTTTTTGAAACTTAAATTATTGAAAAATTAAGCTAACATTTAGAATTTTTCTGCGATAATTTGCGAAAATATTACAGCCATCTCAAAACTGTTTTTTAAATCCTCTTAAAAATGACTTTTATTTCATTGATAACAATATTTTAACCTATAAATTAAATTTCAATTTTTAATGAATTTTTTTTAAAAAAAATATTATAACCATATTTTCTAACAATTAATTTCTCACAAAATTAAAGTAGAATTCAACCAGCATGAGCACATTAAGAGTGTAACAGTGATTATCGTCACTTTGAACAAAAATCAAATCGAATAATTAAATTAACTCTTATTGCAAATTAAACTGAAGAAAGTGTGATGTTCAGCACGTGTTTAAATAGTAGAATCGTAATGTCATGGAACAGATAGAAAGTGTGATATTTTCCACATAATATCCAGGACTGATAATATTGCTAATCTGAGAGATATATGCAATGAACAAACAATCGTAAGGCTTCTATAATAATATGAGTTACGTGACTATCGAAGTTTACATGATATTTACATGAGAAGCTATAAAGAGAGCAGGGCACACAAGTATTTGATTGAAAATTTTTGAACGCATTACTCCTGGCGAACCAGCTGGCTGTCAAATTTGGTTAGAATGCAAATAAATCTATTCATATTTTATAGTTATACTGTAGTACTATATATAATGTTTATCATTATACTGCCTTACTTCCTTCACAGCATTATGGCAACGATCGTGTTACATAAGCATATCGCCCCGCCTCTCTTATAACGCCCTCTAGCGGCATATGTAAGAATGGATTAGACTCTGTAACATCACTGATGCAGCAGGGAAGCCAAAGGCAAGCTCAAAACTAACTCCCACAAAGCGGAGAATCAATTAATTCTTTAAATTTCAAAAAGGTCCGTTATCATTGAAACCTCAACATCCTAGCCGTCCTAGCGACTCGGAGACGAATAAAAGCGAAAAAATGGATAAAAATGAAGCTCAAAGAACAAAAGACTTGAATAGAATCCGTGGACGGATAAAAGTGAAATGAACTACGATTAAGAAGTTTATTGATAGAAGTTCAGCGATCGAAGAAGAAAATGTACATTCAATTGTCAAGAAAAGCTGGCAAGTTTGGCAGAAATTGAAAATTAATTCGAGGATTATTTTGAAATCGACAATGATGAAGCACTAAAACGGAAATGCAACCAAGAAATATTGGAGATAGAAAAAGAAAGAACCGAAATAGATGGAAGTTGGAAATGCTTATTCTCTAATTATAATGTTAAGAAAAATGTAATTCATGAGGAAAATAGTCAAAATTCAAATTTTAAAGCTTATATCGATCATACTAAATTAAAATCGGAACTTTCGAAAATTCCCTTACCGCTATTTTACAGAAAAATGGACGAACTCAATTTCAAAAATCAATTCATGCCTCTAATAAAAGTTAACACCGAATTAGCGAATGATCAAAAGTTATTTTATTTAAAACCCGTCATCCGTGGTGAAGCTAAATTTATTGTAACAAATGACGATACATTTGAGTCAATGTTTGCGAAGAACGCTTTGAAAATAAGAGAGCATTTGTTCATATTTACATTTGAAATATGCTAAAACTAAAAAAAATTAAGTTTTGAGTCTGCAAAAGCCTTACGAAATATCATAAACACAATAAACAAAGTCTGAGAGCATTAAAATGTTTGAATTTAGAATACAATAACTTAACAAATGCTATATTAGTTATTATAACATTAGAAAGATTCTACAAAGAAAGTAGAAAGGTTTAATTGTCCATGCAATCAAATGAAATATATTCATTGAAGGAGCTCTTGAAATTTTTAGAATCAAGAGCGAAGGTACTCGATCACTTAGGAAAAAATTCTACAAATAAATTCCACAATGAATTTCAAGGCGCAATAAACAAAAAAAGAAACTTTCTTCTTAATTCGAATGAATTATGTAATGTAAAACCACGTATTTTATGTAAGATTGAACATCCTTTGCAAAGATTTCCTAAATTTTAAAAATTGAGTGTTTCTAAAAGAATTGAGCAGAAAAATATAACATTTGAAGGAACAGTTGGAAATTTCGTAAGACATCCTGCAAATCCACATACCTTTGCCACAACTGTCTAAACTTAGGCCATAATTCTTTGATTCATTTCGATTCTAGAACTCGCCTTCAAGGCAGAAAGGAGCAACTTAATGTAAGCAATGAAACATCAGGCTCGTCAAGGTCGCCACTAAAACAAATCACTGATAATGAATCGATGCTTACAAGCTATTCAAAACTATCTTCAAACATTCTAAGCTCTGCGAAATTATTCATTGAAGATGCCTTTGATCAAATAATAAAAATAAAAGCTCTGTTGGATTCTGGGAATTCGGTAAACATTATTACTATTGATTTGGCCAATTCTTTAAATTTGAAGCGGGAAAAGATAAATGCATCCATCTCTGATATTAACGGAGATTTCTTAGTGAAATATAAAATAACCACTACCATTTTTAATGAAAGCAAAGATTTCTCCAGAACTGTATCGTTTTTAATAATACCTAAAATAACGAATTTAACTCTTAATGAAATTGATCTCTCTACAGTTAACTTCCCAAGTGAGATAAAACTTGCGAATAAGACCTCATATTCCTTTTAAAATTAATGCATTACTCGGATGTGAGATGTTCTTTAATTTACTGAAGGCAGAAAAATTTAAATCGTATGATAATTTGATATTTCTACAAATTAGAGTGTTCAGATATATAGTAATGGGAACAATCAAAGGCAGAAATTCTTATTTCCTTTATGGATGAAAACGATAATCTGGCGATTTCTGTTAAAATTTCTTTAACTTAGAAAACTTTCCTGGTGATAATATAGATGATTCGGTCGAATCAAAAACATATGGGCTAACTTACTGCTGGATGATTATTGCTAGCTTAATCATATGAAAAGAATTTTAGATTCTGTTGAAATTGCTAGTGGGGAATATTATATTCCTCATCATGCCATATTTCGCCAAAGCGCATCAACTCCCTAGCGTGTCGTTTTTGATGCAACGGCGGAAAAATTCAACAGTAACTATTTTGCATCATTTTGAAATTCCGCACATATCAGTTTGCATTTAATGCGCATATAAAAAGAAGGTATTGCCAAATTTCGGTCGCAAAAGATTCTGAGAAAGTCTAGTAGATTTGCGCCTGTGGAAAAATACAGACTACGGGACTGCGACATTTGAAACAAAATGTGCTCCATTATTAGCCACTAGAACACTCAAGGCATTAGCTGAGAAAGAAAAAGACTGATGTTTACGTTGATGACATTTTAACTGGTTCAAATAACTTATCAAAAACCAAAGCTTTACAACAGTAGTTAATAGAACTTTTAAGGTAAAGAGGCGTCGAACTTCATAAATAAGTTTCAAACCACCTGGATAATTAAGTAATAATCAAATTTTGAATTATCAGACTCAACAACAGTCAAAGCGCTCGGAATGCAGGGGCATCCCAGATTTGACATTTACACATTTGAAGTGACTTTTTGCATACAGCCGACCACCCCGCCACCACTGAACGTATCAGTATCGACAGAATTTGTTGTGGTCGTCCGTTTGAAGCGACTGTCAGTTTAAATAACAATTATTCAAAGTAGGAAGTTCTTTCAGTCATAGCAAGACTGTTTGATCCTTTAGGTCCTATCAACCCAATTATGTTTCTTCAGGCTAACCGGCACTGGACCAGTTAAAAATTCAAAGATGTGTTATCATCGAGAATCCCACCACCATAGACCTACATTGCTTCTGTGATGTCTCAAATAAGGCATAAGGGGTAGTCATCAATGTGTGCTCAAAAAATAAATCCGGTGAAGTGAAAACAAGTCTTTTAAACAGCAAATCGCGCGTGTGAACAATCAAGGAATCGACAATAACTCGTCTAGAGCTGTCTGCAACATTAAGTTTAGCACGACTTCTATCAAATGTTACTCCGATTTTACCAGTGACATTAAATCCCATCTAATATGTGTTCAGATTCCACAATTAACTTAGCTTGAATAGAAAGACCCCCAGAAAAACTGTATACATTTGTTTCTAATCGTGTTAAAAAAATTAGCAATTTGTGTCCCAGTTATGACTGGAGTCATTAAAATCTGTATACAAACTAGCAGACTTAATCCCCAGGTCAACTTCAGCAGCCGATTTGATAAACAGTCAAATTTGATTCAATGGACCACAATTTCAACAGTCAGAAATTCCCCGAAAAATGGATGCAGTAGATTTGAATACAAATAATAACTTTCTGAAAGAAGTTAAAACTTCTCGTGAATTGGTTTTCCTATATAATATTTCTAATCATTTTATTTGTGATATTCTAAAACTGAGAAACAGCTATACTAAAATTCGTTGAATTGTAAGTCATCTTTTAAGATTTATTAATAATTTGAAGTGTTTTTCTGAATGTAAAAAAGATAAAGGAGAATCAAAGAGCATCCAACTTCATGGTAAGCAAGGTGCAATCTCCTTAATTTTCAGCGGAAACTGAAAATTTGCCAAAAGGTATTGATAATAAACTAAGTAAAATTTAAAATGTAGACCCATTTCTAGACGAGGATAATATTCTTCGTGTAAGAGGCCGCTTGCAAAGGGCCAATTAACTCAAAATGAAAAACATCCTAAGCTTCTACCAGCTCATCATAGACTAACAAAAATAATTATGGAAACTTTTCACAAAAGGTATTTACATGTAGGTTCCCAAAATTAACTCCATCTTGTAAGACAGGAATTTTGGCCAGTTGGAGGAAGAAATTTCGCTAGAAAAATAGTTAATGAATGTATTGTTTTCTTCAAAAGTAAAGCAGTAAATAGTAATCAATTATTAGGAAATCTACCAGCGGAAGGAGTAATTCCTAGCTCATCATTTTTAAATTGTGGTATCGATTTTTGTGGACCATCTATTTAAATAAAAATGAATGTTTGTATGCCTCCTATGCCTTCCTAAACTGTACACCCGATTGTGATGAAACTTGGTCAGCTTATTGTTTACAGATACGGGAGGGCTATAGAGATAGTATAATTATCTAAAATTAAATGAAAAATTTCGAATCTCAACCGCATCTATTTGCCGAGGATTAATCTCCAAAAAATACGCCGAGGAGACAATAGAGTCTGTTGAAATGCTGAACCGAAGTTAAAGGTTAATATTTCGTAGCTATAAGTACGCAAATGTCATACAAATTATTCTCAGAGGTAACAACTCCAAGAGGTAAGAAAGTTTTGAGACCAACCCTGGAGTTTTTAAACTTTAATTAAATTTTAGCATTTTTCGCAGTAACTACCAAAAATGTTGTGGTACAAATAAGTTTGCACCATCTTAATTTTCAAAAATTTTCTTTCAACTATATTAACGATTTTATGATATAAATAGATTTTCTATGTTACACAATTTTAAAAGAAATCACATTTTATCAAATTAAATTGGAAAATTCAGAACGAATATTAAACCAATCAAGATACAATAAATAGCTTCTCCCATTACCATTCTGAAAGAACCACAAGTTTTACAATTCTAAAAGAATACACAAATTTTAATATACAAAAATAAATGTTTATTGGTATTTTATAGACTGTTCATCCTGTTTCGATAAAACATTGCTAAATTATTGATTGATTGCACTTAATATTTTTTGTCGGCAACAACGCGCCGCTTACCAGCTAGTTAAACAGAAACGTCAATGCAAAGATATTTTTAAAGGTATAAAGGTAAAAAGATTTATATTGCTGTATCGCTCCCCAAACCATAACTCCAGGAGTAGGCCCTGTGTGTCTAGGCCGCAGACAGGTCACTAGTAGGCATTCACCTAGCCTCCTTCTAATCAACAAACGGCTATTATTGCGACCAAGGCAGAACCGGCATTCGTCAGAAAACGCAACAGATCTCCACTCCATCCTCCAATGAGCTCTAGCTTGACACTACTCACGTCACAAAGGGCAGTGGTTTGGAGTCAGCGGAATGCACTGTACAGGGCGTTTGGCTCGGAGCTGTCCTTAAAATAACTGATTTGTAACAGTTCGTTGTGTCACTGTAGCGCCAACTGCAGCTCGAATTTCAGCTGCAGACGCAGTACGATTAGCTACAGCCATACACCGAAAACGACGGTCTTCCCTCTCAGTAGTACCACGTGGCGGCCCAGAACCTGGTCTTCTTGAGGCAGTACCTTCCCTTGACCACTGCCACCAATACTCATGCACAGTGGATGCATTCCTGCCAAGTCTTTCAGCAATATCGGGGAAAGAAAACCCAACTTCTCGTAGCCCTACAACACGACCTCGTTCAAACTCAGTGAGCTGCTGATAATGGCTTCTTCGTCTTCTCAGAGGCATCCTTGACTAACATTAACTCACTACGTCAAATCTCAACTGTAAATAATGATCACGAAGCTTACAGCGCTTATTTAAAGCAAACCTCATTTGCATGGTCATAGTGTCGCTACTAGCGCCACACTTACGTGCGTAGCTCGAAATTTGAATCGGCGTCATCTTTCAGATGTATAAACACGCCTACCAAATTTCGTTTATCTAGCACAGCTCCTTCCTAGTGTTGGTATTTTTTTTCCATCAGTGTAGATATATTAAATGTGACTGCTATTTAATTGGTCTGGGGAAATTAGGCAAGTTAATATAGACAAGATCTATGAAGTCTGGTGCTGTATGATTTTATTACATCTTATTCTTATATTGGTTCAAAATAATGCGAATAGCTTTATACATTTAAAAAGGCAAATAAGTCATCAGAATTATTTTTAACAGCCTCTGATTAAATTTAGTAATGCTTCCTGCACATCGTTAGCTATGCGACTTGAATCTTACATTGTTACAGAAGAAATTATATTTTCAACGATAAAAAAAATTATCCATGGGATGCTATTTGCATTAATTTAAACATTTCAAACGCTGTTGGTAAATTTGATTGCCTATTAAAAAAATTGGATTTTAAGCTTCCGATACATTTTATATTATGGTAATACCTTATTTATAGTCTATATCCGCTATACTCAACCTGCGGCCCGCGGGCCACATGCGGCCCGGGGAGGCTTTTTGGTTGGCCCAATTATTAAACTAGGTAGTTACAACTTATTTGTAAACAACTTCAAATTTCGCGCCCTTCAAAGAGTTGGTAATTGAACGGGAAGTATGGAAATGTGAGCGATATCAATAATTTTCTTAAATTGGAAACGCAAACTATCCTAATCTATGGTTGCGCAAACGATACGGAATACGCGGCGCGGGAATCCCCTTTAAGGTCTGTAATCTATGGTTGCGCAAACGATACGGAATACGCGGCGCGGGAATCCCCTTAAAGGTCTGTAATCTATGGTTGCGTGAACGATACGAAATACGCGGCGTCGGGAATCCCTTTAAAGGTCTTGTCACGCGCAAACGCGGACGGCGGGGCGACTTGCGAAGCTAAACATTGCTTGTCATGTGTAATGAGACGTGTGTTTTACTAATTGGCAAGTCGCCCCGCCGCTTGTGTTTGCGCGTGGCCAGACCGTAAGATCCATGGACCTAAGTGCGTGTCGCTTTGATTGTCGATCGAAACTAAACTTGTTATAAATTTAATCTAAATTATTAAACTAAATTTGTGTACGTACCAGCGTCCTCTGCCAAATAATAGTTTTGTTTTGTAAATTAAGTATACCTATTATTTTCAAAATAATGTCAGGAGTGTCGTCAAAGTATAAAAGAAAAATATCAAGTGATTATTTTGTTGTGCCAAATAAAAACAACGCAGCTACTTGTTTGATATGTCGGGAAAGTATCATATTGAAGAAATACAATATTTCTCGTCATTTCACTTCAAAACAAAGATTTCGACGAAACGTTTCCTCCCGGATCGTCTTTGAGAAATGAGAAATTGAGTTTTTTAAAAGATCATTGCATGAGCAACAAAATGTTATGTTCGCGGCATTATCACAAGACTCGGCGGTAACAAAAGCAACATATGAAATTTCTTACATTCTTGGTAAGCATATGAAACCATTTACCGATGCGGAAATTGTAAAGGAATGCTTTATTAGTGCTGCTAATATACTTTTTGATAAATACAGTAACAAAAAACAAATAGTATTTGATATAAAAAAAATACAGCTTTCGGATTCACCCTGCACCAGGCGTATTGAAGACATTTCTAAATTTATTTCCGATGATATATTAAAAAACCTAAGAAGATGCAAGTTTTTCAGTTTAGCATTTGATGCCAGCACCGATATTTCAGCAACATCGCAGTGCTCGGTGTTTGCTAGATATTGTACAGAAAACAATGAAATTCATGAAAACTTTTTAAAATTACTGCCAATGAAAGGTCAAACCCGAGGCACGGATTACCTTGATACTATTTGTAATTTTTTAGAACATCATGAAATTGATGTGAAAAAAATCGTGTGTTTGTGTACAGATGGTTGTCCTTCAGTGACTGGATCCGAAAATGGCTTCATTTCATTATTTAAGAAAAAATATAATTGCAGCAATTTAATAACATTCCATTGTATTATCCATCAAGAAAACTTGGCGGCCCGTTCTGTACAACCAGAAATAGAAGCTGTAATGATAACAGTTATCAATATTGTCAATTATATACGAGCAAAAGAACTGAACCACAGAAAATTTAAAACCCTTCTTGAAGAACTGGGAAGTGAGCACAGCGACGTTCTTTTGCATACCTCGGTGCGATGGCTTAGTAGAGGAAAGGTTTTGGAAAGGGTTTTTTTTTTTTTTTTATTACGCCATGAAATAATCCTATTTTTAGAGCAAAATAATAAAGTACCCAGAATTACAAAACGAATAAAGGTTACCCAGAATTACAAAACGATGAATGGTGGTGTCTTTTAGGTTTTCTTTGTTTAGTATTTCCGTAATATCACAATCTCAATCAGAGTCTACAAGGCGAAAATAACATAGTGTCCAATATGGCAAATAAAGTGTTTGCATTTGAGGAAAAGCTAAGTATTTATTATAATGAAATACAGAACAAACAGCTGCACAATTTTCCAACTATTATAAAAACCAGAGAGGACGGTATTAACATTTCAGAAGAAAACTGCTCCATAATTTCAAATTTTATAACTGCACTATTAAACGAATTTCCAAAAAGGTTTCAAGATCTCAAAAATAAAAAATTGTTTGTTACTTGTAGAAAATCCATGGCATTTAAAGACACCAACTATTTCTGAGTTGGCTTCAGTTTTAAATTGTAATTACTCGGAGTTGTTTGATGAATTTATTGATTTTAAAAATGACACCAACCTGGAAGTAATTTTCAAAGAAAAAAGGGAATATGTGGAATATTGGAGCATTGTTCTCCAAAAATATAAAAGCGTGCAAAGATGTGCCCAAATAATGCTAACATTTTTTGGGTCAACGTATGTGTGCGAATGATCTTTTTCAAAGATGAAATACACAAAGAGTGTATACAGAAATAAACTGACAGATTCCCATTTGGATGATATAATAAGAGTAGCATGCAACGACAAGCCAGATATTGATAAAGTTTTAAAAAAATGCTCTCAGTTCCAAAAGTCTCATTAGATATGCATATAAGTAAGTAAGCATCTTTGTTAAAAGTTCTTTTTTACATTAAACTAAATAATTCATTAGGTTGATATTACTTTTTCATTTATACACCTAATTATTTTTTACTTGCGGCCCGGGCTACCGTGACTGAAACGTGTTTGTGGCCCCTATAAAAAAAAGATTGAGTATGACTGGTCTATATTATCATTTTAAAGGAAGATTCATGTATGCAATCAAAGAATTTCATATTCAAAAATAACCTTTAAAATTAATGCACAGTTTAGAAACAGTAAGTACAGTTTTAAATACCTAAAATTGTAATGCGGGGTCGAATATCGTCTTCATTCAAAATAATATTGGGAAGTAAAATATAAAAAATTTTAAATTTTTAGAAGAAAATGTGAATGTATATTAAAATAATATTAATTACATATGATTAATGCAATCATATACTATATTTTAAGTCAATAATAAATACGATGCGCAAATCAAATATTTTCTTTACGCCAACCATACAAATAGAAGCTTCTAATGTTTTCAAAATTTACAAGATACACTACTCAAATTTGAATTTTAATAATTAATATGTTGCTTAACTCGGGGGGGGGATGACTATAGCAGAAAAAGATCAATATTTTGAAAAATGTTAACAATAAAATACAATTTTCGTTACAAATTATTTTTCATATAACAATTTAAATAAATCGTCAATTTTTAATATAGTGCTTAGATTTATAACACTTTTAACTAAACGGAATAGTTAATAAAAAGGAATTCACACTACATTTTAATTTTTATTTTTATTTTTCATTGTTAGGAACGGGACTGTGCCAATATTTAAAATCAGTTTTTAATTTATTCGATACTAGCCACTTTTGGAGACCAGCTGATTCGCCATGATGAATGCGTTCTAAAATTTTCAATTAAATACTTACAAACCTTGCTCTCTTTGTAACTTACCAGTCAAATATATTTGAATTTCAAACTTCGATTACTACGAAACTAATATTATTATAGAAGACTTACGATTATTTGTTCATTGTACTATATATCTCTGAATTGCCATCAGCTGTTGTGGAATTATGTGGAAATATCGCGTCTTATATTTATTCCATAATATTACGCTATCATTTCAACACGTGCTGAACATCACACTTTCCTCGGTTTAATTTGCAATAAGAGTTAATTTAATCATTCCATTTGAGTGTTTGTTAAAGTGACGGCAAAGCACTGGTACACTCATAACGTGCGCTTGCAGGTTAAATTCTACGTTCATTTGGTGAGAAATTAATTGTTGGTAAATATAATTCTCGTATTTTTTAAAAAATTCATTAATTATAGAAACTTAATTTTTTAGTTAAAACATTACTATCAATGCAAAGAAATCATTTTTAAGAAGATTTAAAAACAATTTTGTGTTGCAATATTTTCAGAAATTTTCGCAGGAAATTTAAAAATGTTAATTTTTAAGTAATTGAATTTTCAAAAAACCTACGTCTAGGTATACTTTTTTTATCCTCCAAAGTAAATATGTACATACCAAGTGCAGTAGTTCTAGATCACATGATGTAGTATGTAGAGCACTAACGCACACACTCATTCAAATGCGCAAACGCATATTCATTTGATTATCAGCCTTAATGCTTAAATGCTTTAAAAAAAGTCTTAAGAACTAATTTTATTTGAAAGATTGTTTCTCTGTGATGGAAAAAAATGGCTTGTTGTGTTAGAACGCGAAAATGCCAATGGATGGAAAATCTCAGTTATTTTTTTTAATATTGCTTGTTTTTATATTTATTATATCGCTATTTAAAATAAATAATTTTTTAATTTATTTGAAAAATTAATTTTAACCAAAAGAATTACAAATTACCAGCTGCATAAAACTTTGTGTGAATTCAGGAAATATTATGCAATTCATTTCTGAAAACCGTAACGGTAGCTTTTGAACGACTATGCTGTAAATTGAAAGTATTGTAATCTTTTAATGTCTTTGCTTTTTGTCCTTCCCATTCGATGCTATTTCTTATGGGTTTTTTTTTTGTTGTTGTTATTTTGAAACATATTATTTAATTCCGAACTAGTATATATATTGTTCATACGACTGCAATCAGCTGTTATGGAATTATGTGGAAAATATCACGTCATATTTATTCCATAATATTGCGGTACCATTTCAGCACTTGCTGAGCATCACACTTTCCTCGGTTTAATTTGCAAAAACAGTTAATTTAATTATTCCAGTCGAGTTTTTATCAACAGGTATACTTTTCACGTGCGCTTAGAAGTTAAATTCTACTTTCATTTGTGAGAAATTAATA
>JAPMOQ010039860.1:0-17447 GCA_026543055.1 Argiope trifasciata
CAATAAATGAGGTGTACTAAACTTATATTAAATTTACGAATAATTAAATATATTTATTATGATAAATTTGCGTAATTTTTCAATTTTTGTATCCAACTAACATTTTATATTATATTATTTGACTTTTCAATCCCGCGAATTCAAAATGAGTTCTTTCAAATGTAAGATTCATTCTGAATAGCAGGGAGAAATATTCAGTTTCTAAAAATTTTTGCTAATTTCTTCAGCTTTGGGTTTATTAAAAAGCGCTTTTTCAAAATGTATGTGCGGTTACATGTAAAGTTAAAGTTTATATTATATTTTACCATGATTCCATGATGTTTATATTATATTCATGATTAGTTTACCAGTGGTAAAAATATTGCCAGTAACATAATTAAATTATGAAGATATAATTTGTTTAATTTAGAATTTTAGACAGTTTAAAGTCACCTTTAACTATACATTTAATTAAAAAAAACTCTGTGCCTCCGATTTTCGTTTTGTGTAATTTTGTACGTTTATAAAAATTAGATCAAAATACTTTTCAGATATTTATGTAAATACAGATGGCAGCACGAATTATCATTCATTTTCTCTTATTTGAAATGTTTAAATTGTGGGAAATCCGAAAGCATGTAATTATTAATACATTGGAAATTACAATAATATTTAAATATTTTAAGAATAAATTCTTAAAATTTCTAAAATGTGACAAAAAATGTTAATAACTTTGCTTAAATATAATCAGATAGGTTTGACGAAACATTTTTTTTTTTTTTTTTTTTACTTGAAGCACAATTTCCTTAGCCTATTGATTTACTTACATTGACATAAACTTAAAATAGGGAAAAAAATTCCTTTCCTTCTCAATCCATATTATGTATATTCAACTTGCAACACTTGAGACTATCAATTATTCTCGTACAACTCTTCCCGAAATAGTTTAAGTATAATTAAATTATACAGAAATAAGGTATTTTGGAGAAAGATCACGAAATCATATACAACATGTTGCCGCACCTAGAACAATTTGTTATGGATTTAGTAAAAACTATAGATTTAATAGATAAATTGATAAAATTGAATTAGCATTGATTGATAAAATAAAATTTACCAACAGATCTACCATTCTGCTAGCAGACTAACATATCTACCAATCTTCAACATGTACAATTTATATTGAGCGACAAGTTCTTTGAAATCTTTTTTTTAAGTACTCTAAAAGTTTGTTGTTGATTCGGAGTTCTAAATGAACTATCATCTCTACCCCAGAGTACACCTCAGAAATGAAGATAAGAAAATTCTGGTATGGTAGTTGGTTCTCCCCACCAGGTGGGAGTAAGATCTGGTAGAATTAGCAAGATTTGGCAACCCACTATCCAAGTCAGAACGTACTTGAGGGATTGACTAAACAGTGGCTAATAATGGCCCTTAGGACTCAACCACGTTTTTCACTGATTCTGTCGTGGCGCTTTGATTACTCGAGTTCATCCGAATGCTGTCATGTAGAAAGAAATATCCTTTTAAAGATATATAATTATTATCTCTATCGTTCAACAAGTGACTTCGGAAACCATCAGCATATACAAATTTCGTTTTGTTGTACATTTTATCATCATGTAAGACCATGATGGTGTTTTCCTTGATGGTGAATTTTGAATAGTTGAAGGCAACAAATAATTGAAGCTCGAAATCAAGTATGCAATGAATAAAGTATAAATGGCAATATTCATCAAAAACTTTTAATCGCTTATATTTTTATCTGCTAGTATTTTACCAGAACGGATTCGATCGATCAGTAAGTTATAAGTTTGCACTCTACTGTGGATTCTCATCTTTGGGGTAAAGATTTTCACTGACTTGAAACAAGTTTTATTAATATATTAAAATTGCATGTAGCAATTAAAATACTTTTTTTGTACACGTATTAAAAAAAAATTACATTTGAATGAATTACCTAAAAAAAAATGGGGGCCAAGTGCATAATTTAAGAATTACAACATGAGGTATAAAATTGTTTTGTCTGCGGTATGAATTTAATTTAAAAGAAAATGAAACATCGAAATTTTCTGAAAATTATTTTTTATTCATTACAAATAGGATATCAAAATAATGATATGTATGAGAGTAGTAATTTCTTATTAATTTTCTTATAGATGGCAGCACAGGGCAATTCTTGCACTAAATAATGACCATGAAATTTCAAATATTGTATAAAATGGACCAATAAAGTGTAAGAAGAAAAAAATTTTGCTTCAAAACTAATTTGAATAAATTTGTATTCTCTTTTAATAAGCTGTTAATTCTGCTAGGTATTTTATATCAAGCATTTCAAATACCTAGAGAAATTTTGAAGTGGTCCTTCACAACTCAAATAATATCGAATTATCTTTCTAATTTTGCCTCTTATTATTTTTTTAAGTTTTTATTTAGAACTAGGCACATCGTTTGTTTTTCTATAATTCTGTCTATTTGGCTTTAATTTGGTAAATATAAAGAACATAAAATTTATTGGTGTAAAATGTTACATTGGTTATCCAAATGCTAGTCTTCAAGTTAACATCCGATTATGTGCCAAATGAAATTTGAAATGCTATTTCCTCGATATTGAATAAAATGCTAATAATCCAAAAGTTTTAATTAAAGTTTAATTAAGAGTTTTAATTAAGAGTTTAAATTAAAATTATTTGGTGGTTTGATAAATGGGTGATTGGATATTATGGTAATTTCTTTGGCAATAAATTTTAAAAAAATGCATATATGAGCTGATATACATGTATATATATTTAATTTGAGAAATATTTTAGGATTTTTTCTTAAAAAAATACTATTCAAAAGTAAATATCCTGGAAACTTTCACTTCTTTAACTCAGATATTAAGAGACAAGGAAGTAATTTTATTTCAATGGGGAATCCAATTCATTTTAGATGGAATTATAACTGTCAATTTTCAGATAAAAGTGGTGAAAATTGAAGTTAATATTTTACCTTGAAATTTTACTGCCTATTATAATGACTGTTATGCTCGTGAAACTACAATTTAATATTATTATATTATTAATATTTAATAAAATTTGTTATTAAATAAGACATGATTCTTTTTAAAATTTTGAGGGATTTTTTCAAAGAATCTCCACAATTTTAAATTGAAGACGAGCTCTTTTTCATAGATGATATAAAAATTCTAGATTCCCGAGAAGCATCATATTTCACAACTATCTTTCAATAATGACATACAAGGAATTGTGGCTTTCCCAATCCCCAAAGTTTTATACACATGAAAGGAAATTAGAGTGCGAGAAAATTTCTGGGAGATCTATTCCGCTGGTTTAAAGCTGTAACTGAGGGGGGGGGGAACTCCTTTAAAGCTCCTCACATTTTAACACATGGCACTTAAAAGAATATAATTATTAATAATATTTTTTTATATATTTCACTATATTATACGATTGCATTAACTATTTCAATTGAAAAGTTATCAGATTTCAAAATTTGTTTATTATTCATCTGAAAGTTTTAATGTTTTTATAAATAAAGGGGCGTTGAAACATATTAATTTCATAAATATTTGTTTTGTGCTGCCATCTATTATCATATTTCAATACTAACTAAAATTATGAGACATGGATATTTGAATTTTATAAACAAGCATCATTAAATATTGCAATCACATATAATTTTCCGTAAATAGCAATACGTCCATTAAATACATGATTTCAAGGAAGAAATATTAGAAATTAATTTAAAACTCTCAGCAATATTTTTTTGCTAAGCTGATGATATTATTTGTGTTTGAAGCTTATCAACTACTTGCAAATTTTTTTACAACTAAATTAAATCTCTTTCAGAAGATAAGAGTTACAGAAGATTTGTATAGGTTATTATAAAAGGGGATTTCGGAAAAAAATCAGTGCATAAATTTTCTTTCATTATTTTTTATTTGTACTTACAATCTCAAATGTTTCTTTCAAATTTTTTAATTAGATGTTTCTAAAAATAAATTAAATTTCCATTTCGGATGGAATTAATTAATTTAATTTGAATAAAAATACAAAATCCTTTTCCAGTCTTGCGAAAAATTATTTTGTCTTTGTCATATCGTCTTATGAATATTTATGAATTATGAAAACTTTCAAAAATTCCAACATCTTCCATAATATATTAATTTTATACCACAGAAATAGGTAACGATTCTTAATTAATCTATACTTATAATAAAGCTCAGTGTGAGTGTGTGTGTGTGTGTTGGCGCTCTACAGGCCAGACCGTTGGACTTACAGCTATCACATTTGATACATGTATACCTTGGAGGTCAGAAATGTGCACCTTGGAACCCTTTTTTCGAATTTTTTATTAGAATTTGAATTAATTAAAATTTAAGCGAAATTTCGACGTTTTTTTGCTATAACTTTTGAAAATATTATCGCACAAACATGATTTTTACATCAATTTAAAGATTTAAAAAAATTAGCTTTCTAATGGTATAAGTGTTTTAATGTATAAATTAAACTTCTATTTTTAGCGAATTTTTAAAGAAATATTTTAACCTTGTTTTTTAGCACGTGACCGGATAAAATAAAAGAAAACAATGACAAAAGATCAAATAAACTAAAAACCACCTTCGCAAATGAAATCTAAAGAAATGCAACTTTTAGCACGTGACTGGATAAAATAAAATATATGTATAATGTGATATTTTCTAAAAAAATAAATGTAAACCCGAGGTTTCTGTATTCGTTTGCAACATCTAAATCATTTATTCAATCACTTTCTCTCTTTTTCGCTTTTTTTGAAAAACATATTTAATTTTTTGGAAACATCACCGAAAAAAACATTTTTAATATTTTGGAAGCCTAACCGATTAATTATTAGAGCATTAAACTCAAAAAGTTTTTCCTAATAAAATTACCGACTTTTTAACTACTAATAACTGAATCTTTTAACTTTAACTATTTCTTAAATTTTGGCTTATGAATATGGGATTTAATTGAAAATTTTATAACGCATTACTCATGGCGAACCAGCTGGTTGCCAAAGGCGGCTAGTAATTAAATATTTAAGTTCTTAAACAAAGTTGTTTTTATTAACAAGCATTATTTAGAATCTCGGTCTACTTAAAAATTTAGACAATTACTGAATAATTTCTTAATCTCAGAGAAAATTTAGTTCTGATTTCTAATCCACCTTGTATGGATCATGGATTAAATATTCTTCTGTTGTTACCGGGCGGAATACTATAGATGGGTTAACAACTCTGGTGCGTTTCTGTTTGGTTGGCTGGAGTTCAAAATTACAAAATATATGCCAAGAAGACTGTATTTTATTCAAACGTATTGTTAATGCAAATAAACTAAACCAGCCTTTTTTATGAGGATAATTGCTGCTTCATACTCAAAATTCGATGAAAATACAATTTATTTTTACATTTATTTAATTGATTTTCCGTGTATTAGTTTTTATTTACATATTGGGTCCTTAACTCTCTGAATCTTTCGGTATTCAAAGTGAATATTTAGATAATTAGTTAACAAAAATACTAAGTAATATCCTTTTGAACTTTTTATAAATTGTGAACAGAGTCATGTGTATAATGAGACTATTTCAGAATTATGTAAGGGAATAGTTGATCATAAAATGTATGTAGATTTGCAAATGAGTAAAATACATAAAATCTTGTAATTTAGGATTGAATAAAAATTGGGAAATGCCAATCGCAGACAAAGTATAAAAACATCTTTTATCATGTGCAGACATCGTTCTAGTAGACATCTTACTTTTTCGTGAAATCAGAATTTGTTATGGTCAGAGTTTGAAAATTCATTCACCAATGGCAGAGAGCAGCATTGTTAACACTTTGGACCCTACCGATGATGTATCTCGTCTTGCGGATATTTCCAAATTCTAGTTTCAGAGGGTTACAATTTGTCAGGTAAAGAGCTTAAAGATATTCTTCAGATATGTATTAAAAGTTCAATCGATTTAAATTGGCATAAGACACAAGTTTTAGTCCGCAGAATTTTTTAATCGAATGTATTTGAAAGACGAGATATTTCCTCGGTAGCACTGAAAGTGTTAAGGATAAAATGAATTAGAAAAATGGCTTAAGACTTTATTCGATTTTGTGGAACATTGCCGTAAACGTGCTAAGTAGAGAACGAATACTTTTATTACTAAGACATATGTATGTTCTTTATCAGTATTATATATTTGTTTCAATTTTATATATATAAAATCTATGAATATAACACCATTTGCATTAAGTTAAATTACGCGCTCCTTCTTCAAATTAAAAAACTACATATCTTTAATCCTATTTTACTTATATTTTCTAATTAAACGCATAATTAATGAATCTTTTGTTGCTTATCTTTTGAGCCATGGTAGCGCTGATAAAGCTTATAACCAAGATATTCTTTATTCGTTATTTTAATTCTTCAGATGATATGAAATCAATAATTTAGCTTAGTTAATGACAGTTTTTATTTATTTTGAAAAGAAGGAACACTTCAAAAGAATACAGATTATTATACTTTGAAATCAAACAATGCAGCTGCTACTATTTGCATATTTTTTTAATTACACATTGAGATTACTGAACACTTAAAAATCAAATCCACGAATTCATTAGTTATATATTTTTTAATCTAAAACTTTCAGAATAAATTCTCTCTTTACTAAATAAATATATTGATATTTTACAGGGTTTTATTTGCAAAATATAAAAGAGAAAATATTTTTAAATCATTTCCATTCACATTTTTTCTTTAATTATAAACACTCAGTATTTGAAATCTTACTTGTTCTTTTCAGATATTCCTTTCGATATCTGTAATTAATAGTATTATTTTTATAATAAGGATTAGTCAATGCACTTCAAACTATAAAATGTTTGCTTAAATATTATTTTATTTTTTATCTATTTTATTTTAAAATGAAAAATTTTATAAATAGGTTATAAGTCAAAACTAATTTTTGTTTGCATATTAATTATTTTTATTTTGCAGTCATTTTTAAGTATTCACCATTAGGTATTATAAATAAGTCATTCAGAAAGGAAAATGTTATTCTTATTTTTATTTATATACTTGTTTTTATTATTTTATGTTAATGACGGATTTTTATTCACTATCAGCTCTTCTTCACTGGGAGATGTTATCATTTCAGTATTATTGTTGAGAGAAAGGTCAGATATTTTAAGCAATTATAAGGATTTTTACTTTAACTTTAAGCACTTTCCATGAGTTCAGCATTTATAAAGGTGAGATTGATTTAGAATTGGAAGGAAAAGGGAGTTGTGTAATAAATAATGCAGGTTTTCAGGACCATGATTATGACATTGGTAATCAATTGGAATCATCATTAGAATCTGATTTAAATTTTCGCATTGCTGGGTCTTTGATTGATGATAGAAGAACAGAGATGCATGCTACTAGCAGCTCTGCTTCAAGCTTATCATCGCCGATTAATACAGTATATAATTTGTTGGAAATATACTGCATATCTGTCGTAACAAGTTCACCTAACAAAATAATGAATTATGGTAATTGAAATGAATTGAATTAGGGCAATTATGAATTGAAAAGTGATAAGACCATCAACACCTTTCGAACAACATTCAATTAAGGGAAAATAATTTCTCAGATGAAATAAAGAAGAAAACATCATATGCTTCAAGGTATTTGCTTGAAAAATGTGAGGAATTATCAAATGAAGATACTGTTTCATTGAAGAAACTTGTGTTAATCTATGATGACAAATTACGTAAACATAATTTACCTTTTAAACTCAATACCACTAACAAAATCAGTGATTTAAATATACACACCAAACCATTTATCTACAGTGGAAACAGAAATAAATTTCATAATCAAAGTACTCAAGCTCCAGAGCTGAATTGTTCATTATTTTTTGCTGATTTTATTTTCAGGTATTAAATGTGAATCAGAAATGGGTGAATTATTGTTATTACCAAAACAAGTGATATTTAGAAGATGCAATGAATCGTTTGTGAAAAATGACAATGATATACGAAAGAATTTGCGATTACTTTATAAAATGAATGATGGCAACTATTAGTCTTGGTTCCCTTCTGTGAAATTTAGAATAATGTCAGTTTTACAGACTCTTGGATTCCTCAACAAGGCAGAAAATGATGAATATATTTGAGATATAAGAAATTTATTTGTTGGTTACTAATTCGATTTTCAATTTTTAAAGTAATAAATGACAACCTTAATTCAGATCCACTAACAGTTTTTTAACAACTTATTGTATCAACTTATTCTTATCATTTGCAGCATTTTTTTTTAAATTGTATAAGTAGAATAACAAATATTAACTACTTAAAATTAATCAAATAAGAGATTGTAGTTATATTAATGTTCCTCTTGAAAGAAATATCTTTTTTTTTACTTCTAGATCCTTATTTTCTGAATTTTCAGTTTTGTGCTTATCTAGACGTATAACTTATATGAAATAAGTTCAAACAATGACTTCACATTTCTGTCAGAATAGAAAGAATTTGTAAATTAATAAGGGTTATCAAAATTTATAGATAATAAAAAGTTTTGTTCAATAAATAAGGTATTTTTCTCTTATTTGTACACTCTCAATAATAATATAAAAACTATGTTATTACGTTGCCATAATATCATTATCATAAGGAAATTCATTTTATATTATATCAGTGGTGAATATATCAATGCAATAAATGCTAATTTTAGTATATTTACAAACAAAATGTAATTAAGTTATTAATAAATATAAATAGCAAATTTTCTAATTAAATATTCAAAATTTCTTTAAATTCTATTTTGAATTCAAATATAATTACATATAGTTCTTCTTTGAAAGTCACGAAAATTAGAATAGGTGATCAATTATTTCCATATTTTTCGACAATATTATAATTTATCAATATTTTTGTGGGAGCTGAGAAGTTATCAAAAAAATTTTTAACAAGAAATATGTGAGCATTTAATTGTTTTTGAAAAGTTTTGAGTGGGCATTTTTTACCATAAACGGCTCATTTATCTCAGTGATTTTTTTTCAATACACACGAAATTATAATAAAAGTACAAACGTATTTCATAAAGTAATAATTTAATAGGTTTCCAAAAACTTAAAACACAATAATTGTACATTAAAGTTATCTTAAATAAATATATTTTATCATATAGCAAATCAATTAGGTTTAATAGCTGAAAGATTTTATTCAAACATTGCATACATTCGAAATATTTTGAGCGAGCAAAATTGCTTTGTTATTGTAAATATTTAACTATTTTTATAAATTCTAAAATAATTTCTTCTAGTTTTTATACTTTAGAACATATATACTTTTTATACTTTGTTATTTGCTGTTTGATTGAAGAGTTTGGTTTTGTAATTTGGATATTTTTCCTTTATTTAATTGGAGAAGGTATGCTAAGATCTGAAGCATGTAAACAAAAAGTATTTTTAAATTTCAAATTTTAAATACCAAAACTATTACCTTCAACTGACCGGTATTTACGAAATAAATAAATCTTTAAACATTTCTGAACAATATATTTACTTTCGTCACTTTTATCTTTACAACTATTAAAATAAGAGCTTGAGCTAGAATTTGAAGCAAATAATATTTGAACAATACATGTTACAATTCATGATTACGCTTTTACAATAATATATTTATTAAAAATATTCAGAAGAATTAAGGTAGGAAATATACATCTTTTACATTGAAATCCCCATTTTAGTACTGAAAAGGAGAAATAATTATAATTAACTACCTTTATTTTAAAGTTGGCTAATGGCGTTCTTCTTCTAAACTGACATTTATTCCTTAAATTTAATAACAAAAGCTGTTGAAAGTGAACGATAAAAATACACTAAATATTCTCCGATTCATATAAATTAAATATAAATTTCAGTTGCAATAAATTAGACATCATATATAACTATACATTTTATTGCTTTCTTATTTGAAAAGTCTCTTCAATTGCGATTTGATGTATACTATATATTTAAAGTATTTTGGACATGTTTATGTTTTGTTTACCAATTTTTAAATGCAAAGGACAAGTTTAGTATTTTGCGCCATATGTGAAACTACAATTAAAAACTAATATGAGGGAATTTCATAAAAATTTCGAACCATTCTTGTAAAACATATTTATATCTTAGAAGAACTACACTTTGTATTAATGTTCGACGTCTCTTTAGAGTAAGCAAAACTGATAGATATTCATAAGGAGAAATTAAAATCAAACAATATTCAAATAGAAGGAGAAAAAATACTTTAATTCTACTCAAATGCTCATTATTTTTGATATCAAGACCAGTTTCACAGTCTCTGCGGTGTTCAGTAAAATATTTTAACAAGTGAATACTATCAAATCTATTACGATAATGAAGGAAATATAAGATTTTCTTTTGCAAACGTACGTTAATTATTTGATATTCCGGATTCTCAAAATAAAAAAAAAAAAAATATTAGTCAGTAAATGCTAAAATAAGTAGCTGGTAAAATCGAAGTAGGCTTAAATTTTAATTCAATTTTGGCATCAAGAATTTTAAAAATCCGTTGTTGAATTATTAAATTTATTATTACTACTCTATAGCAAAAGTTTAATCATAATTATTTCAGTATAGAAATGATCATAGATGGCAGCACTAAGTACGAAAGGATAAGGGTGTCTGTACTTCATGTTTACTACCAAGAGCTTTGAAAATAGATCCAGGAAACATGATCGAAAATCGACATGATTAAAATCGTTTATTTCAAGCTGTCAGTTAAATCAGAGATAGGGAGTATTTTTTTCATCTAATTATTAATGAATCATAAAATGGAATCAACACTTATTTTCAGGAGCATTTTTGTTAATAGTAATTCGGTTATGACAAGTTTTACTTCCAAGATTGGCTATTTTTATATTCGCTTAAACTTCAAAGTATAAAAATTTCATTCAAAGTACAGAATTTTTAGTGTATTGATTGCATTTATGAAATGATAATGTATATCGAAAATGTTTTGTTAGGTTATTTTTTTAGAATATTGGAATACACTTGCATTAATAATGTTTCGTATTATTTTTTCCTTAATATCCTTTTTGCATCCTTTTGTCTTTTTAAATTCTAATTTAAAGCCAAATTAATTTTTAAACTTTTATCTTAATTTAGTCCATATCAAAGTCATTCTAAAATATTGTCTTATTTCCTGATACAATTCCATTTCTCTATTTAATTGATTACTCCTGGATTGCATTGGATTGGATTCGTGGATATTAATGTCTCACTATTCTGACCATACTGCGCCAATTGACAACTACTGTGTATTAGCACATTAAACAACATTTTCAATCTCAAAATTTATTATGTAAGACGAGAGATGATTAATTTCTGATTCTTCCGTACTTCAGCTTGTGCGCGCCCTGTGGCGGACCTGCTTTACCTTCCCCTTTTTGTAAATATGTCTGTTCCCGGGAGAGAGGCGGAAAAATACAAACTAAAAAATGAAAGATGTCTTCTCTGTTTTTGGTCACTGCTTCTGCTTCCAAAAAAATGTTAAATGCTTTCATATTTTTTAAATATATAAGAAAATTATTTTCCTCTTAGCGCAAGACGTGGGAGTGCGTTCGGGTCATTTGATAAGTAAACATATCTACATATATTCAGTGGTATCTGAGTAACAGATTAATATTTAAAAATATTCTGAACGTAATAATGGAGATACCCAAGTTTCCTCTAAACATGCCTGCTTTTCCGTGATGAAATAAAACGATATTTAAAATTGCAAACTGTCTTCTTCTTGACTTGCCGTCTCCTCTTGCTTGCGTGTGTAAAAATTTCTAAGCAGTACAAATTTCTTCTTTCTGTAGTTATTATCTACATGTTGTTATTTGATTATTGAATTGAACACATTCAAATCAAGTTCAAGAGATTGGGGACAGAGGGATGCAGTACCTTCTGAAGGTAAAGACCCCTAAGCACTCGAGGCGAAAAGTCTGACTTTCACTCATATGAAGATGACACTCACGCGCTTGCTTCCACAGCCCCTTTTTACGGAGAGATACTTTTAAACATCGCATAGATAAAACACTGATTAAAAATCAAAATACACAGATCCAGGACACTTATTTCTCGGGGAAAGCTTGCTACCTCTAAGCCAGGATGCCGGATTACAAAATTTATATAACCAAGCAGTGTATCAGCCATGTAAAATAAAACCCATAATGAGAATGTAAGGCTCATCATTGCCAATGAGACTATTAGTCTCATTGGCAAGTTTCATCACAATACAAGTCTCACCACAATTAGCACAACGTATCAGAAATAGATTGCATATTCAAATTCTTATCCTCGTATTAGAGATGTTTTTTTCGTTGTATTATGCAACGAACAAACAGGAATGTTTCGTCGTTGTAGATGAGGCTTTTAACCAGCTTCAATAATAGAAAATTGATCGAAAAGTAGGGAATTATAATTTGCATAAGTATATGTCTGATTCTCATCCTCATTGTCGTGGTGGCTCCTTTGAATTCAAAATATATGGAGAGAAACAATTTTTTGTATTATAGAAGAAAAACATATTTTTTCTTTCTTTAATTCTTTAACTAAACAGAAGAAAACATTAGGATTTCCATTTAACAATTTTAGGTATTTCTTTAAAGTATCTACTTTATTGGAAGCAAGTAAACAGATTAGAACTACTGAAAGACATTTATTTTTTCAGCTTCTTTGAAGAAGTCATTTTCTACAAAGCACAAGAGTTGGGGGGGGATGGAATATACGCTTTCTTATTCCAAGTTTATAAAAGAGCCTGAACTGTGAAAATCAGAATGATTACAAAAAATTTTGCCCGATTTTTAAGTAAAATAAGTACAATGTGAGGTAAACAAAAATTTAACTTTAGTATCCTTATTTCCTTATTAACGATCTGCTAAAATTTATTTTTGGTAGTAAGTTTAGCAATATAATTTTTTATTCATTTTTGAGTTGACATTCTTCATTTGCGTCATCATTCCTGCTTGCATTCGGATTTTTTAAAATTTATTTTATTGCAATACTTAAACTTCTTTCATACATTGTTTGCATTAACATTCAATACATGCTTTTTGAACAATGAGTAAAAAAAATTAATTTTTAAATTAAAAAAGTTTTTCATAGGAACATGTCCTATTCCCCTACCTCAGAAAAAACACCCGGTTAAATTCAACTAAAAAACTGAAGTTAAAAATATTTTTTAATTATAAACCAGAGGACAGAATTATTGTTTAAACCTTGTTGACAAGCTTTTGCAATATAACATTGTTGATTTATATGCAGGCAAGGAGTCGTGCAAGAAATCTATACTAATATTATAAATGTGAAAGTTTGGATGGGTGGAGGTTTATTACTCTATCACGGCAGAACGGGTGAATGGAATTGGATGAAATTTAGCACAAAGATAGATTATAGTCAGGATTAGAACATAGACTATATTTTTTTTCCGGTTACTTGAGTGGTTAGTTTTTTATTAATTAAAAACTAACTTTCGCGCCAAACAGTTGGGAACAAATTCCGCCAAAGATGAGTAAAGCTCCAGTTTATTTTCCCAACAGTAATCAAATTAGGTTTTGCATGATTTCTATCGATTATTACTTTAGTGTTTGATGAATTAAATTCAAATGTTGTTAATTGATCAATTTTTCGGATTCATTCTGAAGTACTTTTAAATTAAAATAAAACAGAATATAGGAAATTAAAAATTTCTTATCTGCATTGCATTAACCCAACTGGCAGAGGAAAGTCACGCATTTGCGTTAAGCCAACTGGCGTTGAAAGTTCAAGCGTGATTGTTGACAACTGTGTTATCATTTAAAGTAAAAGTTCAAAAATTATGTGTATTATACTGTTGTAGCTGTCTCAATCTTGATAGGTGAATAACAAATACTTGATTACATTTTAAAAATACACAGACTTAATTTGTTTTACTTCGGGTATACAATATAAATAAATTATTTTTAGATTAGTTATGTGTTTTTGTTATTAAATTGTATTTGTGTTAGTTAAATATTTTTCGTTCATGCTTATAATTTTAAATGTATCGTTTTGAGGTTAAATTTAATTTTTTGATTCGTCATTACTTTTCGAAATGCCCATAAAACTGAAATCTAATCTTTCGAAGAGAAGCAATAAAGCTCTGGCTATGAAAGTAGCTAGAAGATCTGTTTGCAGTTTTAGTGAGCACTTGCGGGCTATCAAACCCCCTCCAGCTTTGATATAAATACAAGAATATATGGCACTCACAATGACCTAATCATTAATACACTAAAAACAGCAGACGGAAAATCCTTTTGTACCAATATTGATATTACAGGATGAGAGAGTACATTGGCATTAAATTACAGTCTGTACGACGTCCGAGGCAACCTGGAGTGATGGGCGGCGTTGTCGTTTTGCTGGCAGATGATTTTAGACAGCCACTACCGACTGCTGAACATACTGTCAGTTTTCATACATCCCCGCTAGGGAATTCGCGTATAGTAGCTAGTTTAATATAAATGTTAATGTTTTAGAGATAATGTAATAGTTGTAAAGTATTTTTACAATGAAAATTTTATAAAAATGTAAAGATCGAAATACAATTCTTCTTTCGTAATTTAAAACGATTCTAGAATTAAAAACTAAAAAAAAAAAACCCAAATTAAAATTGAAATTTTAAATCTTGTTATCTATTACCAAAAAATATTTTTTGGAATTATATCAAGTTTCGAATATGTCTCATGAATAATATATGCCACTGTTATTTCAAATTTCTAAAAATAATAAAATATTTATAAAATGATACATTTTTAAATTCTATAAATGCATACCATTATCATACCACAGAATAAACAACTATAGATAAATGGCAGGTATATTATTGAAATGAAGCTGGTTTTGTATAGTTCACGATGCGAAATTTAGCAAATATAGACTTATATTGGCATATATATCACTCAACTAATGTTATATACTATTCAGTAGCTAAACAGCATCAATATCACTAGGATGTTTCTGTAAAAATTCAAGAAAATAGCTATATATATGTGTGTGTGTTTTATAATTTGTTATTTATACCTTTTCTTCTTCTTTTCAACCACTCATCTACATAATTAGATTGATACACACACATATATATATTCTCGATTTATTTTATTTCCCATAATGCATAAAGAAAACAGCTAATATTTTTTGCGATGATATTTGCGTGATCATCAAGTTTGTAATTCTTTATGCAAAACTTCAATTATTATGCAATGCTTCAATTATTGACTACGGTGGACGTAATCTAAATTAAATTATATATTCCTAATAAGGAAAAAGGAATATTCTACATTATTTAAATGTAATATATAGAATATACTACAGCGTTAAATATATCTAAGGCAAGCAAAAATATCAAATGCAGTTTGCAGCAGGTTCTCATCTGCATAACGACATAAAATAGAATTTTCCCTTCTTTCTCACTCTCACTCTTATAAAAGATTTCACTTCAAAAGAGTTTCACCTCAAAAATTCATCATATTTTACCTAAAATTTCCTCTGCAGTTAATAGTAGACGTATTTCAAAACGACCCCAACACGCGAACATTAATCACTGCTTAATAATTTTTCGGTGACCGAACAATATATCCACATTTAGGAACGACACACCTGCACCAGATTAAGCAGTCTGATTAACGCTTACGTCATCCAAGATAATTATGATTCTGTTACTCACAGACTCTCAACGGATGTTTGGAAACGCTGGAATTGCGTGAAGATGCTGCAAGTTTTAATGTATTAACATTCATTATTATGTTCATTTCTTTTGAGAAGGGCGTGAATGTTATTGGTTCACTGAACTTTATTTAAAAAAAGTTAGAGGGTGTGGACCACATTCACGGAAACTGGAAGAAAAAGCAGCTTATTTAGTAAGTGTTATGAGTAAGATAGATTAGGGAATATCTCGTAGGTGTTGTATATTTTAATAACATTTCGTGATGAGGAGATAGTGTTAATGATAGTCGATTAAAATTAAGATTTTTTTGTTTAAAAGTTTTTTGCTGGTTTGTTCTACTCAAATTTATATTCTAATTAATAGTCTGCTTAAATATGTGAAAAATGTTTGTTTTGTTTGGTTTTTTCACTAGGCTGTAGCTGACAGATGATTATATCAAAGAATTTATTTACGTATATGCAAGATTGTTGGTAGGCTGACGTTCTGACCTACAGTTAGCGCGATTTATAAGAGACTCCTGCTTCGTACATTCTTGTTATTTAACATGTGCTCTATCTATGAAGTATGTGATAGAGCACTCCTGTGAAAGGGGTTGTGCAAATGAGTGTGTGAGTGTCAAATTCATTCAGCTAGAAGTTTAGGCCTCTGCACTCTGATGTTCAAGTGACCTTACCTTTAGAAGCTACTGCACCCCTCTTACCCTTGTAACGCGAACATGACATCATCATCAATAGTTGGTAAGATTATAGCAGGATGCGTTTTTCGAGTTTTGTGATCATTACATAAAATAAATGAATGCAAGTAATTCTTTTAATAATTTGATACTCTAAAAGAAAATTGAGGTAACGGGCTACCAAATTTCCTCTGATTTTTTAAAAAAGAGAGTCAAATGGGACAAATAATGCAAAAAATGAATTAAATCTATGCATGGATAAAACTGTTAGAAACATTGATACACTGTTGCATACATAAAATTTCTAAACACAAAAATTCTTCATCACTTTATTTGGTATAAAAATATATTAAAAATTCACCAATTAAAAAATCTGTTCATAGTATTAACGAATTCGACTTAACGAAACTGCTTAAATACTATATATTTTTAGATCTTAAAAATTATTGCTAAATCTATAGGAAAGCTAAAGGCAATTAATTATAAATGACAATGGTGATAATTTAGAAACAGCTATTGGAGTTAATTTTTCCTGTTCTAATTAAATTGATTTCTTTTCTCTAATTATTCTTTAAAATTTTAACAAATCTTCAAGATAATATAAAAAATATTCCCCAACACTTACATTAATATGCCATAATGTAATGGCATTTATATTCATATATCATAATGCAATGATATTCACATTGCATGACAATAATTCAGTGAAATCTTAATCCCTCAAATTTTAATCAGATTGAAATACGTCGTACTTAATCTATCATCTTAACAAAAGAGGATTTAGTTAAAGTTGTTTCTTAAGTTAAAAAACCATTTTATAACATTACATTGTTTTGTAATTAACCTAAAAATTGATGAAGTGCTGTTGAAAGTTCTGTGTTTTCCTTGCGTTTTCCCATTTTTTTTCACAACATGTTGCTAAATCAGCTTATGGTGTACTATTATGATGTACGCACATACTTGAAACTTCGAAAATCGTTCAACATATTGAATAATTTTATTGTTTCAAAAGGTTTTCAATCTTTTAGCTTTTAAACGATACTGAGATGCTGTCAATATTCGGAA
>JAPMOQ010039860.1:42447-54123 GCA_026543055.1 Argiope trifasciata
GGTAACGTGCTTCCATCTATAGCCAATATGGTGAACTAATAAAGTTTTATGTTTATGCTGTTATAGGTTTATAATACATTTCTTATCTATCTAATACTATAATACGAGGAATGGTTGTCAAGTCGAAAATCGCCCCAGAATTAATAAACTCCGGTATATTTTTAAAAACAGTCGATATTATTTTGAAACTTCTTTTTACAATGAAATAAGAAAAAAAATGCAATTTGAGAAAATGTTTCAAACGATCATCGAAAACATGTTTTCAACAACCATCATCTTAGTTACAAACACGTGTCGCTCTTATCAGTAGCTGATAAAATTAATTTAATTTCTTCATTAGTCGATTCAAGTTTACTTTCAGTCAAAATGAAGAATTAAGGATCATTTGTATGAAATATATTACCCTAATAATACAAAAACCGATTCACAGTACAAAAAATAATGAGTAGAAATTCACAATTGAAGAGAAATTTTCAGAACAGCACTCGTACAAGGAAGTTGTCATTTATGTAACTCCATGGTGGAGGGAAAAAAATCATCTTTTTGGGGTGTTTTAGATCTAATTGAAAGCCGCAGTTTGTTGGCGTCATGAAAAATTCCAAATGCCCTTTGATGATATAATAAGATGCTACAAATATAAAACGATTTCGATCCACAGTGACAAGAGTCGCTACCCATTCAGTGAAAAAATTGCGATGTGAATAGGAAGCAGTACCAGTACAAAAGTTTGTCTTTATATCATTACAAAAATCTTTATACCGAAAAGAGCTTCTAATATTTATCCGTAATATAAACAACGAGTCGGTATTCTTATATATTATTGATTGTTAACGGAGAATTTCAGAGAATATTTAAAAAAATAAATGATTATAAAATCTTTTTTATTTTGCGACAAAAAGTTATGGAAATATAAACTACGAAAAAAAAAACAATCAAAAGACTAAATAGGTTAAAGCAACCTATTTATGAATCCCTCCCAAATTTTAGTACCTTAAGGACAGGAAAATCATCAGTGACAAAACCATAATTGCAGAGATAACACGGACTTCATAGATATAATAAATTATATAAATTTATTCATTGGAGTTTAATGATGAAAAAAAAAATGAAAATATATACATTGGTTCCAAGACGGGAACTTGATACCAGCAAAATGTACCGGAAAGCACCATGCTTTCTTATCCACCATGCCTCACATCCCTCGGATAGAACAGCGGATTAAGATTCTTAATGCGGATTACTAAGTTTCAAGTGCGATGGAAATCTCGTCAGAATGCACAATTTTAAGAATAATAATGGTTGCGTTTGAGCAGGATTTCGTTTTTAAAATTTCAAGTAAATTGAAACTGTCGAAATTATAATTTGAAATACTTTGATGCCATATTTTATTTTATGAAGTGAGAAATTTGGATGATTTCGCCGTAACGGTAGAAACAAAATAGATAATAATGAAAAAATATTAACGATATATAAATTGTTACGTCAATTTTAATATTCGAACTCATGACTAGCAAAAAGTAACGGATTTCTCCATCAGGAGACACTTCTCTGTATTAGAGCTGTAGACTAAGATTCGTAATGTGATTAATCAGGGGTGAAGACGATTGAAATATAGCCTGAAAGTACAATGCTTAAGAATAAGATTGATTTCAAACATGCGCTCAATCTCTACCTTAAAATTCCAATTAAACAAATAAGCATATATTTCATGTTTAATATATTTACACGGCGATTTATTTTCGCTTTAATGAAAGTTGTAAACGAGTCCATTTGGGGAATTCTTAATTTAAGATCTGCAATTATCATTAAAATATTTTCTATTCATATTAATTCTGTCCGAAATGTAAAAGCAGTTCATTGGTGGATTTCCCAAACTGGAAGAATTTATTCACCATTGTGGATTGCATAATGCTTACAGAATTGAAATTATCATGAGCTTCCACTTCAATAATCCTTGAATGACTCAGCTTTACTAATTTTCGAACTCAATTGTTAAAAAGGTAGAAAATTGGGTAGGTGTCACATGATTTCAATGCCCTATGTCAATTTCAAGTTGAAAAGGAAGCTTCTACTAAATAGGGAAATAAGAGCAAATTCTTTTTGCTTCAAAAAATATCAATACAAAGCAATCCAAAAGACGATATGTCACCAACTTTCAATTTTTTTTCGACAAACTACTCTGATTTGAAATATTTTTTTTTCAAATTGATTTGTTTACAGTGTTTTTCCTTGTTGAGTTGTGCGTCTAATACAAAAATTCTGTTAAAAAGGAAATTAAAACATCCAGTAAGGAATTTAATTGATTAAATTTTAAATTAGGAAAATATTGCTAATAAAATGTTTTAGTATTATTTTTAAAGGGAACAACGTATACATAGAGGGTAACCAAACGATAAATATTATCTAAGTTAAAATCATTTGCCCACGAATTTTGTCAGAACAGAAAAAAAAAGAAGAAAAAAAAAAGAAATAGAAACATCTGCTCGGGTTTTTTTTTTTTTTAAATCGTCTGTTTTCATTTCACTTTTTTTCATTTGAATATTATGACATCTAATGGAATTCTTTATGACATTTTATTCTTTTCATGAATCGGTCGTGGCGATCTGTTTAGTCACTGTTGTTTAATAATCAATGCCTGATTATTGGGATTATCAGAAATATTATGATCACAAGTATTATTTGACTATTTTACTGGAGAATTCGATTCCTCCATGGCGAAGTATATTTTGTTGCCTCTAGAACGTTTGCCACAAAGTTGAATATTTGCAGTAAGGGATGTAGCGGCAAAGGCTGTAATCCTTTAGGAACCAAAAAGTTACACTTAGTGAATGTCAAAATGCTTGAGGACATGAACAAAGATGCTGAGATGTTAGATGTTGTTTGTTTGCGAGAGTTTCAGCTGTTTATGTGTAGTTAACTATTTTGGTGATTTTTGCTTCTCGCAATTTCCAAAAAAACGAATCTAACAGTATAGCAGTAATATAAATATGTTACAATTTTTAATTCTGAAGCTGTAACATAAATTCATACAAAGAATGCTTTAGACAAAATTTCAATTAATTTCTTTTTGCCTTTTTTAGTACGCAATAAGTTGTCGTAGGTACGTAATCTATATCTATCTATACTTATAATAAAGCTCTATGTGTGTGTTGGCGCTCTACAGGCCAGACCGTTGGACCTACAGCTACCAAATTTGGTACATGTATACCTTGGAGGTCGGCAATGTGCACCTTGGAGTCCTTTTTTGAATTTTTAATTAGAATTGGGATTAATTAAAATTTAAGCGAAATTTCGACGTTTTTCCGCTTTGACTTCCGAAAATATTATCGCACAAACATCATTTTTACATCAATTTAAAGATTAAAAAATTAGCTTTCTAATGGCATCAGTGTTTCAATCTATAACTTAAACTTCTATTTTTAACGAATTTTCAAAGAAATATTTTAACCATGTTTTTTTAGCACGTGACTGGAAAAAAAAGAAAACAATGACGGAAGTTCAAATAAAAAAAAAAAGCTATCATTGCAAAATAAATCTAAAGAAATGCAACTTTAAGCACGTGACTGGATAAAATAAAAGAAATATAAAATGTTATGTTTTCTAAAAAAATAAATGCAAAACAAAGGTTTCTATAATCGTTTGCAATATCAAAATAATTAATTCAACGAATCTTCTTTATTTACGGTAAACGCTTGAGTCAAACAATGCATTTTCGAATAATGAGTTTTATATTTCTTCATAATTTGCTCTGTGAGCCATATTTTACAAAATATTTTTATTAATATTTTAAATAAAAGTTGCTACATCAATCAATCTTCTAAATCAATAATTAAAACTGACTGATTTATAAAATTAGAGAATATTATTTGGGAAAAGCGTTCTTTTAGAACTTTCCTTCCGTCATCTTAAAGAAAATATTAATTTCAGGCCAATCAATGCCCGGAATTACTTCAAGGCTAATGAATATGTGATTTAATTGAAAATTTTAGAACGCATTACTCATGGCGAACCAGATGGTCGCCAAAGGCGGCTAGTAAGTTATATGAAAAAGCTTGAGAAAATCTGTTAAGCGATGTTTGCAAGCAACCCAAGAGTGCATTTCACTACCTGCTTAAACACGGTTTTCTTTTTTTTCTGAAAATTATTCAAATAATTCATAATATGCTATTTTTCCTATAATAATTACGAATAATATAACACACGCATAAAATCAATTCTTTACTATTCATGTTCCCATTTTTCTAAAAAAAAAAAATGACTTTATTCATCATTTTTTTAAATATTATTATGCCAAGTATACAAATAAATATGGCAAGTAAGTTAATATTAAGTGTGCCACAATAATTTTTAAAATAAAGAATAAAAGACGAACACCTATAAAGAAAACACCTTTTGAAAAAAGAATATTTCTAATCACAAACTATTTTCATCGAACACTTAACAAATATATTCAGAGGATAAAAAATTAAATCTTATTTAAAAAGTATATTGGAAATGAATTTTCTAAGTTTATTTATTGATCCAAACAAAATAATTTCTGAAAAATGAATCTGACGTAACCAAGAATCAAGTATCGCATCGTCGTCATTAGGTCTCAAAATATATTAACTTACATGGAGACTAATATGAATCTCATAATATGTTAAACTCGGACAGAGTTTCGGTAAGTAAATATTATTTTCAAATTAAATTTTGTCTCATTAATATTTTAGTGCGGTTCAAATTAGAAACAAAAACTTTATTTTTAGATAATAAAACACGAAATTCCTTGCAAGACTTTATGCCGTATTTAAAAAACAAAACAAAAACAAAAATTGAAATATTTTTACATCAAAAATCAAATTTTAACAAACAGTCTTGATTTCTTAGAAAATCTAACAATGTATTCATGCCATGGATTTTGAGGCAAAGTAGTCGATAAATAAAATAAATTCCTTTCATTTTTGTTACCCTTTTGAAAGCGTTATATGTATGTATTTTGTTTAATAGCAACATTTTAAGGTAAAAGACATTCAGAAATACTTTGCTTTATTAAGGAATGAGATCTTAAATTATTATTTTGATAAGTAAAATTTAGAGAGACGATTTTTCCCTTTAAGTAAAACCACATGAAATACTTCCTACTTAAACCATTTTAACGATAAGGAGTTCATTTATGAGCGCTAAGTGCTTTTAGGGATTTTTCTTCCACCTGGCAGTCTTATCTTATCATAATCTACTATTGCCAAAAAAAATCATTAACGTAGGGGGATGGCACAGACGAAAAAACACGCCTTTTTCGACGGTTCAATTAAAAGTAGGAAAAAACCGTCAGTCTTGGAAACAACTGAACAGATCGAAAAAACACAGTTCCGACCGTCTGGAAGTGCTTTTCGGAAAAACACGTCTCCCCCGCTTGGAGGGTTAGTATCTACACTAAATGCGTATCTGTGTTTTCTGAATCTACTTGCTATGGAAAAAAGATCTTGCTGAATAATACCTCCATTTAGTAAAATGGAATTCAGAGAATATCTGCTAATTGTTTTTGCACTTGCATCAAAAACCACTCCAAACACATTCGCTACCACTAACGCGTCTATGCATTACAAATAATATGTAATTGTACCAAACAATCTATGTTAATAGATGACACCTTTTCTATTACAAATAAAAGATAGCAAAGAAGGGGTTATCTAATTAAATAGATGGTCCTGATATCAGGCGTGGGTAGTGGCAGTGAACGTGTTAATGGTGTAGAGATTTTCTAAGGTTCATAAACTGATGGAAAAAAATCCCAATTCCAAGAAAAATTATTGTACAGTAATGAAATTTTAGGAATAAATTTGTATAGGTAACATATTTAATTGATTAAAGTTTCAAGATCACAGGTAGAGCCATTTGAAATATGAAATGTTGCTACATTAGTAACCGGTGTAACCGCCAGAATTTTGAATGCAAGCATGCAAACGTGCATGCATTGTGTAGTACAGGCGTCAGATATCAGTTTGTGGGACGGAGTTCCATGCCTGTTGCACTTGGGCGGTCAATGCAGGGACGGTTAATGCTGGTTGTGGATGACGCTGGAGTTGTCGTCCAATGATGTCCCATACGTGCTCGATTGGAGAAAGATCTGGTGATCTAGCAGACCAAGGCAACATGCCAATACTCCGTAGAGCATGTTGGGTTACAACAGAGGTATGAGGGCGAGCATTATCCAGTTGAAAAACACCCCCTTGAATGCTGTTCATGAATGGAAGCACAACAGGTTGTATCACTAGACTGACGTACAAATTTGCAGTCAGGGTGCATGGGGTAACCACGAGAGTGCTCCTGCTGTCATACGAAATTGCTCCCCAAACCATAACTCCAGGAGTAGGCCCTGTGTGTCTAGGCCGCAGACAGGTCCCTAGCAGGCGTTCACCTGGCCTCCTTCTAACCAACAAACGGCTATCACTGCGACCAAGGCAGAACCGGCGTTCATCAGAAAACACAACAGATCTCCACTCCGTCCTCCAATGAGCTCTAGCTTGACACCACTCAAGTCGCAAACGGCAGTGGTTTGGAGTCAGTGGAGTGCACTGTACAGGGCGTCTGGCTCGGAGCTGTCCTTGAAGTAACAGATTTGTAACAGTTCGTTGTTTTACTGTGGTGCCAACTGCAGCTCGAATTTCAGCAGCAGACGCAGTACGATTAGCCACAGCCATACGCCGAATACGACGGTCTTCCCTCTCAGTAGTACCACGTGGCCGCCCGGAACCTGGTCTTCTTGAGGCTGTACCTTCCCTTGACCACTGCCACCAATACTCATGCACAGTGGATACATTCCTGCCAAGTCTTTCAGCAATATCGCGGAAAGAAAACCCACCTTCTCGTAGCCCTACAACACGACCTCGTTCAAACTCAGTGAGCTGTTGATAATGTCTTCTTCGTCTTCTCAGAGGTATCCTTGACTAATATTAACCCACTACGTCAAATCTCAACGGTAAATAACGATCACGAAGCTTACAGCGGTTATTTAAAGCAAACCTCATTTGCATGTTCATAGTGTCGGTACTAGCGCCACACTTATGCGCGTAGCTCAAAATTCGAATCAACGTCATATTTCAGATGTATAAACACGCATACCAAATTTCGTTTATCTAGCACAGCTCCTTCCTAGTGTTGGGATTTTTTTTCCATCAGTGTATATTGCATGGTGGTGAATATAATAGTTCACATTGCTGTAGCTTATATTTTATCCACCTCCATGTGTTCTAAACTTTCATATTCTTGCATAAATTACTTATATAAGATTTCCATAGTATTATTTTTGTTTCATTTATTCTAGAAATCATTAAGGTGATTGACTGCATTTTCTTTGTAATTTCCTAGCAATGATTCGGAATTTTCCTTTAAGGGTAACTGAACTATAAATCTTCCTGCTTTATCTCTTTTATAGGTTTTAACAAAATGCTCCTCACAATAAATTTCTTCTTCACTCTTTGCTATTTTTTTAGCATTATCCGGCAATGATTCGAATTAAAAAAATCGTTCAACTGCATCATCTAAATTTGGTTCTCTAATGTAATAAAAATTCGTTTGTTGAGGTAACTGAGAAAGAATGCCTGTAACTAAATAACTGAATTCAGTATTTTTTTTTATATTACATCTCCATTTTGCATAGAAGTTTCCTTAGGTTCTAAAATCTCAAAAAATAGCCCACTTCCCTAATAATAAATCAAATTGACCAGGTGTGTGGAAATTGCAATCAGCTAGTTCAGTTGAAGAGAGAATATTTAATTTCGATACAAGAATCTCATCTGTTATTATAGGAAGAATAGAACATTTCACCATGTCTGAAAATGAATAAATTCGATTTGATATTTCAATGTTAGAAGCGTGTTTAATAAACTGCGTAGTTTCATTTGTACTAGTTACACATTGCTTTATAGATTTGAATTTGATTCCCAATTTTCTAGCTGCATCTTCTCGAAGAAAACATTAAGCATTAAGCAAAGCCAGTCTTTTTTTGAAGGGACCCGAGTGCAAGAAACCATTTGGGGCCTTAAATTTTAGCAAAGTGTAAAAAAAAAAAAACACATTTTCCTAAGTATTTAATGATATTTTGGTTTGCTATTAATTACTCCAGGAAAATGACAATTTCTTTTACGATACTTAATACAGCAAAAGCGTTTAAGCCTTAGACTCATATGCTTGACCGATGACGATAACTTATTTAATTTTATTTTGCATGGTAAAAGGTTCAGCATTTATTATATTTAGTAACTGGCAATGCAAAGGATTGTAAAAAAAAAATTATTAGCTATAGACAAAAGTAGATAGCTGATGATTCGCAAGTCCATTTGAACTCAGTTTCAGCCTCAACTTTTTTGCGTCGGGCACGCCGCTCTGTCTTAACGGTCTGATGGGGATATCCTTATTCATAAATGAACTTTTCCCGCCTTTTTACAGCTATTACCACGATCTTTGCCTGATAAAGGCGTCAGTTGATGCTCAGCCAGCCACATGGGAACAAGCTTGTAGACTTTTAGAATGTGTAATATTATTTTTGTTCAGGACACTGTTCTAATTTTTAATCACAATGGGGGCCCCCTTCTGTAGCGGGGCCTGAGTGCATAGCACCCCCCCCCCAAATGGTCGGCCCTGACCCTAAGTCAAAGCATTGTTTAAGAGTCCTCTTAATTCAGCTTTGCGACCATCTGCAGTTTTTACATAAATGAGAAGAGTATTTATATTATAACCGATTTATTCGCTTCTGACAACTGTTTAGTCTCCCTCGGATTCAATATCAAAACAGAGACTTCCGTTTGCTCGTTTAGTTTCGGTTTCACTATCGCATCTGCTTGACCTGTGCCCTTGAATCTGAAGTGATAGCTTGAATTTCAGCTGACTCCTCATAAAAGAGCAAAATTATGTATTTTTCTACAACTCGGAAGATTGCAAGAATATTTTGATTTGCCCATCCCCGGTTCAAGACTGTTAATGCACGATTTATTATTCTTAGCAAAATTCTTTGTATCCTCGATAGATATTATGCACTCATAGCGTTTTTTTCCAATCTCTTAATTCACCGAGGCCGACATAACAATTGTAGTGTATTGAATTAGATTAGAACTTGCCCATTAGGCGGGAAAATAAAGATTCGGTCAGTCCGCCTTTTAATCGGACTATGTGCAGACGGCCATATTTTGAAAGGTAACGCAACTAGATAGTTTTTGCATAAAATAAAAGCTTTAGCACTGGTATTTTTATTATTGACTCGCTGGTACCGGGCGCTTTGCTACCGCAGAAGAAATAATTTTGGAAATATCGTTTGAAATTTGAAATAGTTATCTTGTTTAATTAGGAATTATAGAAATAATACTACTTGTTTTCGTATCGGAAATGAATTCATTCATTGAAATTGAGCGATACATAAAGAAGAAGCGTAAAGAATATTAATTCTATTTTTTTAAACTTTATTATTCAAGACTTTAGGGTTGGCAATTCAGCAGAAACAAATAAGCGCAAATAATAAGTATTGAAAGTTTCATTGAGCGGTTCGGCATCAGAGACATAAAACAGAGGCGGTATAAGAGACATAACACAAACATTCATTTTTATTTATTTAGATTACTTATTAGATAATTTTACTCTGCCTATAAACATCCCGTAAGTGCAAGAAGGGAGTATTCACAGTTTCATCGCAATCTGATGATCGGTATGACAGAGACATACATTCATTTTTATTTATATAAAAACTGCAGACTTTTATTTATACTCACATACATTCATTTTGATTTATATAGAGTTTTCGCCCTTTTAGATGCACTCGTACTTTAAAGGCTTTCATATTTACTCGGAATATGGTTAAAACTTTCTAAAAAAGAGCTTAGCTTTTTTACAAATTCCATCAAATTTTCAAATGTTGGAATTTCTGCCATATTTAAAGAAAATTCGAATTGCTTCTTTGTTTCTTTGTCTACTTTCTGTAGAATGATGTTAACTAGCATTAAATCAGATAGTTTAGTTTGTTCGAATTTATGAACCTTTAACGCTGTGATGTTTTAACAACCGCAAAAGCATTAAATAATTAAAACCCATTACCAGAGTCATCAAAAATTAAACCGAAACTAATTATATCGGAATCGAAATTAAAATTTAATTCGGAATTAAACAGCAAAAAGTAAATAAAAATAAAAGATAAATGAAATAAAACATCTTATTTAAATATAGAAATCTTGATTTAAATATAGAAATATCTAATGAAAAAACTTTAATAGGCATTTACGATAAAAGGAATGATTTTAACTTTAAAATAATAAAACTTAGTAATTATCATTCAAATTTAAACTCTAAAATTTTCAAAAACCTAATCTTTTCACAATTTAACAGAATTAAAAAAAATTGTAACAATAAGATTTCTTACATTGCAGCAACTAATAATCTACTTAAAAACTTAAATACTAATAAATTTCCAAAAAACTTTTGCAATATCGAATCATTAATTAAAAAACAATTATATAAATTCTAACTAAATAACTAGTTTTACTCAAAAGATGGCGCTCCTAGGGTTCTTTTTGATGACGTTGTTTATGACCGAACAATTACAGATATAGTATTACACTTTTTATTATGTTCGTTCTCGGCTAGTGTTTAAAGAAGCGTTTTTAGCTAGGCGAGTGTTTTTTCTACTTTCTTATTTTATTTTATTCTTGTGACTGTCAGATTTACTGTGATTTTTTTGGTTTTTAGTTTTACTTATTTTATAAAGTCTATTTTAAAATATATGATATGTAAAATTTTAATTTGGTTTTTTGTCTTTATACATTCTTGTATTGACAAATTTGTTTTTATGGTTTCATGTTTTATTGGTTGCTGTGACTTTGTTCAAATTTAATGTGTTTTCTTGTGTGATACTATATCCAAAACCTCAATATTCTGGGATTTTCGGGTCACGAGGAGTCAATTTCTTGACGAAAGTCAGACTCTTCACAGAAAAAATCCCTGGTTTGAATCCCTGTCTGAGGGTGACCCTTGAGAAAGTCCTCAGACCGGATTCTTTATTAATTGTTTCAATCATTCTAATATTTATATTTTGTCTTGTTCGAATCCGAAATAGTTTTTGGTTCAGTTTCCTTAATTAGTTTCGTTTTCTCTTATATTGCTAATTTATATGTTTCATTAGTGTTTTGGTGGTTTGCTACATTCGCGCACACTAAATTCCATGACTGCCTTATAAATTTTGAGTTTAAATTTTAGTCTTGTTCGAATCCGAAATAGTTTTTGGTTCAGTTTCCGTAATTAGTTTCGTTTTCTCTTATATTGCTAATTTATGTGATTCATCAGTATTTTGGTGGTAGCTGCATTCGCATTTACTTTGATTGCCTTTTAAATTTTAAGTTTAAATTTTAGTCTTGTTCGAATCCGAAATAGTTTTGTTTGAGTTTCCTAATTATTTTCGTTTTCTTTTATATTGCTAATTTATATATATATATATATATATATATATATATATAACTAGCCGCCTTTGGCGACCAGCTGGTTCGACAATCTTACTGATGTTTAAAATTATCAGTAATGCTCTATATGGTTCTCTAACTATCTATCAGCAACAGATGATTAAGCTGCAAGTAATATAAAAACATTTTTTTACTGAAACGTTTTATCTTTTTTTTAATGTCAATATTGAAAATATTCATCAGCATTTCAATCTTA
>JAPMOQ010039868.1:0-95214 GCA_026543055.1 Argiope trifasciata
CTTGAAGGTATTTCAGTTCAAATATTCTTCTTTTTTCCCATTTGTATGGCTGAGCAAGAAAAATTCGAATTTGCCGAAGACGCAAAAGGCTTTCATTTGCATAACCCACAAAAGAGAAAACAGAAAAGCATAATTTATTGTCGGTGCTTTCACTCTCAAAATGATTTTCGTGATAAAAATTTATCCAAGCAAAACAGCTTTTTCCTTTCCATTTTTACATAAGATATGCTTATTGACATCCCTCTCCATTCTTCTGGGAGATAAATATGTGTTACAATGCAGAATTCAGAAACGAAGGTATATGCTTTTTTTTTTTTTGGAAAAAAAATTCTTCTTCTTTTCCATGCAAGATGAAAATCATATTTTGCATATGATTCTCATGCAAATACAAAAATATTGTTGCCATTTTTATTTTAATAAAATATTGTCTATGTAAAATTGCCCTAAATAGTTCCTTTCATAAAAGTATCCAAAAGTTAACGCAAGATTTTGAATTGCCACCATTCATATAGTAAAATGTCGGCAACCCAATTATAAACATTATTTAAGAATTCTTAGTTTAGGCCTAATAAAAATGGAGTGTTATACGATTGAACAACAGGAGAATAAACAATATGGCTACGCCCACTTTTCAGATTCAAACACCTATAAAACAAGCTCGTTTTTTGCTCAAATTTTACATTTTGAAATCGTAAGGCATTTTTAAAAATGGAGTAAAAGGCATGAAATTTTTCATGAATCTTCAAGAATATGTGTTTTATAAAACTTAGTATGGGATTATCCTAAAGGTGTGTAGTAATTTTTTTTAAATATCCAAAATCAGAATTCCTGCATTTTTCAGTTTTCTTAAAATATTTTTACAATAAAAAATTAAACACTGTTTACAGGAAAAAATCCATACTATGTTTTATGTAGTATATTAAAAAGAAGAAAAAAAAGTCGGAGAAAAATTTTATATTTAAAAAATTTTAAAGTTTTTTAAAAAGTAATTTTTAAGTAAGTAATTTTTTTAATGTATTACATTACTTTTTAAAATTTTTATGGAAGCGATATGGTTGAATTTCTTTGATGTAGCGCTGAATTTCCTCTTTCAATTCAAGCGTGCTTGTAAGATTATTGGTATAGATTGTTGGCTTCAATTAACACCATAAAAATATATCCAATAGTGCTAAATCCCATTATCTAGGAGACCAACTGTCAAACTTTTGTACTGTGGTCCCCAGACTTCCACTATTTTTGAAATATTGTGCAACATTTGAAAACACGTTGTTCCATTGTCCAACTCTCCATTTTTACAAACCCTATGCTATCAGCGATGAATGGTTATTTTAATTGATATTGTTAGTTGGATTTTCAAACACTTTGCAACATTAATGGTGGCAAATTCAGATCTTATGCTAGTTTTGGGAAGCCATTTATAAAATTTCCTAGTAATAGAGATTTATCTCTAACACAAAATTATCCATCTTAGGTAAGACCGGAAACTCCACAACTAGTCAGATTTCAATAACAAAAGAAATGAGGATTAGACCAAGAAAGAAATGTGGGCAGGGAATGGAGTAATTCCTTTCTTCCAATATTAGTATAAAATGATCACGTCCCTTTCATGAGTGCTTTACACTTCGTAGTAAATTGAAGAAAGCTTGATGTGCATATTGGTGGCTTCCTTTTTAGCTAACTGAAACCAAAATGTGATATATAATCTAAAGCATTTTAGGTACAAGAGCACTCACCAAATTTAATTTATGATAAAGAAGTGGTTTTAAATTTAGGATATTACATGATGGAGATATTGTATTTTAATACATTCAAATATACAGAGGGTTCATCCATCAAACAGACTGTTTTTAAAATTTCATACTGAACTATCTTTAAAATCCGAAATTGAGTACCCGATCTTATTTCTTTAGCTTTATACGTTTTGTTGCTAGCATGTTCACTCATAATGCTCAAACAATAGACAGAAAAATAATCATGTATAAATTTCGTAGATTTGATATAAAAACTCCTAAAATACTTTTGTGTATTTCATCCCTCTAGTTCGGGTAAAATTTCATTCCTCTAGTTCAAAAGCTTTTATTATTATTATTATTATTTATTGTATTCGCTAAGAAATAGACTTTATACCAAAACCGAGTTTCTATGGCCCATTGATTTCTGAGACATGAATATTTATTAAAACTTGTAAGTATAATATTCTCTATTTAGCTGGGCATGTAAAAGAAGTATTAAAAATATTTTTTTAATATTACACATTACTTTTACTTAAAATAGGAGCATTTTTGAAATTATATTAGTATTGCTACCTTCTTTCGGCATTTTTCTTTCGCATTTTCTTTTCATTTCTCCTTCCCCTATTTAAATCAACCACATTCATTAATTATTTCACTAATGTTTTTATCCTTCAAACTTTTATTTTCTCTTCTTTCATTATTAGATATTCGCATTAATATTGTATATATATTCTCTTTCTATTTTTTTAAATAAATGTTTCTAAAAGCATAAAAAAATTCAATTTTTTTAATGGAAACTTTTCAAATTAACGTGATAAAAATTCTGAAAAGTACATAAATATCTGACACAGAAAACATAAGAGTAAAAATATTTTTCGAGACTTAACTTAAAATACAACTTTCATAAAGATCGATTAATTCTTTCTGAAGCACTAAATATTCAAAATTTAAATTTCTGATACACAATCTGAGATATTTAGAATTATTTGCTCAGCTCAATTTATAATAAAAGTGAATATATAAGTTTGCTTATGTGTCTTCGGACCCTTTACATGAAAATCCATTGGATACCAATTACTAGGCTTAAATATAATGACGAGAAAAATATTAAATGCTTAACGTTTAATGATTTTATATCGAAATTTTACTTAAAACTTTAATTAATTCAAGAATAATTAAAATGTGTTTTTCGCCAATAACGAGCCAAATTTTTAATACTTAAGAATGAATTTTCGTCACCCTATATATCAATTTATATTTTTATTGTCAGCAATTTCAGTTTTGGGAGGCCTATATTATAGTTTAGGCCTATATTATACATAATTGGCAATACAGTTTTTTACTGTTACAGTAAATTGTAAATGATATTTGGCCTTAGTAAATATTTAATTGCATTCTTTTTTATTATAATGAGGATCCGCTGCGTATTTCCATATTCTTTAGCATTACTGTTTAATTATTTCTCGTTACTACATGAGTGTATTATTAATAAAATACTCTATTATATTAAAAAATTTCTATACATTGAAAAATAATGCTTCCAGTTTTTTCACCTTTTTATTAGTATGTTGCTAGCCTGCAGATTTTTTAATCAAGTAGAAATCTAGCACTTTAAATATTGAATTAAACATCAGATTTTCATTAAGAGACAAAGTGCAACCATAGGATTGTCAGGTAGGTGCTGAAAAATAAAAACAACAACGTAATTTAAACAAATGTTGCTATTGCCATTTTGCTAGATAGCATCAGATAGATTCTTGTACACAGTGAACTGAGAAGATGCAGGGTTACTCCAATTAACATGTTTATTTGTTTATCCTAATTTTATACTTAAAAATTATCAAGGAAAACTTTACTATCTAGTTCAGTCACATATTTCATTGAAATCAAATACAGCATAAAGTTACGTCGAACTATTTGGTCACAAACTCGGGCTATTTTTTATTAAAATAGAAGGCCAAATACACTTTATCACAAATAACATCGTGTAGCAAGACATCGAGAATAATAATTGATTGAAATTGTGAATGAACGTCCATTTTATCTCTAAGACTTGTTTTCAAGGAAGCTAAAATTTAAAATAATATAATAACCATTTTCTTTAGAGTAATATATCCCATTGAAAGCCGTTATACTTTTTATATGGGTATGTATTAATCCGTTTTACATGCGTTCTGTGATGAGGAAAAGATTTATATATAACCTGATATTTAATTATTTGCATTATCTAGGGATAGTATTAAGAGCAAATATTGTATTTCAAATTTAGATAGATTCATCAGTTCTTTACAAAAGACATAGAACAGTAAAAAGATTTGAATACGATTTTAAAAAAAATAATGCTTCCTTCAACCGATTTTATGTTTTACAAAATTTAATAGATATGCTGTTTGTGAACTCAAATAAATTGTCGAGACACAAAAAAACGTTTAATATTTAATATAAGTAATAGCAATTTATGCGAATGATGCTAAATTCTAAAAGATTATCTGAGGCAATTTAAAATTTATTTATTTACGATTAAAACATCGCCAGCTAGATAATAGAAATTCTTCCGTGGGTTATAGTTTTTTTTTAAATGTTAACTTGCGATAATAAATAAATGATAGTCTTTCCTGTGTTCCAAAATCTAAGTTTAATATTATTATCCCCAACCTAAACTTATCTATCAGGCAAGGTGAACTTTTTTCCTATTTTGCTCACATTCCTTTCTACAAATTACCATGATAATAAAAGTGAGTTTTTCAAACAGAATTTATAAATTCAAACTCTCAAATATTTTATATTACAATATTTTTGTATGAATGAACATAATTTCATTGATAGCAATGGAATAAAATAGAAATAAATCCTATTTCATGATGTAATTTACCATGACTAAAAAAAGATTTATCACATATCTACAAGAGAAAGAATGTCCATTACTCGCAACATATTTTTAGCAGGCTTTAATTCATAAATGTGTCACCACAAAATCCTAAAATGAGATTTAATAAAAGAAAAGAAAATTAAATTAAGAGCTTTAATAAAGAGTTTGGGTTACAAAATGTATTGCATTATATGAGTATCTTTCAATACGAAGCGCAATTTTCTTTCATTATAATTCGAATGCACACATATTTTAATGAGAAAAAATTAATGTATTCGGTGTTTAGGAAAAGGAACAAAAAAGACTTCATGTTACTTTTTGTAATGCTCATTTAACTTTTTCCTAATTCTTTAAGAAATTGCAAGGCCTTTTTTTCATTCTCTTTCTTCCTTAGAGAGCCAAAAAAAATGTTTCTTTTTTCTCAAAGAATAGCATTGTATGGTGCGTTTTTTTTTCTTTCCAGCCGAATGCTTTTTCTATGCATATTCATTTTGAGTTATGCAACCAAAAGAATCAAATGGTAATTATTTTATCTTTCTTGTTGCTTTTGAATTAATATTTTATAAAACTTTGTAATTTGATTTTTTGGTAAACTTTGAAGCCAAGATTTAAACAGAATATTCTAAGTTATTATTTTTAATAAGGTGTTCTTTGGTATTTCGAGATGGACAATTGACCCCTTTAATTTATCTTCTTTTGTTTTTGAAAACTTGGTCTTTATTTTTGAAGGCACATTCTGTTATGCATAACTAAATTTATGTATATGTTAAGATAATTAGATTACTAAATATATTCAAGGAAAAGGCCATGTCACTTATTATAAAGGAGTAATTTATCATTGATTGTTATTTTCTTCACAAACGTTAGTGTATTTTGATGATCTTTGGCGTCTATTTTCTTTCTCGGAGTTAAATAATTGAAAAAAAAGGATATTGCAGATTTCCTGTTTTTTCTCCTCAAAGAAAAGGTGGAGAAAAGATTTTTCTACTAGCAGAAACCTTAATATTAAATTCTCAAATAGGAAAACTTCCATTAAAATAGTAATTAAAAGAATAAAATATAAGTACTAATTATTGGGAAATCATAATATTATAACCACAAATATGCATATATTCTAGGAATTTGAAACAATTGAACTGAGAAGCCAAATTTCCCATTGTAAGAAAAAAATACAAAACAATAGCAACAGTTGGGGAAGCAATTTGAAAAATACTCGAGTCTTTTGAGAGGGTTGGGGAACCAAAAATTGACTATTTCAACTTAGACACACGGGAAAAACTGAATGACAATGCCACCGTGACAGCAACACTAGCGGACACTATGATAGAGTCCTAAGGATCATCACACGCCAAGGCACAACCTTTATTGTGGGAAGCACATCCCGTCATCAAAAGGAAGTCAATCTCCACCATTGTAGTGCGAACCAATGAATATACAAGAAGTTTCTCCTCCTCATTTCTGAAGTGGGAGGAGGGAAGGGGGGAGTACCTCCACGCTTCTGGAAAAAACCATAGTATTTTTTTATGCATTATAATTACTTTATTAACATTGAATACAATTTCGTTAATCCTGTTTAACTAAAAAATTTTAATTCGCCAAAACTGTTTAAATTAATTAAATTTTAGAATTTGCTTTTGATGTTTTTTTACAAAATAATCTAAAGTATATGTTTTGTATAATCGCTCGTTTTCCACTAATAATTCTTTCAATATAGGATTTTGCGCTTTGCAAACATATTAAACATTTAAATTAATTTCAAACAAAATTCCAAAGTGAAGCACGGCTTATTTGGTTAAAAATATCACAAACGTTTTATAGAATATATCATACCATAACGTATAAAAATCTCTTTCCACCTCTCTAGCCAAAAAAAATGGAAAACTAAAAGAAGCCAGGAGAAAGAAGAATGCAAATATCCATGAACTGCTAGAAAAAGTTGGACCAATGCATTTTCTCACTCCCAGATTTTGTTTTGCCATGTATTATGGATGAGCGGATTTTCCGAAATGGTGTGTAGGGAAAAAAACCCGGAGGTCTGGGAAAAGGAGAAGAGCCCTCTATAAATCAAGATTAATGGCAGTCCCCGCTCCAGATGCTTGCGTGATGCGTGTACGGGTATTACAGTTACAGTTCCTGTGACTCTAAGCCTCTTAAGAAGGCGCAAGGTATCATGGGCCCTTCATTTGTCTCGACAGCTTTAGGTAAGAAAGCCTGCTTCTAACAGAAATCCGGTTTATAAACTCAAAATGATCTCTAGTATCTCCCTTTTAATAATACAGATGAGTGTATAATCTGTTTAAAATATGGAAATAAGGAGTATTTAAAAAGGAGATGGCAAATTATCGTATCAAATGATTTGAATCAAAAATAATTGGACATATTCACTATCAAGCGATATGAAGGCTACTTTAACTGTCCTGAATATCGTATAGTTATTTAAAGATGCTTCTACAGTATGGAGGTATAATAGTGTTTGATGCTTAGTCCAAACACTTTACTGATTTAATAATTTGCTTTTAAAATTCAAAACCTATATTCAATGCATACCTTAACACATTAGAATTTTCATCTAAGTTATAAAAAAATAAATTTGCGAAAAAATATCCAATAAAATTCTGTCCGTCCTTCTAAATTTACAGCACATTTCATGCCTTGTTAGAACATCAGCAGACGACACTGGAAGTGACCTCTAAATAACTGGTTGGAAATCGTTTGTTCCAGGGAAAGCTGTGTGTAAGCAAGCGATCATGAACTGTCCAGGGCAGGACCGGCTGTCAGCAACAGAAAACGAATATGCTGGTTGAGCGATTCCTGTTCTATGTTTTGTTCACTCTCAAAACATTTATTAGAAATCCATCGGTTTTTTATTTACCCGGGGCATGTTCAGTCGTGTTTTCTTGTAATAGCATGCGGTTAACTAAAAATTAAATAGAGATACTCTGACTGGACAAACTTTCGCTGAATGTACATTAAAAAAAAAGAAATTTTGATTATAACGAATTAAAATTGATGTCTATGAAAATATGTGATTACTCTTAGAAAATTTCTTTAAAGTATAATATTTCATTACAGTATCTCAGAAATAGATTTTAAAAAATTCAAAGAAAAAAAAGATTTTAAAGAATTTCCAGGCATTTCAAAAAATTTTACTCTTATCTGTAAAATATAGGTCGGTTTTTTTTATACTGCAATTTTATTTAAAATACTATAAAGCTGAAACTAGGTATAAAAATGTTTGCACCTTTTTTCTTATTTTTTAGTAATGTCAGTGTTATAGCAAGAGAAAAAGGTATATCAACGCGCAAAGTTTGTTTTGTTTATTTATATTAACTTCCCGTTTTAAAGCAACACTGGGGCTATTTTGTGACGGGCCTCGAAATTTTTAACCACATCAAATGACGAGGACGACACCTTAATTGACACTCCACTCACCACACCACACAAGCGGGAGGACATATTTTAAATTAAAAGTACACTTTATATCTATTAGGGTTTTGTATCAGAAAAATCAGACATAAACTAAACTTTTCAATATATCTTTACATTTCATTCATATCACTAACAGAAATTTAAAATTTTGATCAGAAGAAAAAAATTAAATTAAAATAATTTTTTTTTTCATTTTATTTATGAATATTTAAAAGTGTTTTCCATCATAATAATATAACAACGTTTTCAAGATAAAAGTACATTTTTCAAATAAAGGAATTTGAAATGTAAAAAAAATTAGAGAAATCTTCAATTTGCACTCAAGATGAAGAATACAAGAAAGTTTACATTCCTTCAGTTTGCATTCTTATGATCTCTTCGTTGTTCTACAGAAAAATATAATTCTAAATATAAAACTTTCTCAGTTTTATAACTTTATATTGTTGTTTGATTCTCTTATCGGAAAAACCAAGGAATAAATAATCTCTGCATATTGATTGGAAATTATTTCTCAGCTAAAGCATTTAGCATTATTTTTATGAAAGTTATTCTGATAATGGGGAATTTCAGTTTAATGCGACTTCGTTTTACAGGAGGAAACTTATGTCTGAAATAATAAACACTCTTTGAAATTAGCTTACGATAGATCAATCGATTAAAAAATGGATATTAAAAACCGTTTTCTTAATTTAAAATTAGCCATCTTTGGTTAGTGTCAACAGCTGCTAAAAGATTCAATATAATAATTTTTCTAATTTAGTCTTATTAGATTTTTTAGCAAAATAATTGTAAACATATTTTGATAAGCATATTACTCATGCTATTTTAGAAACTTTTTACTGATTTTTCATTCAATTATGCAATCTTCTAATTTTTTTCACTATTTCTTTAAACATCCAATTATAACTTAAATAACATCATCGATGGTTAAAATTCAATAAATATGAGAAAATTTATTTCAGTTTCTCTCTAATAATGAAGTACATTATCGCAAAACGTCTTAAATATTTTTTCAATATTAGTTAGGAATAGAAGCATACATAAAATCATTTTTGTTTTAAGATATTTTCGAAAGTTACTATGGAAGAAAGCCAAAACTTTTGCTTTATTTAAATAAATATTGTTTAAATAAAATTATAATAACAATAAAAGATGTCCCCAAGATGAAGGTCCCCAGTTTGCAAAGTATATGTATGTACCAGGTTTGGCAGCTCCAAGTAAAACGGTCTGCCTTGTAAAGCGTCAAAGTACACAAACAAACACAGAACACAAACATATTACATAAACAATAATCAAATTTATAAGGTGGCATAAATTAATCAGATTAAAAGATCGATTAAATGATATATTATCACATCATAACTGCCTTCATTTCGCTTGTTATAAAATAGGATAGATAGTTTCCTATCTAAATAAACAACTTGCCATCAAGGGAGTTATTTGCAACAGATCATACTTCTCAACTCTGCAATATATCTGCTTAGGGAACAGATAATGCACTTTTTGTTGAAAGTGAGACACTAGAGAGCGTTTTGATTTATAAATCGGATTCTCATAGATGCGGGTATTCATACCTGAAGCTGTCGAGATAAACGAATGGCCCGTGACATCCTGCGCCTTTCGATGAAGCTTACAGTCATAGGTGCTGCAACCGTAATACACGCATACCCATCAAGCAGGCATTTGGAGTGGGAACAACTATTAATCTTGATTTATTTCAAAGAACCACCTCTTTTCCCAAAACTGTTTTTTCCTTCCTACACCATTCCGGAATAGCCAGGCATCCATAATTCATGGCAGTATAAAATCCGATCGAGGGAAAAAGCCATACACAAAATTTTCTAGCAGATCATATATATTTTTTCTGATACAAAGGCAGAAAGTGGAATTGTTTATGCGATATGATAGGGAGAATCGTATAAAAAATGCAATTAGAATTTTTTTTTGGTAAAATATCTTAAATAGGGTTTTTTTTATCATTTACTTAAATGTTTAGGCCATTTTATAATTGTTTATGCAGTGTAAAAACCTCGCTGAAGTTCTATCTTCTAACAAAAAATATTTTTCATCTAACTAATTTTCTTGCTTTTATTTATCCGCGAGAATGTAGCACAAGTTTCATTTTCACGTTTCTTAAAAGATTCATCTATACTTATAATAAAGCTCAATGTGTTTGTGTGTGTGTGTGTGTGTGTGTGTGTGTGTGTGTGTGTGTGTGTGTGTGTGTGTGTGTGTGTGTGTGTGTGTGTGTGTGTGTGTGTTGGCGCTCTACAGGCTAGACCGTTGGACCTACAGCTACCAAATTTGGTACACGTATACGTTGGAGGTCGGGAATGTGCACCTCGCAGCCCTTTTTTCGAATTTTTAATTAGAATTTGAATTAATTAAAATTTAAGCGAAATTTCGACGTTTTTTTGGTATAACTTTCGAAAATATTATTGCACAAACATGATTTTTATATCAATTTAAAGATAAAAAAATTAGCTTTCTAACGGTATCAGTTTTTTTAATTTATAACGTACGCGTCTATTTTTAACGAATTTGTAAAGAAATATTTTACCATGTTTTTATCACGTGACTGGATAAAATAAAAGAATGCCGGAAGTACGAATAAAAAAAACTATCATTGCAAAATAAATCAAAAGAAATGCAACTTTTAACACGTGACTGGATAAAATAAAAAATATATAAAATGTGATATTTTCTTTAAAAAATAAATGCAAAGCAAAGGTTTCTACAATCGTTTGCAATATCTATATCATTAACTCAATAAATCTTCTTTATTTACGGTAAACCTGATTGAATTTAGACAGGATATGCATTGAAATCCCGTCTTAAAGGCATATTTATGTTATCGTTTGCAATATCTGTATCATTAGTTAAATACTTTTTTCCCTTTCCCGCTTTCCTTAAAAAAACATATTTAATATTTTGGCAACATCACCAAAAAAACATTTTTAATATTTTGAAAGCATAACCGATGGTTAAAACTGACTGATTTATAAAATCAAAGAATATTATTAGGAAAAGGTGTACTTTTAGAACTTTCCGTCCATTATCTTAAAGAAAATATGAATTTCAGGTCAATCAATGCCCGGAATTACTTCAAGACTAATGAATATGTGATTTAATTGAAAATTTCAGAACGCTTTACTCATGGCGAACCAGCTGGTCGCCAAAGGCGGCTAATTTTCAATAAATACAAGTTTTAGACCTCATAAATTTTTTTTTTCAGAAATACATTTATTGACTGAAGCAAACAAGATATTATTATATAAGACACAAATCCTTTTAAAAGTAAAGCTAAACTTTCCATTTGTTCATAAATAAAAGAAGTTATTTGAAATATTGAATAAATTCTTTAAAAAGTATCCCGTAGTGGACAAAATATTTCAATGCTGAATGATTCCGTGTTCTGTAAAACCTTTTTTAGTTTCAGTATTAATTTAATTTCATTAATTGACGTTTAACAATTCTACTTTAATTTTAAATTCAAATTTTATGGGAGTTGACAAAAATTTAGAGATATACATAGTACAATGAATACAAAGGCTTGCGGCTTATGAGTTACATGATTTTCAAAGTTAGAAGCTTTATACTATTTTGCTGAAAAGTCTATTAAAAAACTTAAAGTATTTAATAGAACATTTCACAAATATTAATTCTTTCGAGCCAATGGGGGAACAACAACAATAACTGACGCTTATATGATTAATATTTTTGTCTCTTCGATATGTTATGGAGACAAAATGCAAAAAAGTAAAGTGTTCGAATTTTAAGTTATTTAAATCAATCGATTAATTAATTAGTAATTAATTAAAAGAATCAAGTTAAATAAAATTTTAATTGAAATATCAACAAATGATAATTATGTAACCAACACATACTTCTCCTCCTCACACGTATACAAGCAATACTTGAACTTACCTTTTCGCTCTCTTGATAAATTTGTTCCTTAATTATAACAGTCTCACGATTTTTCTCTCTGTTTGCCTGAAAAGTTTGAGAGGAGAAAGAAAAAATATATTTGAAAGAATTATTAATTTTAAATAAATTAAAATACTTCTGATAATATTTTTTCCTTTTTAATAATATATAATTGTAGTATTATTTTACTTTAATAGTTACTTAATTCCTAGTTTAATGTTTCTTTGCATTGAGAGGTTATTTTTGAATCATTTTTCACAAGTACCTCATTAGGAAGGAAATTCTTAATTTAATCATATATTAAAAGTATTCTATTTGTATGATTTTCTGCAAAACTATATATAAGCAGAGGGAGTATTTGTTTTTTAATTTCTTCCATGAAGACAAAAAAATCTGTATCACTTTAATTGGAATAAGAACATATTTAAAGTAAAAATTCTTGTCACACCTTCTCGGGAGACTCTGTTTCAGCAACTACAGAACATCGGGAACTTGGAGATTGATACTGGCTTCAGTATCAGCAAAAGACAAATTCATCTCTTCCGAAAAACCTAATCCATCCAAATTAGGGATCTTCCTTAACTACGAAGACTGGAATTTTTCTTTTCTTTCTCCTCTAATTAGCGAACGCGTTCTTGATGGGTACAGGTGGGAATAAACCTTCCAAACCTTGGATGTGTGGAATGGCTAGAGATTTCTTCTTCAGCTTTTTGCCCTTTTAAACGTTCTCCGTTCCTCTTGAATAAAATTAAATTGAAAACAAGCAAAAGAAAAGTTTTTCTTAATACCAAATGTCGCTTAGCAATTTCTTTTATTGTTTATTTTTTGCACAGTTTCGCCTCATGGTTTAAAGATTTAATGGAAGTGAATGGATGTTTCAAGCGCCGGGGGAATTATCCAAAATATTTCAGTGTCCTAAAATTCTTTTTTATTTGAAACTCAACTGTTCTTCAAATTAAAAATAAATTATAAGAACCAACATTTTGATACGCGAGCTGAGAAATATTTAATAAAATTGTGCAATTATCATTTCTGTTTCTTTTTTGATGATATGATTTTATTTTGAGTAACTATGCTTTATCAGTGCATAATGGTCTAAGATATTTTAAAGTTTATTTTTTATTGTTTTTGAAATAGGAAAGTTACATCCAAAAAACAATCAATATTTGAATGATACTAAACAAGGATGCAAAAATAAATGACATTTATAATATTTGCTAGTTACCAGTTCATTTGTTAAGTGATTAAAATATGAAATATTTAACCTGTATTTACAGATAACAGATAAATTTCTTTGTATTGTTCAATAAGGTTTCCTGAAACTTATTTTACCATCAAACCATATGTTATCTTATACTCCAAGAATAAATATTTGACTTTCCTATAATTCTCATCCTAATATTTGCAAATTTACTTCAAAAATTGAACCAACAAGTACCTCCGTTTATTTTGTACCATATAAAGTAAATATATAATTTAGTATTGGCAAAGTATTGTGTTCGTCAACAAATTCTCACCCATTTTGATGAATTACCGAATTTCAGTCATCCTTCTGTATCCTTCAGTATCCTCCGAAAATACATCTTTGATAAGATAGAAAGAGCAAAATGCAGACATATATCTGTGAACAAGATTATTCAAAACTTTTTTGAACTAGATGAATGAAATTTGGTACGTGTTTTTATACCAAACAGAATGTTTTCCAATGAAGTTTTGAGCAAAATTTATTCAGAGCAATTCTGCCTCTGATTGTTTGAGTAACGGGTAACACAATAACTGCAAAATTTATATAATTAGCTAGGTAAAGTTTAATTCAAAAATTTAACATCAAGTAATCAAATCAGTCAAATATTTGTGCGCCTGTTAATCAAGAGTATTTGGTTGTCGGTTAAAAATATATTTTAACCGACAACGGTTAATATTATGTATATATATATATATTATATATAATTTGATTTTAAAATAGGTTTGAAAAAAAACTTGCTTCTATCGATCATGGAAAATAATGAGCGGACAAAGATACCGTATATCTCAATATCTCTAAATGATGCTTATTATATTAATTATCCTCCTAACCGCGTATTTTTAAGCTCATTTTTAATTATGCTTTAATTTTTTTAACTAAGCCACACTGCTTGTATAACTAATTATTACTAAATTGTTGATCACTTTATTATGATTTGATAAATAATTATCTTTAAATTATCTCTTTAGATTTAAATGGGTTTTTTTCATTTAAGGAAAGCTTTGTTAAGTACTAATACTCGATTGAGTTGAATAGATATTTGAGGCAAGCATGTTAACTTAAACGTTACCGATATAGAAAGTTTACTTTTAAAGCTTCTTTGAAAGATAAATTTTGAAAAAGATAAATGTAAAAAGAGGGTTAAATACAGAAATCAACAGTTTCATCACATTTCTTATTGAAAAATAATAACCTTTCAAATACTTAGAAAAAAAACCTAATTTGTAAAAATTATCAAAACGAATATCCATTATGTCTGTTTATTAAAAATTATTCATAACATGATCTGCACTCTAAAAACGGCTCTGATAATGAGATAATAAATAATTTCTTGGGTGATGGGAAACATGCTTTTCTTATTTGAATACAAGTAAAATAAAGATATTTTTTTTAATTCCAACCTGGAGTACTTTAAAATGCAGATTCGCACTGCGGCTCCTTACCTGGCTAGTGTTAGAAGCTTGTATCATTTGATGTACGGTAGTGGGCAAAATTGTGGAAATCCTTTGGGGGGAAAAAAAGAAAACTCCCCACTTTTGAGATTTGATGATTGATAATAGCAATTTTGAAAATACCTATTACTGTTCAATTAGCAGCAGTAAAAAGTTTTTGTTAATATTTAATAGTATAAAATTCAAGTGATATTTTAAGATGTTATCGTAGTAAAATGCAAAAATTGACTTTTAATGAATTAAAATTTTAAAAAGTCACTCTGAGGTACCATTTCTACCCTCAGAGTATATAAATTTCAAAATTAATAATTGTAGATCGAATAGTCTGGCATGTAGATGTCCAAAACACACAAACATACACACGTAGTCTTTTAATATCAGCAGATAAAAAACAATTTTTAAAAATTGTGGAGTTTCAAAAATATAGCAAAAATTTTGCGAAGGGAAAAAATACTTTCTCGTATTTTAGAAACCATTCGATGTTTCAAAACAGTCACTTTCAGAAAGTTTTCCTGTCTGAAAGCATCACATATAACGTAATCAAAATTAATAATAATTAAAGCAGTGGGAAATGAAGCAATGCAGTATTCTCTTAAAAAGAAAATTAGTCATTTTCTATATGCTTTCCTTTTCTGGGAACATCATAATGTAATGCAAATGAAGAAAAAATAAATAATTAAACGCAAAGCAATCAGGGATGATATTAAACAGTATCCTTTTAAAAAGAAAGTGAGATAAAAATAACTGTCTTTGTGAAATGTCCCCATGTTTAATGAATAAAGATGGCACTAAAAGCTTTTTTCCCTTTCCAATCCTCGCTTAATTTAATTAGACTTTGATTTAGATTAAGGGAAACCCAAAATCAATCATCCCTTGTTTATTTTCCATCATCCAAATATGCTTATAAAATCGTATTCTCTTGCATTGCTTCAAGTGAGCCACTTCACACACACACAAAAAAAAGGCATTTAATTTTCAGTCAAATAACGAATCGTTTCCTTGTTTCAGGAAACAAAAATATACAACAGTGTCTATGTATGTAATGGCGACCGTGTTATCTTTCCTCATTCTGAACCTCAACCGAAAAAATTAGAGCCCCCACAGCAATTTACGTCATTTTACTTAAATGTGGAGGTGCGTGTGTTAATGCTTAGTTCCCACCTTTTTCACTGATAAGGCCAGAGCTAATTAAACCTCTGGCTTTTATTTTACTCGGAAAAGTAATTAACGAATAGTTACTGCTCATTTTGTTGCTGCAGAACTGAGGTTAGTAATGAAACGAAGAGAGCGAAACCGATATCATCCGGAATGCAATCATACTCATGAATGAAGCAATTTTGATACTAAGAGATTAGCAGAAAGGAGTAAAACAGTTTTGCAATTCGTTTTCATGAATTTTTAATTCATTTGCACAGTTAAGAAAACGTGGTAATTTTAATTTTAAGAATGAACAATGTTTTAATAAATGTTTTTCAAAAGTCCGTAAAAGCACGGAAAGTATGTCTATAATATTTATTCTCTCTAAAAATATACAGTTAGAATTAATAATTTTTGTTATTATGTTAATTTTTCTATTTAAAATTTATCCTCTCTGGATTTAAGACAAAATTAGTTTTTCTTTTTAATGTGCACTCAATAATCCTCCGCTCAATGCCAATGATCGTTTAGCTACTATTTATAGCCTTGTATTCGGTTTCATGAAGGATAGATGAGGAGTTTATCTTCAATCCTTCATAAATATATCGAAATATTTCAAACAGCTTTTTGTGTCTTTCCATAATCCTTTTTTCGAAAGAAAAACTCCTGCTATTTTTAATAAAGGTAACAATTTTAAAAATAAAAAGTTATTTTGTATGCACTTTCAATTTCATGAAATTTTATCCCATAAAGATCTTGTGAATCTATATTACTCAATCATTCCTTTGTAGGAAAACTGAATTCAGGCTTCCATTCTGAGAAAGAGCAGTTCAAGTATTTCAAAACTTTAAATGAATGAAATATTTACACAAAAATGATAAGTACTACAACGAGGTAATAATTTTCATTAAATATTTCAACAATACTGGCAAAACAAACTTTGAAATGTCACGAGTCAGGTATCTCGCTGTAACAATGAGGATAAAACGCAATGCTTACTTTTTTTAAGGAATAACATATGAAACTTAATATCTTATCGAGTTAACGATCGCATTGTTCTGGAAACAAAATTTCCTCTTTTTAAAAACGATTATAATTTTATCGATTTAAAATGACCTTGATGTATTCTATTCTTGCATATCGGTAATTTTAAACATAAGGGTTGAATAACTTATTTCATCTATATAAATAAAAATGAATGTGTTCATGTCTTTAACTAAAAATGAATGTTTGCAGTCTCTTATGCGCTATCGTACCGCTCATCTGATATTGACAAAATTTGACTTATCACTTGTACTTCTGGGATGGTTATATGCATAGTTAAATTATCTAATACGTAAAAAAATATTTTTGGGTCTATTTACTTTATTAATGAATTTTTGTTTTTTCGTACCTTATGTGTCGCCGTATCGCTCATCCTATTGCGATTGAATTCGACATTACTTGCACTTAAATGTATTATGCCTATAACCTTCTAGTGTGTTATTAGATCCATTTTCCAAATCTTTTAACCATGGATTAACAACCAAATATTTTGCCAAGGAGACAACAGATTCAGTCAAGTTACTAAATTCAAGTTAGACTTTAATATTTAATAGCTATTGTACGTAAATGATATGCAAGTTGTTCTCTGAGGCAAGTCGTTCTTTGAATAGTTTTATTAGAGAGTGTGCGATAAAAATTGAGGGGAACCAAGCGAATACGTTTGAAATATTAATTAAAAATTTGATAAATATTTTAGGGGTTTTTTGTAGTATTTCTGGAAGTATTAAAGCACAAAAAATTTGCACCATTTTAACTTAAAAAATCTTGAATTCAATTCTATCAACAATTTTATTACATAAATATGTTTTATTATTTTAACCAATTTTTAAAGAAAATATTTTAATCGCATTTTCTAATATTAAGCTTGAAAATTCTGAACGAATATTAAAAGAATCACGAAATATGCAAAAAAATTATCTTACAATTCTCAAAGAACGACAAGCATCACAATTCTAAAAAAATACATAAATGAATTTTTGTTCGTGCTTTATACGCTGCCTTACTATTCAACCGATTTCTGTGCAATTGGTCAACTCATTGTGTGCGCCTGAGCGAAGGTTATAGGCATAGTACAGTTATATCTTAAAATAAAAAGGAATTTTTGTTTGCTCGTATCCTATGCATTTCCGTACGGTTCAATCGATTGCGGTGAAACTTGGTCAAACCTATTGCTTGCACTTACGCGAAGGTTATGTTTTAAAATGGATAATTGACAAAAGTCAAACAGTAAAAAGAACATCCCATTAGGAATTATTTGCACATATATCCACAAAATTCAAGTATGAGTACTGATGTCAATGTCTTCCACACAGAATGTTGTCATTCAACGGGCTCACTGTTTTGTCTGCATCTAGCCGAAGATATTATTCAGAGTTTATCTCACGCATACAAAATAAAGTCGATGCTATTAAGACATATTATCGATGCTAATTAAGCTAATTTGCATAAAATGAAAATTTTCCGATGTAAACAGTAATTTTGCTATTTATTAAGTGAATCTACCAACGATATTTCGATTATAGTAATTTATAATGTGTTGATTGCTTATAAAAAAATTCCAAACTTTGTCATTTAATAGATCCTATAGCACATCTAGAAATAAGCCAATTTGAACTTGTGAAACAAACAAGGACCTACAAGAGAGCAACAAAACGGATCGTTTACGAATTGTAAATTCACATGTTTCAGAGTCAAGATGAACATGAGGCAAGAAGTTTGACAACTATCCTTAAAGGATGATTGGAGCAAATGTGCTCCCCAGACATTCCCATTATTCCCACCAACATTCTTTTTGATTTAAAACGACTAGTTCAGCATTCGACTTGCATTCTCAAGGACTATCAACAAATCTCAAAGTCATTCATTTCAAATGTGCGGACTGAACCTGAAAAACACACATTTTTCACATAACCAGTGATATGATGTATGCTTACGAGTGAGACATTCAAGAAATTTGTTTCAGGTGAAAACTGAAAAAAAAAAATATTGCCTATCCTAAAGTCTTGAATAATAAAGTTATATAAAGGAAAGGCTTAAATAATATTTGTCCATCATTCAATGAATGTATTCATTTCCTATACGAAAATGTGTTCTTTCTATCATTTCTAAATAAGCGACAGTTATTTTAAACTTCAAACTTTTCTTCTGAGGCGGCAACGTAATGGATACCAGTTGGTTCCTTATAAAACTGATGACTTTATTATGGCAGGATCAACTTCAAAAGGTTAAAAAATGAATTTTGTAAAAAAGAAATTCCTCAAAATTTAAATAAAGTTTATAGTTTGTAAAAATCTCATATTAAAAACAAATTTTAATAGAGCTCGATTTTTTTCCGAAATTTCTATTATTTAAAACGAAGGACGGTCTTTTTTTGATATTAATAAGGTGATACTTGGTTAATATACACGTAAAGAGGGATGACTTCGTAGGGACAATTACGATTTAAGGAACCAGTTTTGATGTTGATGCATAAAGAGACCATCTGAACGGAATTATTGAAAATTCTACATTTTCAAAAAGTAAACTGATATAGTACTTAATAGTGTTAAATAACACGGTTGATCAACTTGTACACCATTTCGAAGTCAAATCGTTACCTCAAATTCAATATCAGATAGAGAATATAGAGGGGGGGGGGGATATTGAAGTGAAATAAGATTAACATATCGAGCCAAAAATTTGGGAAAGAATACAAATTCCATTGTTGACAAGAGGAAAATATCCCATGTCGCATCCTCACATGCAGGTACAACAACGTTAGAGATTTACCTTCTGCAAGATTATTATTTGCTTTTAGTTTAAGACTTGTATCCATGAAAATTTCATGTGAAATACAAATAAATTTAAATTTTATGCACATCGATGTATTAATAGTTTGTTATTAGACGAAGAATTTCTGGCTCTCAAAACAGAAAATACTAACCTTTTAAAAAATTTCCCGAATTTTTGCAGTAATATAGCAATTCTTAGGTTTTAACCATTTTTTTAATGTATGGTTAAAATTTTAAAAGATTAAAAGTTCTACACATTAATTTCGATCATACATTTACATAAATATTAGTATAATTTTAGTGTCAAGATTCAACCGATTGCTGCAAATGTGATATTTCAAAAACCTCAGCGAGTTCCTTGAAGTTTATTATACAATTCTTCTGTCATAGAACCAATCTTTGGACCTCTGCATTTTATCCGATTAACTATCAGATGCATGCATATTCTCTTTAGCAGACAATAAATTTTATAGGCGTACTATTCTGGATGTGCAAGATAATCAAAAAGTGAAAAAAGGCATTGCGCTTGTTCCTTTGGCATCCCAAGGAATTGCATTTCTATTAAGTTGTATGCCAGAATAGTCTAATATCTAGCGTATTGGAGCCCTTTCAGTGCAAAAATAAAATACCCAAGTTTACTACGCTAGTTCCGAGACTTATCCTAAATAATTTTTGCTGAAATTCAAAATATAGCATTTGCTACACCAAAAAGTTCAAAATGACAACCCCTGAAAGGAAGTTTTTTCGCACAAAGTCATTACACTTTCATTGGAAACGATTTAAATAAGAGACTGGGTTTTTTTTTTTTTTAACTTATTTGGATCAATTCGTAGAAATGAAAATAGCAATCAAATCCCTGTAGGGTGACATGGCCTATGAACTTATTCTAAAGATTTTTGGGGGAAAATAAAATTTGAAGAAATCGAGTGTTGTCAGAAGAGAGATGACCGAACACAAAGCCGAAACTTTGTAGTTCAATTAAATCGAAGAAATGCAAATTCAAGAGATCCGACTTTAAGATATGAAGTAAAAAAATTCTGTATTTGATTAATATTGATAAAAAAACAATACAACTCTCCGTGCACATTCACTCGAATATTTAATTTTTAAAATCAGAATCTAGTATGTCAGTTATTGTCCCTAGTTTGACCATCAAGATTAAAATTATTCTTGATGCCGATAAAATCTAGCATCGAAGCATTCATTTCAAGAGAAGAATTCAATAATTTGGAAATCAAAAGTCAATGCCACTGAATAAAAACAGGGGAATGCTTTTCCAAGACTCTCTGAATTAAAAAATAGAATAAATTTGATCCGATGCTAAAAATTAAGGGAGATGTTTATAGCGCAATTGCCTGGGAATTTAAATATTATGGGAAAAGTTTTACCTTCATGAAGGCAAACAGAAGTTAGAAGCAGAAGGCAAAATTGCTTTAGCTTGCATATGCAGAATTAACCTAGAATCGTTTGCAAACCAATATTTTTAGAAGTTAAGATGCTATTTTAGTTCAATTATCTTTTGGGGAGCCTGAAGATGATTTCCAAATAACATACGAAAGCATTGTGCAACAAATGGACTTTAATATACGCCTACGTTATGGCAGATAAAATAGCTTCAAAAAATGATGCAGTTACTGTATTTTATGCAAGACGAATGCTGGGTTATTAGAATTGGAACGAATTTCAAATCTGGCATCGGATATTAACACTCGAGTTCATTTGATTCCATGATTTGAAATCATTAGTAACACGACTTCAGATAATATATTCTCACTAAATGGTGGAAAAAGTGACAGCAAAAAAATATTGAAACAAATATAGTACCAGTTAACAAAGAAACAAATTTATTTAAGCCATTTCTGTACATCGACACGGTAATTTACAATTTTGGATATTTCCATTTTTAAACACTTATAAAAATGACACTCGGCAGATTTGACAGCAAGAATTCCCAAACTAGGTTGTTGCAATTTTTTTGTAACTTCTTAATTCATATTAAATTGAAAAATTCTAAAAATATATTGGAAAACAGTATAAAATGAGCCTAGATATAATCAAACAAACGATCTACAGCTGAAGTTTAAAAATGACATTAAAGGCATTCATTATAAGTCATTTTCTCAAAAAAAAAAAATGCATTTACAGTTCAGCATATAGAGGTCAAAGATAACGATAAATATGCACATTAAGTTTTGAATGAATTAGATAGCGTTTTCATAGCCTATTCGAATGCAAAAAAAAAATCAGCTACGATTAAAAGAACAATTATACAATACGAGACTTAAAATAAGACGATGGAGAATTAAATACATTTACATACATTTCATATTTGCATCGAACAGATAAATTTCCAGTTTAAGCTGGTGCAAGAAATAAATTTTTATAAATACAAATAAGACAATGCTAAGTAAACACAATCATAGAGTAGAATCAAAATTAATGCGAGACAAATTTAATACATCTGGTTAGCATAAAACAAGGAAACATTAAATAACAGTGCCACTCTTCATAGATTGAGAAATTATACATAACTTCAATTACTCAAGATGCGAATTTAAATTCAATTCTGGAGAAATCGATTTTATACTTGTGTGCAATAGATCTTGGATTTTAAACATGTAAATTGCAAGAAATTTATCTGCATTCATTACATTTACATGTGCAAGAAGCTACACAGAAGATATTAGCATAATTGGTTTTAACCAATTTTTTTTTCTTTCGATAAACATAACAGTGACAGAAGTATATTAACTACGATTCTAGATCTTTGATTATTTCATAGAATAAGTGTACAAAATACATCTGATATGGATTTAAGATCATTAAAAAAATTCATATTTAATAAATGACCAGAATGCTTAAGATATTCTGTACTGCTGCTTATAAAGCTGCATTTTAACTAATTATGAAAGGCTGAAAGACGCATATTTTGATTTGAAAAAATGCACTTGCCGTTTTAGTTTTGGTGCCGCCGAAACACATTCACTCCTCGGAAAATTTCTTTGTAGGATTAAACCCGTCAGAAAAGCCAAAACTAGCTCTTTAAATGTTAACGTTTGATTTACTCTTAAACAATCGTAGTAGAGTTTGAAAATATGTATTTATCACGGTTGCTTCAACAAGATCCCACGTTTTTATTTCCATTAATTTCTTTATTCACGAAAAAATTTTGAAATGACATTTGCAGATTTCCTTTCGATATACCACTGCGGCGGTAAGAAATAGGGGGAGGGATTCGGATTTATTCCAATAACTCCTAAATTATTTGTTGCCAGAGCAGAAAATTTAAATAGCATTCTTTGCATGGAAATGACATTGAAATTGGATCTAAATATTTAAAATTTTCCTTTAAATTCATATATAGCTTCAAGAGAAGAGTGCCTTGAAAAGGATATGCAAGAATTTATCCGCTATTTCGAAAATAACTTAATCCAAATGCCATTCATTTACTGTAATCAAGATGCATTACTAAAAACAGACGTCTGGGCGTGTTCTTTTATTATAATTAGGAGAGCACTGGTTATGGAATTTAAGATGCGAAGTTTTAAAAGCGGAGAGCCTTTGAAGTTTTGTCTTTATATCGATTTATGGGAAAATGCCGTTGAGGAAAGGAAAAATCAAAAGAGCTAAAATTAAAGACACCACGAAGTCTCAAACTTGATTTTAAGACACAAAATTGAGTTGCCAATGAAATTATGTAACGAGGTCAAATAGTCAAAGTTAAGTAGCCACTATTTGCGTATTATACATTTGAAAAAGTAAGTAGTTTTTGAAAATAGATTGCGAATATATTTTTCCGCGTAAATTTATCTATTATTGTTAAATTCCAAGACATTTTGGTTTCGATTTGGATTTGGATTTGAATTTCTGGCGCAAGATCCTAATATAGAATATACTGCGCCGAAACAGCATAAAATTTCTCCATTAAGATAAAGGTAAAATTAGTTTTATATTGTAAAAAATGTAATTGCTTGTGTTCAAACTACTCAAATGTTAAAAAAGGGTGAAAGTTATTAAAACCAGACTAAACTTCATGTAAAATTCCAGCATCTTTAATATATAAGCATTTTTTTTTTTTTTTTTTTTTTTTTTTTGGTTTCGATGGTGATCAAGCATCGATTTCAAAATGCCTTCAAGAATTTAGGGAATTGCCAAGTAACTGGCTAGCACAGTTACTGGCAATCGCAATATTTATTAGCTCGAGATGTTTATCGACATTTTTTATAGCATTTAACCTTGAGTCGTCTTTAGTAAGAGACCAAGATTCAAGGGATATCCGAGTAATTTAATTAGCATTCAAGTTCTTGAAATTTATACATTGAGAAAATTGACAAGTTAAGCTTTCCAGCTAATTTAGAGAATAGTAAATGGGTAAAGATTAATGCATCTTGCAATTCCATAATTCTTGGGGGTGAATAAGAAGCATTTGCCATTTTTACCGACACTAAATAAAAACATGAATACACTTAATTTTTTTAAAAGAAAACCTACAGGGTAATGTATAATGTAGTTAATTTCAACAGAATTAACGCCCTACCACACGAACTAGATTTAATTTTGCCTGAAGTAAAGTGGCTGAACTGTAAAATTTACTAACCATTTCTTAAACGCAATTCTTTATTCCTTTATTTTATAACTACATACTCGATTTTCCCCATATCCAAATGCCAAATACTGCTATTTGGGGAATGTTTACGATGAAGCTACAAGCTAATAAGAAAATTCGATTTACCAAATTGAAGAGCTACAAAGATAAAATTTGATTGCAACAGCAATAAAAAAAAATTACGAAAAGGAATTTAAGCACTGAATTCCACCTCCGTAAGTACTAACCAGACAAGTACTTTCAATATTAAAAACACTTGGGAACTGATTTCACATTTTACACGAAGTCTTGTTTTACGAGAACTTAAGCATACATGTTATTTCACATAAAAGCTAAGCATGAAATTCACGTTTATCCATATAATGGAATCTTTATTTCGATATTTAATTCCGATTTTATATATTTTAAAATTAAAAAGGTATTTGTAATACTCCAGCTTCTGCTGAAATATCCGAATCGATTTTTGCATTACTGGAAACGTTTCGATTGCGATGTTGGCCAGGCATCTCGATCAAAACGCTTCTTTAGAAAAAGACGGCCTCGTAACTTGCCGGCATAGATACGAGCCGACTTCATTTAAAGGGAACGTCGTATTTACATAATTAAAGTCGATTTTGATAAAGCTTTACTATTTAGCACGAAAGCATTTAGACGTTTTTGCCTCTTAAAAAGCTTGTCTGGTTAATACATTTCAATTTAACCGAGAAAAAATTTTAGAAGATACTCCTTTAACATTGAAGGAACTTTAATTTTATAATCGTTAAAATGACTTGCAGTAAGAAACAATTTTAAATATTTGTTAGCCAAGAGAATTAAAATTAGAGCTATAAAGAACCTTGGCAATTTAAAAACATGCGATTTGATGCTTTAAGAGCAGGGGTCGAAATCTTATAATTATATTAGAAAAATGTAATGCAGTAAAACAAGTCTAGATTTATAAAATCTTATTCTATACCAATTTTTTGAAATGAAAAGCATAACACGAGTTTCTATCGAGGATCTGGAATCGGCAAAGCCGATCTACCTAATTTTAGTTTGAAATCTTCCGAACAAATTACTTTAATGCGGCTGCTTTAAAATTGTCCCCCTAGCCTTAAATTTCGTGACATTTAATATCCATAAAAACTGTTTGACTTGTGCAAGTTAAATTTAAGCACGTTTCCAAAGCGACGAATGAGCAACTCCTTTAGAAATTATTTTAATTTCGAGAGAGTTAAAGTTAAACGAAATACCGTAAAGTTTTATTGCAGTATTGATGGCATTTGGAATTTAATATTTTCATATCTAATTTGAAAATACTTTAATATATAAAATTCATTAAAGGGATCAAGCTTAGGAAGGAAAATCACTCAATATGAATAGACCGAAATTTAAATACATGAAGGAAAAATTAGGAATTCCTAATCAGATTTGCGATTTATTTTCAGAGCATTAACTTCTAATCCCTTATCAACTATTCAAATTTGAAATATTTGATTTCAATTTTAAAATTTCACGAAACGGATCATGTGAATCATACATCGTTCAGCCTGGTGATAAATATACCGTAGTTTTTTTTTATTTATATACAATTAATACAGACATAATTACGAAAGGAAAGCTGATCCAAGTGCCTTTTCAATCATTCTATACAATTTACAGACAGTTTATTCATGTGAGCCGGTACAAACAATTCGTTCTTTTAAGATCCAGAACACAAGCCTGCTTCAAAATATTTGGTTTACGATTTAAACTTTAAGTTAATGATCTATGTTTTCATTAATTAAGTCTTTAAAAGGGAACTTCAACATTTAAATCTAGTACTCAAGTAGACATGAAAATCTGAAGAAATGAATATCCGAGGAATTAAGAATACTAGCATGCAAATAATCCAGTGAACTTTGCCAATGAAGATAATTTATTCTGCTTATAATTTAAGCAATGAGTTTAAAGTGGTTTTTAATTTACAACTGGCAGTATAATTCATAGTTTTTTTTAAGTATTAAAGAAACATTCAGTTACGAATTAACTAGGCATTTAATAGAAGTTTTAGATTCGAAGGAAACGGACGATACGATTTTAAGTACTTACAAAAATGACTACTCAAACTGACCTATAGCGTCCGATTGGAAGTAAAGTGAGCTAATGTCATTTGAGTTTCAAGACGTTAACACTCCATCTACGAAATTGCTCCGATGTCTGATAGCAGTTCATCTTTAAGTTAAAATGTTAAAGATACTCAAATTAAGTTCTCGGAAAAGTTGTTATATTTACGTCCCGTTTTAAAGCAACATTAAGGGCTCTTGGGAAAGAACTTAGTTTTGAACTGTGGTCAGATGACGAGAACAACACCCGAGCCGACACCCCTTCTCCAAACTTTTTAACTAACCAGTGGGAGGACGTTTGGCCCCGACGGATTTCACGTGCATCAGACCCGCTTACACGCCGGTTCTTTGATGAAATTGCCCCCCATCCCCGAGTCTGCAACCCACCGGTTCCGAAGCTGAGACCTTACCACCAGGGCAACACGGCCTTCAAAGTTCTCGGAAAATGTAAAGGACAATCGGAAAGTAGTAATAGTATAGATTTAGATATACCAACGAAAATTTTAATTCAGTTTAATAAATTCAATACAGCTACATTAGAACAGTCATCAGATTCAGTAAAGAGAAGATACCGTCACCATGTTTTTGCGAATAATTTACAATTGAATATTAATTCAGGACTTAAATACGCAATTTTCAAAACCCGGCTCCTAGTAAAATACAATAACAGAAGTGTTGTAATCTGAACCTCTAAATTTACCATCAAGTTCTTAAATATCCTGAAACTATTCAAAAGCTACATTTCTAAAGACTGAATCGTCCTGAAAAAATATTTTCGCAATGTACATTAAAATAAAGTTAACCATTCAATAAAAGTTAGCTACTATCCAATTTTGATCTTGGCAAAATGTTTCGGAATCCTTATGTAGATAGGTATCTAGTATTAGTTCAACATTCCATTCTTTCAAGCTGCCATTTTTAATTTCTCAACAGAAGATTCGCATTATAAAGCTAAATTTCATCATTCTTGTCTGCAGAAATTAGTAAACTTAAATCGATACCCTAACGCATTCATGCAGGGATAATCGATTTTTAATTTAGCTTTTAATCGATGCCAATGAAGTACAAATTTCACTTCACAGGTTCGAACTCTTTGTCCCATTGCATCCGATAATGTCCGCTACTCGTTAGATTCATTTTTAAGATTACAAGAAACCGAATTCGTTTCTAACACATTAAATACCGATTCCCTGGGGACCGATACTTTCCATTTAGACCACCGGTCCCAAACAGCCTAGACGGAAAGTAAACAGGGATCTGTATTTAACGCGTTATTCATCTAATCCTTTTCCCTAAGTAACCCATTTCCAAGTTATTCGAGACGAACCAGAGCAGTGCAATTTCCACTTCAAACATTGGCATCGGCACTCGTTTATAATAAACATGCCAAAATAATTCAAATTTTAGTACGGTTTTTGCTCTTTTATATACATGGCGAACACTTTATTTTACAAAGAGTTTAGTTCTAAAACGAGATCCAATATATTCTATTAAGCGACATTTGCTAAGGGGTTAATTCCTCGCGTCAGAGATGCTAAAATGCGGCATTAGCTCCTTATCGTGCTGGAATTTTTCACAATCAACTTTCAAGGACAAATTTTAGATGCTTCTAAGTGGTACAGGGAAACACGAGCACTAAAAGATCAGTGGAACCTTTGCTGTACGGAATTTTAAGAATTGCCAGTTATTAAACGACTACAGTAAGATCCAATCTAAAGACCGATGCAGCAACTAGGTTTTTCAAGACCCATTAGCTATTATTGAACTCTTGTGACATTTTCTCGATAAGCGAGGAAAGGCGATTTTTGAAAGCAAATATTCGTAGAACAGCCTGCTATCCGAAGGCGACGTTTAGCGTACAGGTTTTTACCTCGAGAATTGAGGGCAGCGTACCACTGTGAGAGTATAGCAGAATTTAATTTGGCATTGAGCAATTTCTAAGCAAAACCAATTTGAAAGCCTACTTATGAGCTGAATATCTAACTTCATGACAGAGTGCATTTCATTAAACGGGTATTCAAATGCTTTGCTTAAATGTTTAATACAGATGGTACAAGATGATTATCGGTAGTCTTCAGTTTTGAAACGCCGCTTTTGACGGCAATCAAACAATTGCCGATTAGCTATAGCCTCTAACCGGGTGTAGAGGAAGCTATCTACAATTTTGTCCGTTTCCTTCGACAGTAATCAAAACAAAGATGTTTAAGAAATGCAAATATTTAAAGTGTGTCTTAATTTTAAAGATATGATAATAAACACTGAAGTTCCCTTGGATAATAGTTTACTATTTTTTTAAAGTTTAAATTAACCTTAGTTTAATACAGCTAGAGAAATATTTTAGTAGAAAGGAAACTGAATTCGAGTTCAATACAAAAGTTCATCACTTGCAGTTTCAGTACTTCAAATAATCAGGATACTGTGCCATGCTTTCCAGATAGTTGCAATAGGGAAAATACTTCTCCGACTTTCCGCCATCAAGTTGGTTGTGTAAACTTCAGGGCTCTGATAAATCGGTAAGAGGCAAGACTTGCCAATTAAGGCAATCCTAGATCAATATCCAGACCTTTGATCAGAAGAGTATCAAATATCCTGAAAAATTTGCATCTGATAAGCAAGATGAAAGCGAAAGTTTTTATTTCAAATATAGCAAAGATTATAAAAAAAAAATGTAAATTGAAGCATTTCAACTGCTTAAAATCATTAGGGCAAATGGATATAATTTTCTATTAACTATTCTCGATAAATATAGACAAAATATTCACAAGTTTTAAATGTAAAATAGTTTAGTTATTAGGATCTGGAATTCTACCTTTCCCCACTAGGAAAAAATTTAATCGAAAATCGTCCGAAATAAACGAAAGAAGTCTGAATATTCCTATTAATCGGAGTAAAATAGATGTGCGCTAGCTCAGAGTTTACATGCAATAATTCATGAAATAAAAAACAATTGTTAGGCACATGCATAATAAAGCGCGAATGTTGAGACCTACTGATGAATACTCATAGAAAGGAAAGTTATATTCTGTAGAAAATTCGTTGATTCAGTAACGCTAAAAGGAAATTTGGTCACACATTATGTTCTTAAATTTAATATTCAAATAATTTGAAATTAATAAAGAGAGTTATTGTAAAACAACCAAAGACATCACTTTGGAAACTTGCATCATGTTCGGCTGAATTTTAGATAGTTTGATGCACAACTTGCATACAAGTATTCCATGTAATAACCGAATTGTTGATATTGCTCACTTTCTAAGTGGAAGGCGTTTTCTAACAAAATAAGGACACGAGAAACCGAAAATCATAGTAATTCACATGGATGTTTTCAAACTTATTTTTTAAACTTTGGTTTTTAGTATCAAAGATTGAGATTGCTTGCAATGAATCGGGTACTTGTGCCCGAAATGCGTAAAAATTTTATTCAAGCTTTAAAAACTTACCACTGTCATCTTGCACTCCATCGTTGGATAAGAGTTTTGGAAAAACCAACACCGCGTTCACCACTCAGTTAATATACGAGTAGTAACCAACATCTTCATGCAGACAACCTAAAGAGTAAAAAATTTGATTAGTGATGAAATTAGGCCAGTTTTTTTTTTATTAAATATATTTATGTCTAGTTTATAACCCTATTTTTCGAATCTAGTACGCCCTGACTAAGATTTCATCTAAATTAGGCAAAGGTAGGATCGCGATGGTAAGAGTTTACAGAAACTAAACAATTTCGAAGAGTGAAGTTGTGGATTGCACTTCTCGGCCTTTTTTCACTTCGAAGATTCAAATTCTTTAATCGGATATTTGTGAATATTTGAGATGCTAATCCCGACATAGAATTTGATACGATTCATCAGTATTACTGTTAACTTAATTCAATTTAGATTTTGTGGAGTACTTATCTAGACAGATGAGCTACGAGAAGCAACTTCCAGAAAAGGCTGGAATACGTGCGATAAAGCAATATTCATAGTCATTCTTCCTCATCATGGATTCAGCTAAAATTTTCTATGATTCGGATTTTTAATAATTTGACCCAAGTATTTATCCTATTTATTAGAAAACGCGTCTTATTTGGGCATTCATATTTTAATTCTTAAGGGAACGAGATATTAAACGATTTTTGTATTTTAAGTTGCTTAACCCCCGATTGAAAGCTAAAAATTCAGCAATAGTTAACTTCATAAAATGTAGAAATATCAAGCTTCACCAATTCATTTCATAGATGGCAAATCGGCTAAAAATTTTAGTTGAAAGAACGAGTTGTCTTTTAACGATTACTAGATCTTTTTAAGATTTGGTTCAAGTATTAAACTAATGAACGATAACCTACATGATAAATAATGGTCTCGATTATTCAAACATATGAAATACTGATGTTATGAAGTAAAGATAAATCAGTTAAACTAATAATTGTTACTTTTCTTTGCTTTCATATGTCCATTGAAGGAGTTACGAACAAGTTCATCTTTCAATAGTAAATTTTATTAGGCCTTTCCAGTAGAATTTCAGCAAAAATAAAGCAGTAAATGCTTATGTACTAAAGTTGTTTATTGCTGTATTTAGAAAATTATCGATTAATGATACTTATTCTTCCATAGTTTATTCTTTTCAATTCGATACAATTCCATTTAATTGCAACGTACTTCATAAATAGTTAGTACACCTTCATCTTTTATACAGTATAAATTTGTTTACGTATAAGAAATCTATGAAAGTTAAACCTACAAGACAGCAAGATCTGTCATATGAGCAGAAAATGCGTTAATATTTAAAGCACTCGTTTTATCGAGAAAAATTGAAATCGCAGATGTCTAAACATTTCTTAATTTTTACAAGCTCAATTGCGAATAATAGTGGCATATAAAAATGTACTTCATTTGGATCCATTTGCAGATTTGCTTGTAAATAGGAAAGTTAAGTAGGGTGTATTTAATATTGGAGATTATGTTGGACTATAAAAAACAAGTATATTGGTAATTGTTTTGTTGAACGTAATGGAACCAAGTTTATTTCCGTTCAATACTGAATTTTCAGCACGAATCAAAGTTACAATTCAACTAGAATAATATACAGCAAGGTTTTAAATGAAGTGCCTAACTCTCCTCACATGGACAAAGCATTATTTAAGCAATTGCACTTTCATATCGCCTCATTCAATACAAAAAAAAATTTGGTCTGCGATCAGTTCTTTAATATTTATGAAAACAAACATTTCATCCTATTTTTTTTTATTGCGAACAGTCTATTACTAAAATACAAATTTTAAGTTTCAATGCTATTCCATTTCAGTAGAAGTACAATGATAGTCATAGGAGACGCTAAACTGTTCAGTTCTGACGGGGTAGTCGGCTGCATACAAAAAGGAGACACTAAACATCTTGTAAAGATGTAAACCTTTATTGAATATAAAATGATTCTCCAAAAGTTGAGAAATATACCCCTATAAAACAATCATAATATTACTTACCGAGCGAAAGAAGGGCAGTTTGCAATCAGGTATTACGACTAGTTAAACAATCAACCTTATAAGACGCAAAACACCATCCACCAACAAATTATGTAATTTGACTTACAGACACCATAAAAGATGAAAACCGAACATTGATTGGTGTTTTTAAAGTATCCTGAATATCTTCTAACCAATCAAGATTTATTTAATAGATAATTTCATGCCTGTCATTTACAATTACTTGCATAGATTTATTCCTTTTTATTTAATTGACAGATTGATGGCATGGCAGTTGTGATCATACTTCAATTATAAGATCTCTATTTCCACTATATATTGTTGTCAAAAATATGATTTCTTTAGTGATATATATATAAGATGGGTTCATGAATATTAAATCTGGTATCTTCGGTTAATCATCCATACATCGATATGAAATATTCGGTTGATTGCTGTTTGCCATTCCATCATCATGCTTCAAATAGTCGAGATCAATCTTACATTTGCCCCTCTGGGGCAATTTGAATGCCAGCTTTAATACCCACAAATCAAGGTTTTATTTTTATAACTGGTTATAGCTGTTCATAAAGGTATTATCCATTAATAAAATTATTTAATCTAATAATATCAAGAAGCTTTATAACGAGGTGTAGCTCCAACAATTCGCATAGTGGTTACTCTTCAGAGATGCCTAATTACGCGTTTTTGTTAATCACGTATTTACAAACATTACGCATAATACGCTGCATTAATTAACTGCGTAGCACTCAGAATTTTTGAAATGTTGTGACCCATTGTAATTCGTTTACTTTCTTTGGTTTTTAATTTTTTTTCTACCTATATATATTAAGACATTGGTTTCTTAAAAAATATGCTTCTTAAATAAAATATAGAAACATCACAATGGTACTTTGTGACAATATATTTTGCATTGAAACGTTATTGAGATCTCGATCTGTTAAAAAAAGCATAAAGTGTGCCAACATAAAAAATATGCTGTAAAGGGTAAACCTATAGTTCCTTAAAAAGCATCCATGGACCTTACTACAGTTATACCAAGATTTTCAGTTTTATATCATGTAAAATATTTCAGATTTACTCTAATTTCTATTCTTATGGCTCTCTTGATGTCTAGAAAAGGTCCCTATAAGAGGATGCAGGATATGACAGAAATAAATAATTGTTACTCCAAATACTTTAAGATAATTATTTTTTCAATTACAAAATTGTTGGTTTATCTTATTCGTTCTTAAGTTATGAGATTAATATAAATGATATTTTGTAATTTATGAGTTAGTTGTTTTGTTATATCAAAATCTTGTTTTAAAGCACTAAGGCTAATTTGGGAAGGACCTTGTAATTTGCAAACGCGGTCAGATGATGTGGACGACACCTGAGCTGACACCCCCCCCCCTCTCTACACTACACCAGTAAAAAGACTCTAGGTACAGACGTTTTAAAGTGCCCCAGACCCGCTTACACGACGGAATCCGGTTCTAAAACCGAGACCTACAACCAGACCACCACGACCTTTTATAACTTTTTAAAGATTATAAAACAAACATAAATATTTAAATACAATGTTCAGTGAACACTTGAAATATTTAAAACAATCGCGAGAGCGGAATTGCGTAGATCTGAAAAGCCAAAAAATCCTGGGTACATTTACGATGTGCTTTGACGCTGCAGTGTTCTTGTCATAATGATTCCGAGTTTTATGTAAGATAGCAGAGTACTCATTCAGTACTTGGTTCTCTTGATTAAACTGAGATCACCTTTCAATTTTTACATTATCATCTTGTTATTGTCTCTTATGATTGTAACCAATAAATGGTAGTAATCTAAATGAAAAGAACCACATATTTTATAAAATTCGTCTGTAATAACAAAACTATCTTCATAAATATTGGCAATTTTAATAAAATGATTATAACCATGTATCGGATATACCTCTCTTATTGTCAAAAGTAATTCTTCATTTAAATACAAAGAAAAAATTTACCTATTCTTATAATGTATATCATGATTTAACAAGCTGTCTTAATCTACTAGCTGCTCACCCAAAATCTTTATACTGCGTGTTTCCTAAAATCCTTCTCTTTTCCATTAACTTGAAAGCGACAATAACTATTTTCCCCTTAGAAAAATTTCAAAACCCCTTTGAAATATTTTGTACATTGTGGAGCAATACGATTCATACGTGGTGATAACAGTTTGCCGTTTGAATAAATATGTTGGAAATTTATATAAAAATGACACTCGAAACCACTTTTTTAAATTTAGGTTCGTATTTGAAAAAGTTGAATTATTGAATTGACACTTTAAAATTAAAATATTGGAACTCTTTTGAACTGTTGTAATCTTAGTTTGATTTAAATTATTTCCAAAAATTATGTGGCTTTGAATTAAAAATTGTAATATTTATTTTAGAAATGTGCCATTGTGCATTGTTTACCTTTCCCAAGATTAAGTACATTTATCCCTTGAATCTTATTGTGTAAATAAACGATCCTCCCACCGTCCGAATGATCGATGCGCCAAAAGTGCAATAATTGGGTCCTGAAGGAAAAATAATCTTTCTTCGTTTTCTACAACAGATTAGGTTAAAGACTGAGAGGTCACAGAAATCCCATTAGAGCTGCTTTTAATTTCATCTCCGCTACCTGCTGACAGATCGTGTCTCTTTGCAACATCAATTCTGCTGGCAGGTATAGATTCTCTTTTCCTGATGGTGCAAACGAAGACGCTGGTAATCTAAAGCTTGTTTACTTTAAACGAACAATTCTTGTTTGTGAGTGTGTGGTGTATCTAGGAAACGGGTGAATTTGGGTCAAATTTTATATTTAGGTAGAGTTTTTTTTTAATTCATATAAATAGATGACCTTCCTAAAACATCCGCTTTGACATGTACAAGAAAAAAAAATTTTAATAACTAACTAGCAAAATAAATATATTCAACTCCCGTCTTGAAGCACGGAGGGCAGTACAGTGCTCGAAAAAACAAGACTGACGCGTATGTTGCGGATCCTTGATTCATGATTCATGTTGTTTGCTATTATATTTTACATACGTGTTTATTTTAAATATTTTCGCTTTTAAGTGTATCTATACTGGGGAGTTCCAGAAAGAAATGTGGTTTTACATTAAACGAAATTTATAACTATTAGAGCTTTATTACATCTGTTGTTATTCCAAAAATATCATATAGCATCATCTCGTAAGGATTTATGGTATTTGCATTGTATTATGGCCCTGTTTCTACAATGGTAAAACTGAAAGTAAGTAAAAAATATAAGTATTGATAGATAAACTGTAAAATGAGTACTGTAATATGGTAGAACTTTTCGAATAGCAAATTAAACTAAATGTTCGTGATTTTTTTTTTTTTTGGCTAAAACGACCAATTCAAATGCCTGTAAGACTGAAAAATACTATGCATATATCATGACATATGTAATCAGTATGTGATTCGTATCTAAATATTTTCTCCAAAAAAAAAGAGATTTAAAAAAACTGTTGCGCGAAAAAAAAATAAAGGAGCAAACTTCAATATGCTTATTCATTTAAATTAAATTTATTGATTTAACAAAGACTGAAAAATTATTGCTGTGTGCAAAATACATCATCGGTATACAGAAAAAAATTCGTCAGGCTGTAAGAAGAAGGAAAACGAGATACTATTTTCATTTATAATGAGGCGTAATGAATTCAGTAAACCACATCGTTCTCCTGGACGGAGCTAGCTGCCAATCATTTAAATATCACGACCTCATTGTTGAAGTTAGTATACTGTCTTTTACAGTAGATTCGAACTTACTCGGGTACCATGGAGAGTACTCACTCGAAAAATTTTTGTGTAATACTTTAGACCTGCTATATTATGGCGTAATCATGTGTTTTCTGTTCTGATGTTAATCAATAAGCCACACAAAAGGCAGCCTGTGTCTACAAGTCGTTTCATCCTGGCAACAATCGTCCTTATCAAATAAATTACTGTCTAAAAAAGAAAAGCGATAGCAATAATTTTTAATAGGTAATATTTTTATACCATTTTATAATATCATTTCTAAAACAGTAAAAATTTTCATATCAATATCATGCAGCATATATAGTATAATGACAATGCATCGATAATTGCAATATTTTTCAAGTTGTAAAAGTAGTATTTTGAAACAACAAGGACACATTACCTCGATTTTTTTTATTATAGGATTCAGTTTCCGTTAGTTTTAGCCATGTGCCATGGATATTTGGACATCACTGAGAACTGATACTAACTTGTAATAAGCCTATATATTAACTTTTCACAGTATAACAATCTTCCTTAAATCAAGCAATTGAAGGTAATACGGATCTCGAAAGCTTCAACTAATAATGAATTTAAACGATATGGCCAAAGAAAGCAGATGAACTACTATTTTTTTTTGTTCGTTTTAAAGACATGATGCTACTTTCGAACATATAAGATATTTACTAAAGTTGCGCGTTTTTCAATATATGACATTTATTTTCATCCGTTACTATTCTGATCATGTGTTCCGACTTTCCGCTTTCTATTAGAACAGCAATATGTTTCAGTAAGAATAAAGTTAAGTATGTAGATTTATCAGGATTCTAACATATAAAACCAACATAAATGATACCCCAAATCTTTCTTGTTAGCCATCCTATAAGAAAAAGAGTTACGATATATATATTTATAGATATATATATAGAGAGAGATTTGGAGGGAATTTAGCATTTTTATCTGTCGTGTACTATGCAATCTTTTCCCCTACCGATTATATCAAAATTTTGACAGAAATCATAGTCTCAACATTACATTTCATTGCTCTAATTCATTACAAGTAAGAATTATTGTGTTTACAAGTATGTGGGTGCGTATAACACAATGCATTACATGTACAGATCGATCAACTTTCAGCCTTTTGATAGTTTTGATTTGAAGAATGATAATAATTTATGATTTACATGCTAATTCTGTGCATTAATCTAGTTTTTTTTATTTAGAGGATATCAAGCTCACTTGTATTTAAACAGCCTTTCAGATTACATTTATTATATTTCGTTATCCTTCCATGAATTTCATTAAGACTTAGATAGAATTTCACAAACATAATGCCAAAAAAGTGTTTTTCATATTCAGACAAGTCTGAAACGTCACAATTTGTCAAGTATCCAGTCCCCAGTGTTCTGAGAATATGTCTATTTTATTGATTCTGATATGGAATCAACTTCCTTGATATTATAGTTCCATTAGATATGTACAGTCACCGTAATATATTTTCTGATTGCACATTGCTCTTTAGTAGTGAAATAATTTCCCTTCTTATTCCTCAAGTAAACTTAGCAAATATTGAAAAAAAACTTTAATCTCTTTTTTCAATAAAAAAGTAAAACTACGGAATTAAATGTTTGATTAAACAATAAAAATGGCTTGAATTTTGATGCATTGACAAAATTTATTGTTGGAAAGAATGCAGATATCAGAACAAACTTATGCGCATGTAAATTGGTATCAATAGAAAGACAATTCTTTTAATTTCAAACTACATAGAAATTTAATTTTGTGCAAAAATGCTTTCAAGAATAATTACCGAAAAAAATATTCCATGCTTTATAGGAGCCACAGAACCTTCATATATTTTTCATTCTTTTAGCATAAACTGAGACAACAATTGTCAGAATTTTTGATTCAAAATCCTTTTAATCCTCCAATTTTCAGTAAAAGGGTTTGAGTACAATTACAAACATATTTTAATTTATTTTTTTTTTGTTTATTAATTAAATGTTCCTATAATTCGTAATATTCAATCAAATATAAAGGACAAAAAAGTAGTTAATTGCAAAAGCAATTTACTTTTTAGTAGACTAATAAAATTGGGCTTTAAAAAACCATTTATTTATTTTGTATTTTTGATTATAATAAATTTATTATTTCATCAAAAGGTTTTGCTGCTTTTTTTTTTTGTTATTTCAGTAAAAATCCCTCTTTGTGTCATCATGAAAAAAATTCTATGTAAGTATCGAATTAGAAATGAAAAGAGAGAAACAAATCTTTGAAAATATCTGATTTCCTGAATTCTTTTGAAAAGAGTTTTGCGAAATTCTTTTATGAAAGGATCACAAACAAGGAAATGTTTTTCAAATGTATTTCAAAAGCTATTTTAAGTTTGTCTTAAATTTCAAGGAAATCGAGCAATCAGTCGTTTCAAAATCAAACTTTATATCCAGCAGGATAAAAATACTTGACGAAATTTCTCTTTTGCCTGAAGAAAAATATTGGGAAAAATATATAAAATGGTCAGAGCGAAATTTTTAAAGCTGGGCACAGCTTCAGGGTAGAAGTGGTGCCCCTCGATAACGCTAAAAATAAATTTCTATCTACTGGCTATCAGGTATTTTTCCCCTCCACTTTGTCAGATTTTTATCAGCACGATGAAACAGTTCAGAGGATTTTGAAAAAGAACAAAAAGGAGCCGAGTGAAAGAATGCTTTTAAAGTAAACATGAAAATTTGTTATTTATCACAAAAAATCTCTGAAATTTTTTGAAATATCAGTACGAATTTCTCTAATATATTTGCATTTCAGAATATGGTATTGTCTTTAGGTAGAAAATATTATTGGAATATTATTAGAATTAATATTAAAATATTATTAGAATTGCTGTTTATAAAAAAACTGCTGACTATTATTATATTTTAATACTTATGAAGCGCATTCAAAAATGCCACTTTTATTTACAAGTGTTGGCATTATTTTAATAACCAACTGCATATCCCATTGAACAGCTTACACAGGAAAGAAGGTTTTATTGTTTTGAAGATAATTTACTTTCACTTTTGTATAATAATTATAATTATCATACAAAATACTGATATAATATAATTATCATATCAGTATTTTGTATACTTTCTTTCAATAAATATAAATAGAAATCATGGGGCATAAAAGCCATAAATTAACCCTAATAAATTCAATAATGAAGAAGAGAATAATATCAACAGATGTGCTTTCCAAATTATTTCCTTCGTATTCTTTAACAAATTCTTTTGTGTATTATTATTCATATGCTTTTATTGAAAAATAAAAAATAGTTTATTAGCCTTCAATCTTTGACGTTTTTTCAGAAGGATGTGCAGTGTAGAGATTATATATGAATATATATGAATGTATATTTTGGATACATTTTTTGGATCTTTTGAACTCAAAATTTGACAATCAGCTGCAACTGTAGAAACAAAATAACATAATAAATTCCATTGATATAAGTCAATCCCTATTTCAGTTATCCCTTTCACTTTTATATAAGAAAACAGATCGACAGATGGTTAACTCTTTGTTGGATTTTTTTCAAATTTGATACAGAATTACATTTTATACGGTAAATTTATAAATACATATTCTTTATCTAAAGTTTAACATTTTATAGTGTTTGTATCCAGTTTTAATCCAACAGCAAGAAGAACAATCTTCTCTTAAGGATTCCTTTAAAAATTTGTAAATTCATCCTTTTAATTCAGACTTTTCCTTCTAAAATATATTTGTAAAACGATTGATAGATTATAAACTATTCAACGAAGTTTCTTCAAAATTTGATGTATATCTATGCTTTAGATGCATAATTTGTTTACAAAATTAGCTCAATTCCATAACAGTGAGTTTTCCTCTGAATGGATTTATTCAGAAACCTCTAAAACAAACAATATAACTCGGAGTTCTAATGGATCATTGCCAAGATTCGTATAATTTTTAAAATCTTCGTTTTTCGCAACAAGGCCGAAGATAGCAAGGTAGTAATAGTCGCTAATAGCAAAGTAGTAATAGCCTCAGATAGCAAGGTAGTAATAGTACCTAGTATGCGCCACTATAACCGAGAGTCATTTTCTCAAATTAAATTACGATGTCTGTAAAATAATCTTTCTTGCCTAGATATTTGCTTCAATGGAAAGCACCTTACTATAAATTCGCAACAATATACACATTTCTGGTATACTTCATCATTCTCTGACTTTGATTTCAGCCCTATTAGATACTTTTTCATTTTCAATTTTTTTCCTCAACTTTATGCGATTATCTTTTCTAACCATATCATTTTATCTTAATTCAGTTTAATCCGAACTTGTTTCATAGTTAAATTTTATCATCCCCCCCTTTCGTTTCTCCTCTCACACCTATATGGACGAGTTAATCCCATCTTAATGCATGCACAATAACGCGGAGATTTTTAGAATCCGTTGACAAACAATACAAATGATATAAGCTTGTGAAAAGAAAAACGGGTTTTAAGGAAAATATAAAATTTATAGTAATATACTTTCAAATATTCATAGGCAAATACTAAAAAATATACTCAATAAAGGAATATTTCGAGAATACTTAGGTGTGTGTGTATAGTTAAATATAGATATAAATTCAAATCTTATTAATCATATTCCTTTTTAGTAAAATTTTCCGGATATATCACTTTTAGGAGAAATAATACTTTCTTGGAAATAAAATTTTCCCAACCTAAAATTTTCTGAATTCCATTGTTTTAAACTAATTAATAGCCATTAGATCAATTCTCACCTGTTGATTAGCTAATCTTCTTTAATACATTGACACAAAAAAATGTTTAGATTCATTTAAAACAGGGAAATTAAATATTCCCAACTTGTTACTCTTTGCTGTAGAAAAATGAAACTTCCTATATAAAATATCACTGTTCTCGGAATATTTTACTATGTATGATAAATAAAACCTAATATTAATATGAAAAATTCAATCACTTATTTCTTTTTCCCTAATACATTTTTTCATGAACTCCAACAATATAAAATGCTACTCTTTGTCGATTAGAGCATTGTTCTATTAGAAGCATATAACCATTTGAAATTAATTCTCCTACCATTAGAATCGGTACTTTATATTCGTCTTTTAATATTCTTTATCTCAAAATTATAAGAGGTAATACTCCTTTCTTTACACCAGCGATGTTCTTCTGAAGAGTTTCAGAAAGGAAAAATAAGAAGAGAATGTGATAAAAAGTAATCCAATAAATCGCTCGATGCTCAGAAATGATACACACAAAAGAGATAAAACTTCATCTTTCAATTCGAAAACAACCCCTTTTCTACACATTACACTGAAGTGATTATCGGAAATAGAAACAACAAAAGAATGGCGATTTCATCGGATTCGATTGAGATGAGGCTTCTAGTGAAAGAGAAAAGAAGAAAGATATTCCACTCCGAAATGATCTAAAGAACCACAGATATACGATAACAGACTTTTGGAGGAAATGAAAGAGGACTTAGTACTTCACAGTCGCAGTTAAAAGCCACATACTGACCAGATATTACAGGAGGAAGTTTTTTTCCCTTCAATGCTCAAATGTTAGAGATGTGGTGAAAGTTTCAAGATTTTTTCAAAGTTATTTATGATAATGCCTGGGAATGGGAATTAATTATTTTTAATTCATTTTTCTTGAAGAAAACTTCTAATCGTTCACTGATTTCAGTTGGATTTTTTTCGTTACTTTGAATTGTAAACAAATATAACAATATGAATATATTCCATCAAAGATTTAATTCTTGTCTTCCTTTAAATAAATATATTAATTTGTGGTTATTAAAAGTAATTAGATAAAAGTAATGTATCATTAAGAATTGTATTTTGTGAGAAACACACCAATGAAAGGTGTTATTGTTTGTTTGTAAAAAATATATATACTCACAATTGTCATTTAGAATCATTCTATTTTCCTTTGAAATGATTTGGATTGGAGCTCATCAGAGGTATGTTGGAAATGAAAAAGCAGATACACTAGCCAGTGAAATTTTAAACTTAGAAACCTAAGAAATGGCTCTCCATAAATCCAAAATCCAATTCAGAAATGAGTTGTTTGTTTGACTAAGAAACTAATAATTTAAGAAGAGATGGTATAATTCCATCAAGAATAGAAAAACCTATCAATATCTTAAAAACGCCTCTGTTAATCGAATTAATATTGATTTTTATCAAGTATACAATGAGCATGGTGTATTTTCTATATATCAATGTCGTTTTTTTAACAAAAGTTTGAATTGTCTGTGGCACTGAAAAATGTTTTATAAATTACGTAATCAAAGTCTGTAAACTATGGAGAGACCACAGAGTCCAAAAGCAGAGAAATTTATTGTCTATTGATATCGAAGAACTCATAAAACTTCCAGCTATTAAATTTTCTATTCAGGATATTTTGTCAAAGTTCTTGACTTTATTTCTCCCCTAAGGTAAAAAGTTGATTAATGTATATTAAGGTATTTTATGTATATTTAATGTCTCAAAATTTACTATGTAGTTTAAAATGTAATATTTTTTACATTCCTTTTCTTTCTGTGTCAATATCCGTTCTCTACAAAGGGTTGTTTGAAGTATACAAATGTCCAATGTTATCAAATATTGTTTGTTCCCTCGGGCTTGTTAGGGCTGCTTGTAAACGGCCCCATCAAATTTCCCGCGTTGCCTCTGGCTATGTCGAGGTATTGCTTGCATGTAATACGTAATATTTTAGATTTTTTTCCTTTGAAAATAGATCGCAGTGCCCTAATGCAAAGATCTTGACTTTTGGGTGTGATTCTCGAATTCCGATTATCCCAAAAATTCAGCACGTCAAAGAGTCTTCTAATGTCAAGCGTCTTTAAAATTTGAAGATGAAACACCAACTCCTGTCGTTTCGTGCTTTAAAGTTAAGAGTATCATCACAAAATCCTCCACTAGTTTCTCCAAAGTGACACAACAGTTTAACAAACTTAGCTGAACTCTTTCTCTTCCAAGCATAATTATTTTCAACGAGTTTAAGAAACGTTATGTAGCCAGAACTTCAATTAAATATGTATATAATGTCACATAAGGGAACAATATATGTATATTAAATTCAATAAAAGTAAGTCAAGGAGTTGATAAGAAAAGCCATAACCGGCTACACGACCAAACCAAAGGAACATGGAAAAATCTGAATGACCTGAACACTTGTCAACACTGAAGGGAACTATGTTTGAATCCCAAGAACCATCACTGACTACGGTACGAATCTTCCATAGGAAGTACGTCTTGTAATCGATAGGAATTAGCTGACCCCCATTTCTGTTTCCACTAGAGTGGCCAGAACTAACTGGAAGCTTATCATTCTCATTTTTAGATTACCCCCCGTGGAATAATTAATAAGCAAAAATAAAAAAGGAACCATTTTTTCCTTATTCCTTACAATATCTTATTTAATTTTAAATAGTTTTGTGTGAGTAAGATTTTTACTAATTTGTCACTAAAATTTACCAATAACTGTGTAAAACCTACTTTTAATTATATATCCTACCAATAAAATGAATACTTAACAAGCATGATATTTATGGAACCAATAATCAAGTCAATAATAATGCTATATATGCAATTTGCATAATGAAATTTTCAGTGCACAATTTAAAGACAGCATGGCAATTTTCAAACAATATAATCTGAAAAGAGTCTTTGCTTCTGCTTTCTAAATAGTACTTAAAAACTCCTGCTAAACGATAACGATACTTTTTTCATATATATTGATATAATCACATTAATTTTCTTTATTTTTTTCATTTTTAATCACATTTTCACATTTCTGTCATAAATATAAATTATAAAATTCATAATTATTTATAAGCAAAAGAAATTATGAAGAATTAGAAAATGCTTATCCCTTGACTTTCTCTTATGTAATTATATAAAAATAATATTTATAACATGCGTTAAAAAACTATGCATATGCCTTAGTTAAATTGGCATCAATAAAACTCTTTAAATTATATCAAAAAGGATTTTGAACCTCTAATGAGCTGTCATTGGTGATTTCTTGTTATTTCAACAAATCTTTTTTATGATACCAGAATATTTTTTAAAAATCAATTAATAATTTTAATTGAACTATACGATCCAATCTACATTGATTTGATGATAAAATATAAGTTCTATCAACACAGCTTCGATTCTCCTTTGGTCGGTCCACAATTTCATAAACGGCCTACTTATACCCATCTCAATTCAACCCATAGAGTTCAAATCCTAGTGTCCTCTTCGGATAGTTCTGGTTTATCACCTCATCATCCCAGACATTCAATTAACTCCAATGGCATGGATACTTAATCGTTAAATCTTAACTCAACATCTGCCATCATTCGAAATACGATCATAGATACTGGAAGCTGCGATTTGCTATCTATTAAGTACAACCAACGAACCATAACAGCAGCTTTAGATGGAACTTAGTAAGAAAGGCAAGCTGGACTCGTGTGAGATATCTATGACTCTCAAATGAGACCGATTTGCCTTAGCACCTGATTCTCTAGAAAATAGGGTTAAAATGGAATTTCTCAGCTTAAATATTTATAGTCCCAAAACTTTTATTGAGATAAAAGTTGCCTATCTGTTTTTCCAATCAAATATAAAGCAGTCCGGAATCTTTTTAATTGATAAGTGTTATTTTCAATTCATTCTTCCTCGTCTTCAAATTGATGATATATATAAATTGCAATGAATGGTCGAAATAAAATGGCGTAATAATTATTTGGTGAACGTGTCGGTGAAAGGCAGGTTATATTCTTAAACATTCAAAAAAGCTCCTATGTATGTCGAGAAGCACAGAAAAGAATCAGAAGATGAGGTTGATCTAGGTTGAAGTTTCGGATGATACCAAAACTTTATCTTTAAACATTCGTATACAAGAAGGAAAAAAAATATTCAGAACCAGTTTAAAAAACCAAATATAACAGTAGTAGATGAAGAAATGCTAACAAAAGTATTGAATAAATCAAACTGTATAAAAATTCTTCCATTTACTCTTTATCAAATTATATCGATGTTATAATCTCTAATCAGTTAGTATAAGGCTAAAGCTGTAATAGCTCTATGTATGATGAACGTTTAAAAAGATTAATTAAGCATTGAAGAAACAAACCAATTTTAACGTTTGTCGTCTATTTTAAATCTATTATATCACATTTAATGTCTACTATATTTCTGCATTTTACTTATGATACTCACTAGCATTATTATCATCTTCCAATATCTGACTCGGAAAGACAGATAATTTTAATCAAAATTATAATTTCCATAGGAGTTGATTTTAAACGAAATAAAAAATTTCAAAGACACTATTTAGTAAATAAAAAAAAGCATAGCAAACTTATAAAATTCCCCATGAAAACTATTTGCAATAAATATAAAGTTTTGTTGTAATATATGGCACTTCAAAAGCTGGATGACAGATCTGTCAGCAATTTAAAGCGACTGATAGTTTCTTTTTTTTTTTTTTCAATAGCGCCAGAAGGAGCTACGAAAGCGACTTGGCTACTTTATATGGCACATTCGCTTGCACAACATTTTGCATGGAATCACAATCCCGCACCTCACAGATGGAGAACAGAAGAGCAATGCCCGAACTGGGACTCGAACCCGAATCCCCCAGATAACGAGGAAGACAAGCTGCCTCTACGCCATGACGATAGCATGTACAATAACTAAATTTGTAGTAGATCATTCGTGAAGTCATAAATTATGCTAGGAAATTAAATAATTTTCTATGAAAATTGTATCGTACTATCGAAAGTATGAGCTACAGTAAAGAATTTTTTCCAGCCTATTAACTTTCCTTGCCTCTTTACAAAGATTAAGTTCGTAATTCCTCTGGACTTAATGGATAATGGAAGTAAATATCCTTCTCCCACCTGAATAATATATGAGTCAGACCCTGAATGGGGAAAAGACGGTTTTATCATCATTCTTCTTCCCCTGATTGGTTTAAGGACCAAGGTGTCAGAAAGAAATTCTATTATCGCTTCTCCTAATTTCATTTTCTTGCCCCTTGACAGGTCTTGCTCTGCATACCATTTATTTTGTCTGTTTGGTTATGATTCTTCCTCGAAGAAGATGCAAACATTTCGAAAGGGTTCAGCGCTTATTTTTCGTTATAAGAAGATTGAAAAATAATCTCTGACATTATTATTTATTTAAAATCTGTAATTGAACTTCATATTAAAGGTACGTTTCAATCGATTTTAAGAAATAAATCTTTCGTTTGCCTATGATAAAGGCTTTTAAAAGGTTTTACGCATATTTTGTAAGATATGTGCTTCTTTGTTTATTTAGCATTGCATAAGTTTGTTATATCTCACAGGTATGTACATAAGAGGGAAGGACCTTGAAATGAGTAGCAGAAGCTTTCGGCATGGTGGTCGGTTCTTGCCACCCTGGAGGATACAAGAAAATGTGGAAGTCTGGCTCCTCCAATCGATGACATGATGTATTACTTTAGGGAAGTGTTGTATTGTGGCAGGTAATGGCCTCAATCACAGTGTTGAGGTTGCGGCAATCCTTCAGTATTTATTATCCATGTGTTTTCGCTCTGGTTAGAGATTTAGTCATATGACTTATCTTACAGATACGTGTTTACTTTTTCCAATTACTAGATGATACTATCTATGCCTGAAAGAAAATTCTGTTTTTTCCGTCATCCTAGTTTGTTTTAGAAAAAATTTTATACTTTTGTTAGCCACTATTTCAAATTGTATTTACGAATATGTGTTATTATATTATTAAGCTATCTTATTAAATAAATATTGGTGAGCCTGAAGGATATAGTGTCATCATAAACACAAAAAACACGTTGCTAACAGAATATTTTCGATTACCTTGAGACAAAAAAAATACTGGAAGTTGAAGCCAAACTTTTCAACAATACATAGTTAACGATGAAGAAATTTAACCTAGCATCAATTTGTTAGAGTTTTTTTCTTGTTGTTGTTGTTTATACTTTCATTCAAATGAATAGAATTGCATTAGGAACTATGCAAAGAGGAACAGTATTAGGAATTATGCAAAGAAGAATTGCATTAGAAATTATTCAAAGAATCTACCCTAGGCCATTTAACAGTATTGGGGTTTAACATTTCCAACACGTCTTGTTAAAATATTCAATCTTAGTTTAATGTAAAATTAATAAGAATCATTTGTATATTATTGTTTATTCTATAACTCTAGGAATTAGTTTCGGTTTTAGTTACATTAACGTTCCGTTTCTAAAGCAACACTGGAGTTATTTTGTCCACTCAGCCTTTCATCCCTTCAATGGAATGATAAATTGAAAGAAGTATGCTTGGGAACTAAACACTGGGGGTTCCGCTTTAAGTTAACCGTTACATATGTTTTGTACGCCAGGGCCCTCGATCAAGAAAGCAGATACATTGTACACATTTGCCCACATGGTTTTCGTGCCACTAAACTTAGTTTTTTTTTGGAATATTTTGGAAAAGATCTGGTAATTTTCAACCGCTGTCAGATAATGAGAAAGATATCTGAGCTAACACTAATCCTCTCCAAACTTAAAGACCACATCAACGGAGGACCCCGATGGATTTAACGTGCACCATACTTGCTAGAGAATCAGCATATCTGGTCAAATGCTGGAATTTAGATCATATTGACCCAAAACCTCTAGATAACTCTAAAAGTGCACCCAATTAGCACTAATCTAATTCAGTGCCTTGACACTTAAATACGGTTGTAAGCAACTTTTCTGTAAAATATTCCGGAAAATCTGATTAACAATTAAATTTCGCTAGAATGAAAACTTCGAAAATTCCCATGATATAGCCGACTACAATATCCCAATTACTGTGGAGTGCAGCTATTCCATAACGTTGATACTCCATCAGACTTTTATATTCTGAAGGCATTCCCAGCTTTAATTCTTAACTGGGGAGGAAAAAAATTATTACTTAACCTATAAGATGTTGTCTACAAGAGCGCATTTAATTAACACTCAAATTCAATTTTCAAAGGAAAGTATTGTTATGACATTCAGCGAATATATTCTGCAGATATATACACTGAAGTGACAAAAGTCATGGGATGACTGTTAATATCGTGTCGGTCCTCCTTTTGCCCGGCGAAGTGCAACAACTCGACAAGTCATGGAGTCCACAAGTCGTTGGAAGTCCTCTGCAGGAATATTGAGCCATGCTGTCTGTATAGACGTCCATAATTGTGAAAGTGTGGATGGTGCAGGAGTTTGGGCACGAACGGACCGACGATGTTTCGAACGGTCCCATAAATGCTCGATGGGATTCATATCGGGCACTCTAGGAGGCCAGATCATGCGCTAGAATTGTCCGGAATGTTCTTCAAACCAATCGCGAACAGTTCTGGCCCGTGACATGGCGCATTGTCATCCATAAAAATCCTATCGTTATGTGGGTACGTGAAGTCCATGAATGGCTACAAGTGATCTGCAAGCAGCTGAACATAACCATTTCCAGTCAATGATCGGTTCAGTTGCACCAGAGGACCGAGTCCAAGCCATGTAAAAACAGCCCACACCATCATGCAGCCACCACCAGCTTGAACAGTGCCTTGCTGACAGTTTGGGTTCATGGCTTCAAGGGGTCTGCGCCACACTCGAACTCTACCATCAGCTCGTAACAAATGAAATCGTGACTCATCTGACCACGCCACGGTTTTCCACTGGTCTAGAGACCAGTCGATATGCTCACGAGCCCAGGAGACTCGCTGCAGGCGATGTCGTGCTGTCAGTACAGGCACTCGAGTCGGTCTTCTGCTGTCATAGCCCAAGGAAGACAAATTTCGCCGCACAGTCCTATCGGACACGTCCGTCGTACGTCCCACAATGATTCCTGCAGTTATTTGACGAAGTTTTGCGTGTCTATTAACATTGGCCATTCTACACAGACGTCGGCGGTCTCGGTCGTCAAGTGCAGGTGGTCGTCCACTGCGCTGTCCATGATGGGATGTGATGCCTGAAATTTCATACTCTCGGCACACTCTTGATACTGTGGATCTCGGAATGTTGAATTCACTAACGATATCTGCAATGGAATGACCCATGCGTCTAGCTCCAACTAACATTCCACGTTCAAAGTCTGTTAATTCTCGTCGTGCCACCATAAATCACGAAAAACCTGTTCACATGAATAACTTGAACACAAATGAAAGCTCTGGAAACGAATTGCGCATTTAACCTTTTTCGCTGCGATGCTACTGCCATCTGTATATTTGCATATTGCTATCCCACGACTTTCGTCATTTCAGTGTAAATATCGTTACAAAAAATTTCAAAATATATTATCATTTGAAAAATTAGCTGCGTTGGAACATACATTTTCTTCTCAAATTTTGTTACGTTAAATAATTATTTTTCTTTTTAAATCATATTTAGTTTTCCAGTATAGAAAGGTATATAGAAAACAATATATGAGAAAATTCGCCAATTGTATGAAAAATAAAAAAGGGTCAGGTGCAACACTCACCCTTTTTTTATTGACATTATTTCTACAAAGAAACTTGTGAACACTGAAAGCATGATTTCGAGGGCAATTTAAATATATAGGTTAAGAAATTGAATCCTTGATGGAGTTAATTGAATAAAAATCAACATGTAAATTCTGTAGATAGTTCTCTTGATATATTGATATACACTGATGGAAAAAAAATCCCAACACCAAGAAAAATTATTGTATAGTAATGAAATTTTAGGAATACATTTGTCTAGGTAACATATTTAATTGATTAAAGTTTCAAGATCACAGGTAGAGCCATTGGCGAGAAGAGCCATTTCAAATGTAAAATGTTGGTACATTAGTAACCGGTGTAACTGCCAGAATTTTGAATACAAGCATGCAAACGTGCATGCATTGTGTCGTACAAGTGTCGGATATCAGTTTGTGGGATGGAGTTCCATGCCTGTTGCACTTGGGCGGTCAATGCAGGGACGGTTAATGCTGGTTGTGGATGACGCTGGAGTTGTTGTCCAATGATGTCCCATACGTGCTCTATTGGAGAAACATCTGGTGATCTAGAAGGCCAAGGCAACATGTAGACACTCTGTAGAGCATGTTGGCTTACAACAGTGGTATGAGGGTGAGCGTTATCCTGTTGGAAAACACCCCCTTGAATGCTGTTCATGAATGGCAGCACAACAGGTTGTATCACTAGACTGACGTACAAATTTTCAGTCATGGTGCATGGGATAACCACGAGAGTGCTCCTGCTGTCATACGAAATTGCTCCCCAAACCATAACTCCAGGAGTAGGCCATGTGTGTCAGGCCGCAGACAGGTCACTAGCAGGCGTTCACCTGGCCTCCTTCTAACCAACAAACGGCTATCACTGCGACCAAGGCAGAACCGACTTTCATTAGAAAACACAACAGATCTCCACTCCGTCCTCCAATGAGCTCTAGCTTGACACCACTCACGTCGCAAACGGCTGTGGTTTAGAGTCAGTGGAATGCACTGTACAGGTCGTCTGGCTCGGAGCTGCCCTTGAAGTAACCGATTTGTAACAGTTCGTTGTGTCACTGTGGTGCCAACTGCAGCTCAAATTTCAGCTTCAGACGCAGTACGATCAGCCACAGCCATAGGCCGAATACGACGGCCTTCCCTCTCAGTAGTACCACGTGGCCGCCCGGAACCTGGTTTTCTTGAGTCAGTACCTTCCCTTGACCACTTCCGACAATACTCATGCACAGTGGATACATTCCTGCCAAGTCTTTCAGCAATATCGTGGAAAGAAAACCCACCTTCTCGTAGCCCTACAACACGACCTCGTTTAAATTCAGTGAGCTGTTGATAATGGCTTCTTCGTCTTCTCAGAGTCATCCTAAACTAACATTTACCCACTACGTCAAATCTCAACTGTAAATAACGATCACGAACCTTACAGCGCTTATTTAAAGCAAATCTCATTTGCATGTTCATAGTGTCGCTACTAACGCCGCACTTACGCGAGTAGCTCGAAATTTGAATCGGCGTCATCTTTCAGATGTATAAACACTCCTATCCAATTTCGTTTATCTAGCACAGCTCCTTCCTAGTGTTAGGATTTTTTTTCCATCAGTGTATTTTAGAAACTTTTCAAAATACATCAATTCTAGAAAATTAATCATATTTGAACATACATATAGCATTTCATAGAATGTGAAGTTTCATCGAAAAAATCTACTGCACAATTATTCTTATCATTAAAATCTTTCTGCTTTATTTAAAAGTTTCTGTAGCTCTACTTCAGAATGGCATCAGTAGTTTGGATTATATTTCGAGGACCAAATTTTAGAGCAATCTGCTAAGCTTTTTATAATATTGCAACAATAAAAATGATTTCGAATCTCGCATACGTCATGTAAAGAAATATTTGAAATGTTTAAAAACGCTTTCGGTGAAACCGGTTGAAAAAGTGCCTGAGTAATTAAGATCATAAAGCAAGAAACTGCAGGAAAATCCATTCGATAGAGCTAAAAACGGAATAAGGGCGACCGAAAGTTCATCCTTACCGGTTTGAGGTACCGCACTTCCTCAGTTAAGTGTTAACCTGTTACGGCCTATAATATAATACATAAAATGCAAAGTTGCAATATAATACATAAATGCAAAAAGGTGTCGGAATATGTGTAACGATGCATCTCTCAAGTGAGATGGGTGTTTATTAGCTCTTTTGTCTTATACAAACTATGTTGATGTTTATTATTAAATAAAACCCTGATTTCAATTTAGATATTTGTGCTTAGTAATATCATGCATTTATTTGTCGTACTATAAAAACAGTGGCAACAGGACGAGTGGAGATGTAGAGCCGTAAATAGTTCTCCAAAACATAAATAAACATAAACAAAAAATGAAATAAATCCTAACTGCACTATATTCTCATTTAAATACACACCGAAATTTGTGAAAAGCAGGAAATGAAAGATCTTCTTAGAACTGCTTTGAAACCAATTTATTCATAACTCTAAAGAAAATCAAAAATTATCAATATTATATTCTTTTTTTTATGTACAAGTGGTGTTCAAATGAAAAGGTATGAAACGATACTGTGGGTATAAATGAAGACTTTATTCAGATTTTGCACTATAGGCCTGCGCACAACGATCCCATTGATTAACGAGTCGAAGGATTCCTTGTTCCCAGAATTTTACTGGCTGTGACGATAACAAGCTCTTCACAGCGTCCTTCAGTTTGCCGTCCAGTTGATGCGCTTTCCTTTCAGATGTATTTTAAAGAACCAAACACATGAAAATTACAGGACGGCATGTCTGGGTTGTAGGGCGGATTATAGAGCTGCTCCCACTTGAACTTGGACAATTCCGCGTATGTGACCCTGAAGATGTGTGGACGCCCGTTATCATGGGAGCGGAACTCTCTGTGAATAGCACCGGTATTTGGTTTTTGATGGCCCGGCGTAATCTTTGGAGAGTCTCATAGTGCAAGTTCATATGAACTTTTCAGTCGAACATCCCTTGTTCCTTTACTTTTGATTTTATTTGTTTCGTCTTTTTTGTCCGTACCTGTCTTTGACCGGACCAGAAAATGCGTTTAACACACATTTCACAAAAATAATTTTTTAATGAATTAATTATTTGCAGAAAATTACTTTATCTAACACTGAAAAATAAATTTGTTTTGAAGATTTTTCTTTTGCGTTGTTTTAATTAAAACAATAAGAACTTACAAATAGTGTAGCAATTGTCAACAAACAATTTCAGTTAAATCTTTCATTATTATTATTAATATTGAACTAGATTTTTTAAATAAAAATAATAAAATTTTGCGTATTTGATTTAGTTGAAATCCCTTCAAAATGTAACACGTTTGAAAAAATTCGAGAGCAATTACTTAATAAAAGCTGCAATTTTTTTACTCCTGTCTCACATACAAAAATGCTAAAATTATCAAAAGATTTATAAATAATCAATATTTAATTACATTACTCTTCATTATTATTATTATTCATCATTCCAAAATTTAAAATATGGTACTACCTTGATTAATTATATCCGATTAAATTTCACGATAAACCATTTTAAATTAAATCTGAATTAATCCTATAAAAATACCCTTACAAATTTATTCTTTCTTACTTTGAAAGAACAAGTGATTTATTGCGATAAAACTTAAAACTAGATTAAAAGAAGATATTTAATCAAATAGTTTCAATGGGGCAAAGCGTTTCTTTAAAGTGGGGAGAAATTTTCAGAAGTGTTCTTTTTTCCAACTAACTGCTCCGATTCGAAAGCAGCTGTCATGGAGGAGAAAACTTTAAATCGATTTCGAAGGTTAAGAATTTGGATTTTAATTGCAAATAGAAATTTAGTTAATGTGGAAAAACATTCAACGTCTAAGGTGAAGGATCTGGCAGTAATTAATTAATCGGCTCTTTAACTCTCAATTCTTTTTTTTACCAAGCAGGAATTGACTTTTAAAGAAATTTCTGGGAGCTCTTTTGTTTGAGTTAAAGTTTAGTAAAATTCAGTGATGAAAATCATTTCTTCAATTGTGTCACATTCATTATGGAAATTGCTATTTCAAAAAAACTCGTTTATATTTATGTAAGGCAAAATTATTTTGAGTATATTGTATGAAATAGTAATGAAATGCATTTTTTAATAAGTTTAATGCTTTGTTTATTTTCTCCTTAACGTAAAAGCTTAATGGACTTGAATTATTTCAAATCTGTAAAGATAAAGTTTTCGTAATGAATTTCGTCAATTTTTTTTGTAATAATGCAATTTAAGATGCATTTTGTTCAATTCTACACATTTTAATATTTTTGGAATTGAAGAATTAATTATTCGTTCGATTTCATTAAAAGTTAATTTCATATTGTAAGCATCAACTAGTAATGAATTTGAAAATAATTAATCTGAATATTCTTAACACTTATTCATTAACACGTTTATTTTAAATCAATATAAATTGTGTATCTTAAAATTATTTCAATCTCATCGTAATAATTAAGAGAAGAGAAATGATTTCCCATTGTGTCTATTTCGTCCATAAGCGAATAAATATATTTTATCAATTTTTAGTCATAACCATAAAATAAATTGAGCGATTGAGGCAGATCTGGCCCTTGGGCAGTCACTAAATGTCTATTAATTCTAAGAAAAATGTCTATTAATATATATGATTCGAAAATGTCTATTAATTCTAATTATAATGAGCTAGTTTCTTGTTTCTAAAGCAGTCAAAGCCACTCACAATTCAAAAGTATAGTTCCGAATGGCTGAGAACAAGCATTTCCTTGAAATGTTATAGAAACACTTGAATGGTGTAGAGAATTACGTTTTCCTTTATTTAATTCAACAAATGAGCCTTTTGACACCAATATTTTTCATTAAAATAAGAAGTAAAATTTCTCTCATTTAGAACAATGAATCCAATCACTAGGCGCGGGTCATGGGTATTTTATCCCCTTTTACTTATACAATGAGTCTTTACAAGTCCAGTAAATTTAAATTATTTTTTCAGTAAATTTAAATTGCTTGTTTGCAATTTTATTATTTCTTTCCTTTTGGGGCATGTCACTGTATGAATTAAAAATGCATGTCACATGTATGAATTAAAAATACAATTTATAAATAACTGGTAGTTAATTTTCGTATTTACTAAAAATTGCACCGTTTCATCCAACATAAAAGTCCATACAATTTCAACAGAGTAAGGGATTCCAGCATTCCCTAGTAAAATTCGATAGCAAAATTTTACCTTAAAGCCCTAAACAATTCAAGTTGAATAAAGTGAATAAAAAAGTGAAAAAAGAACGAATTTCGGAGAAATTTCCTTCTAGCGAAAAAAATGTCATTCCACCTGTGACTAAGAGCGGTCCGATTTAGAGCAAATCGAAAGCTATAGCTTCTGTTTGCCGTCACAAACTTGCTTTTTTCTTCTCTTCCACTTTTCTTCATGAAACTCCTAACTGTAACTTTGTTTCGGACCGAAAGATATTGAAGAAACAGAACTTATTGCCCCAAAGGTCCAATAAAATCAAGATTGGTTGCTGCTATGTTCAGCTGCAGTCCATGAGACAAGGTTTCCTTTTCAGGGTGATCCTTTCTAGAAATTTATAAGAGAAAGAAAATGAAATTTGAAATGATCAGAAGAAGAAAAGTACATAAAAACATCATTTCTGGTTTGTTTTCTATTTGAAGATCACTTAAAATCTGGATAGAGAAAAACTTCAACCGATCAATTTAACACTATCTCAGAGAAATAGAATTGTTTTTAGGTCACAGAATTAGTAAAATATTGTGCTTTGTTTGTTTGTTAATTGTTGTTGTTGTTTTCGTTACAAAAATGCAGTTAATTAGAAACTGTCTATTAATTCTAAGCCTAATCATTTTTCTTGTTTTTAAAGGCAATCAAAGCCACTCATAATTCTAAAGCATAGTTCTTAATAGCTGAGAATAAACATTTCTTTGAAATTTCAAATAATCATTTGAATGATGTAAAGAATTTCATTTTCCTTTATTTAATTCAACATTTGAACTGCCGGCCTCCTAGCTTAAGAGTAGCCCGTCTTCGCCGCGATCTGAGAGTCCCGGGTTCGAGTCCTGGTTCGGGCATGGTTGTTCTTCCGTTGTGCTATACCTGTGAGATGTGTGGATGACCCCCCCCCCCCCCGCCCGTGATAAGGGGATGAATTTTTGTAAAAATATTTTTGTTCAATTTCATTAATCATGATTAATAATATATTCATGAAACATTAGTATTTTAAATAAAAGCTTTACTCTTTAAGCACACAAAATTGACAGAAAATATAGTCTTAAAATTTGGTACTTTATTGGTTCGGTATTCGACGTATGCGCGTGCGTGTTTGGACGCCCACATATTTTAGGTCATAAAAATGTGCACATTTGGGCTATTTTTTTAATTATTTAGAATTTTCGTTAATTAAAAATTAAGATTTTTTGCGTTTTTCTACTGCCGAATAACTGCAGAAAATATTTCAGCATAATAATGGTTTTCACATTATTTTAAATTTCACAAAATTATAATATCAATGATACCAATACTTTAATCTGTAAACTAAGTTCATATTTTCAATGAATTTTGATAAAATATTTTAATTGTATTTTCTAACGAACAATTTCCCAAAACTTCAAAATAAAATTAACCTGCAGACGTCACTCATTAATGAAAATATTGATTAATAAAAATATAAGATAGCCTAAATTTGTAATGTAGGTATATATTGTGTTCAGTGTACATACATATAAATTATTTGTTAAATATTTACATACCAGAGATCTTCAAAATGTTAAAATCCATCACTTTTATAAACAGGTTCAGAGCGAATTCATGATCATTTCATGAATATCGACCTGATTTTTATCGTCTTTCAGGTCATCAAAATGATTATGTTTTCTGAACAGTAAATGCTCCAGTTAAGTAAAAAGTACTCATAATTTAAAACTGTTGGCGCACATTAGAGAACCAATTTTATTCAAATATTGGCGAAACACTGTAAAATATTACTTTATATTATAAACATAAAATTGAATATTTTACTTTTATTTAATTATCTAATTATACTTTCTTATAAAATTATTTTTAAGTCTTTCTGCATGTAGCAGTATAGTTGGCAAAGTTTGTCCTGCTTGACAAACGGATGGTGAAATTTCCTGAACAATCTTTTATCAGAAAATGAGGAAGAGCAAATAACACGGTTAAAAAATTAACGATATATATGTGATACAACAACAGTATCTTACGTTAATTTTTTAAACTTCATTCGATATTAACCCCTTCACTATCAGAGCATTTCATAGAAGCTTAATTTTACAGCAGTTTCCTACGACAATCTCATAAAGGGTTAAAAGCTAATAAATTACCATGTTTTAAAAAAATTAAAAAAAGAAATTATACAGAATCTTAAGTATACAAATAATAATTATCATCTGAGTTTAAACGAATTTAAGAATCATTAGATAAAGAATTATTCATACTTTTTTTTCTATACAGCACTTTGTTTTATGTGGAAATTATTCTGCAGTTTGAAAGACATTTGCTTGCGATAAATTGTTTTGATGTGGACAGAAAAATTGATGAAATAATCTTTAGAGTTATCTTAAGTTTAATATTGTTCAGATAATATTATATATTATTATCAGATTTTATTATTAAAATATTAATAAAAATATATTGTTCAGAATATAGGAAATCCATTTCCTAGTTGCCCATTTTGAGCTCAAATAAATACTTTCTCAGTATATTCATTTCTAGTCAATTACAATCGTCTACTGTCTATTAAATACAGTTCTATAGTCAGTTGATGTTATGCATTTTACTTGAGTACTTTAACCAGTGAAATATCCAGTAAAAGATCGTCTTCATTTTATCTTTAGAATCCTCCTTATATTCCATCCACTCCGCAATGGTGCAAAAAGCCCTTGAAAGTTAAGTGTAAAATTCCTTCCTTCGATATTCTTGCTTATCCAATTCTTAACGAAATCGTTTCATTTACGAATTTTTCTTCCCTATGATACCCGATTTGCTTTCTCCGCTGCATTTCTAGCCTCCATTCTGCGTAAACAAGGCGAGCATTGCCTGTTCGTTAATTACCATCTGGAGTAGAATAAAAACAAGTTTTAATTAGTTCTGGCCTTATCAGTGAAACAAACGGATCTTAAACCAACACACACGCATCCTCATTAAAGAGTAAACGATAAAATTTTGCGGGGAAGCCGTATTCCTGTCGTTTGAATTGTAAAGTAGGGAATAACACAGTCGCAGTTACGTAGTGAGACAGTTTTCTTTTATATATTCCTGTACTCCTGGGTGTTGAAAAAGGAAGTGGTTTGAATGAGGAACGAATGCTTAGGTCTTTTGTTATAAAGAGGAGGTTTCCTGGAAATAATGCTGGATAGTAGTATAAATTTATGAGCGTAATTCTATAGTGCTGGTAGATAGTGAAATGGTTCTTTCAAGTTTTGTTTCCTTTAATTAAAATTTAATTATTTTTGTTCGTAAAATTATATAAGGATGGCAATATTTTTATTTTTTTATGCATCTGAAGACACTATTTTTTTAATACAATATGTATCAATTAATCGTGAAGTTAGAAGACCAAAACTGGTCATCTTTATTTCAAAATTAATGGAAGAAGATACTGTTCTAATATCATTTTCTATTTTTCCGCACTTAATTATCATTTCTTATTAATTAAGGTTGATTCTAGATTTGATGTTTTTAGAAAGAAAAATATTTGAAAAATGATAGTTTAGAAATATCGAGAAATTTCTGAATTACAATAAAGAGTACTTTCCTTGAGGGGCGAAATGCATTATATCTTCGTTGCAACTGAATCCAACATGACAAGCTTCTTCTAAAATGAAAAAAGCTCCAAAGTAACTCAAAATATATTTTTGTTATCTGTATTTAGAGCATAAAATGTTTTAGAAGAATACACTTAAAACAAAAGAAAAGATATTTTTAGTCATTGTCATATAAGTTATTTGAATGGCATAAAAGATCTTAAACGAATGCAACCCGATGTCTCGGCATAGGGTTGGCGCATCTTCCCCGTGATCTGGAAGTCCTGGGTTCGATTCTCGGTTCGGGCTTCGTTGATCTTCTTCTATTCTCTATCTATGATATGTGTGAATGTGAACCCCCCCCCCTGTTAAAAATGGGTTGTGCAAGCGAATGTGATGCATAAAGTAGCTTAGTCGTACCCTTGGCTCTAATTGACATTGAAAAAACAAGAGATGCTCATTTTTCGTATCTGCCAGTGAACACAAGTTTATGAAGTACCATTAGTCACAACGCAAATCATCATTCTGGCGGGGTAGCGAGTCTTCCTCGTGATATAGGCTTGCCGGATTCGAGTTCCGGTTCTGACAAGGTTGTTCTTTTTCCTGTTCTATCTCTAAGGTATGTGAATGTGTCCCCTGTAAAAAGGGATTGTGCAAGCGAATGTAATGCATGAAGTACCTTAATCGTATTCTTGGCCCTAGTTATATCAACTGAAAAAATAAGAGTCGCTCATTCGGCTTAAATCACTGACAGATAACAGGGCTTTTAAAGTATAAAAAGTAACAACAACAACAGAATTATGAACACACAGATTGGCAGAAAGTAAATCCTTGATGAATTTCTTTCCTTGAAAGTCCTTGATGAATTTCTTTCACAGTTCGGTAGTTATATAAATTGTAAATATTAAATATGTATATGAAATTTTATCTATCTAGTTAAATCCTTTTGTAGTTATCAGATAAATTTATATTCGGACAACTGGACAGAGAGACTTTCTCTAAAACTTTTTCATTCAAAATTTGATAGACGTTTACAAATGTGACGTAAAGACTGTGTTTTAAATTCCACAAACCTTACTGTAAATATTTTTATGTTATCTTCATGGAACATAGACATACATTATTACAAAAATATGTTTTCGAACTCAAATTGATCCAAAATATGGAAATTCGTCAAAATTTCGATCTCAAATTTTTCGGTATCAAAATACGTTATTTGAAAAGGATACACGAGAATGTAAAAAATACCGTCAAAAGAGTCCATATAAAAACAAGGGGTGTTAAAATAAAAAGTTACGAAACGTCGTAACAACGTACCCGTTATCATATTTGCCTATGCCGCTATGGTAAGACGTACAGAGTCATCTAGAGATTTGATTGGAGTCTCCGCCGTAGATCGGTGCTAGCGCAGAAGAGAGCAGGACTTCATAAAAAGAGCACTCTCCAATTGATGCTCCTTGTTCAATTCCTGCACAGAAGAACCATTAACTTAGATGTGCATTGTGAAAAACTCCAAAAACTACGCAGGTACATAAGGACAGTAACCTGAAATTACACTGGGAAGGTGTAGCTTTTCTCCATAATAACGCGCATGTACACGTATAAAAAGAAACACACGTGGAACTGGAAAAGACGTTAAAGAATGATTTTCATACATTTTTCTGAAATTTTATAGATTTTTATTATATAATTGACAATTACACCATCCCACCTCTGAAAACCTTATCTATTTTACATTAGGAATTTTAGAGCTTTTACAACTTTGATTTAAATATAAAATCGGTTTTAGCGGACTCACGTTTTTACTTTTGTGATATAATTATAAATCTTGAGTTTTTATTGAATGGATTCTTAATGCTGGGACAGATCTAATGGGATCAAGAAAAATAAAACTTTTATTTCATTAAGTCGTTTGGTATATATCTCGTCTCACTCATTCACTTGGTTTTTACAGTGTTTTTACTTACTGGCATTTCTGTTCTAATATTTTAATTCAATATTTCCTGAAACTAAAATTATCAAAATTAATCATATAGAACAAACCGCAATTGTCCCGGTCAGTACAATGAGATAGTGACGAGGTAGCAATTCCTTACATTAATTATATACAATTAATGCTCATTTCCCCCTTTTATCCCTGAAGATCCAGGCTTAACTCCTGCTTTTATACTTTTATTCTCCTTCCAATATTTGAATTTTATATGGGACATGTTTTTAATTGATTAACTTTACATTTTTAGGATTTCTTTCAAATCATTTATTATACCCCAAGGATTTGGAACAGCACTCTATTGTTGTTTTTTATTGTGTGTTGTTTTTTATTCTGTTGTTTTGACGTAGTAAGTCTTGTGGTTGTCATTGATGTAGTATGTCAAACATTTTTAGTTTGTATCGTAATTCAATGTGTTAATTTAATAGCTGATGTTGTATAGTTGTATTTATCTACTTGTGTCACTGTATTTATTTACTTGCATTATTTTTTTGTGTGCTATGTGTTACTTTATGTGTTGTTCTTACCTTTTGATGCGAGGCTGTGTTGGAGGCACTACAGCTCAAATCCCACCCTCTAATGGGACTTCATCTCAAATCTTCCATCATTTCTTCTAATACCATCGGAACACAGGACAGCAAATTTTCTTTAAGAAATGCCCCCCATGTTGGCTTTCTTTCAGACAGGGGACGGACTCGATTCATTGTATTTAAATTAATAATTAATAAATTAAAAATAATAAAAAAACATATACCTATAGAATAGGGGCCCCGACTCCTAGTTGATCCGGTTACCATCTACACCTGTGATAGAAGAGAGACAATAGATAATAATAGTTAATAAATAAGAGGGTTCTGATGGTATGATGAACTGTGATGCGATAAAGTTAGGGGTGGGAGGAAAAAGTTAAAATTTTAAATATGACAATAAGAAGTGAATACTACCTTTTCTTCTTCATCCAAGTCAAACTGAAAACAATAAGTAATGTTAAAAAATGTAAGTAATAAAATTTAATTAAATGACAGTACAACTTAACTTAGCCTAACAACCACTATAGTAACTCATTCTACTTGCGATTTTCATGTCTTCTGTAACCTGAAAAAACATCTAAAAGGGAAAGGAATTCTGGTTACGAAGAATCCTTCGTCTCGTAAATCAATGGGACCGTTGTATTCAAGCCTATGGTGTATACTTTAAATAAAGACTTCATTTATATCCAAAGTATTGTTTCGTATTTTTTCATTTGAACACCCCTAGTACTTAATAGAAACGTTGAAGGTTAAAGAAAATCTATTATTTTGCTTGTGCTCAAATCAGAACAAATTTCTAACCTGAAGAGATTTGATATTTATAAATTCAGAAATAATTTCAAAAATATGAATTCATAATTGCATTCTTACAGATGCAGGAAGTATTCTGTAATTTTTCTTTCTATCAGGAAATCTTTTCATTCAGTCTAGTTGGTGTTGTTATTACTAATGTCCCTTTACAAACCCTTAGACAGATCTGTCAAGGATTTAAACCGAGTGAGTGGCTTGTTTTTTCAGTAACACCAAGTAGGGTCCAGAGTACGATTTAGTTATTTAATTCGTCATGTTCGTGGTACAACCTCTTTTTAAAGGGACAAACATTCTCACACCTCACATATAAAACACACAAAAAAAAAATAACCATGTCAAAAACTGGATATCCAACTCAGGATGCCCAAATCAAGGGGAAGAAGCGCTACCCCTTTTCCAGAACTCCAGTCATTCAACTTGCTTAAAATGTATTACTAATAGTGGCACAATATAAAATTTTATGATGTTTTGTATATTTGAATTCTTGTTAAATAATTTATTTTCATAAAAAAGAATATTTCAAATATCTGAGAAATTATACTTTATCATTTTAAAGTAAATATATTAAAATTCTTGTGGTTGAAAAGTTTAAAAACGCCACATCTTAAAACTTTTCATTTTGTGCAATGAAGAGTGGAAGATTGAAAGGAGAAATACAATAAAAATTGTCATAAATTCTTTTCACTGCATTTTCTAACAGATTAGAAAATATTTGAGATATATTTTATAGCATTCTCTGTTGAACTGTTATTAAAAATAAAAATAAAATGTACATCCGCCGTTTTTATAAGCTTAATTTCATTTGCACAATCCATAATTCAATACCATTTTATAATACATTGAGCAAACAAATACAGCTTTAGACATCCATGCAGATATGCATCTTTCCTTGAAGGTATTTCAGTTCAAATATTCTTCTTTTTTCCCATTTGTATGGCTGAGCAAGAAAAATTCGAATTTGCCGAAGACGCAAAAGGCTTTCATTTGCATAACCCACAAAAGAGAAAACAGAAAAGCATAATTTATTGTCGGTGCTTTCACTCTCAAAATGATTTTCGTGATAAAAATTTATCCAAGCAAAACAGCTTTTTCCTTTCCATTTTTACATAAGATATGCTTATTGACATCCCTCTCCATTCTTCTGGGAGATAAATATGTGTTACAATGCAGAATTCAGAAACGAAGGTATATGCTTTTTTTTTTTTTGGAAAAAAAATTCTTCTTCTTTTCCATGCAAGATGAAAATCATATTTTGCATATGATTCTCATGCAAATACAAAAATATTGTTGCCATTTTTATTTTAATAAAATATTGTCTATGTAAAATTGCCCTAAATAGTTCCTTTCATAAAAGTATCCAAAAGTTAACGCAAGATTTTGAATTGCCACCATTCATATAGTAAAATGTCGGCAACCCAATTATAAACATTATTTAAGAATTCTTAGTTTAGGCCTAATAAAAATGGAGTGTTATACGATTGAACAACAGGAGAATAAACAATATGGCTACGCCCACTTTTCAGATTCAAACACCTATAAAACAAGCTCGTTTTTTGCTCAAATTTTACATTTTGAAATCGTAAGGCATTTTTAAAAATGGAGTAAAAGGCATGAAATTTTTCATGAATCTTCAAGAATATGTGTTTTATAAAACTTAGTATGGGATTATCCTAAAGGTGTGTAGTAATTTTTTTTAAATATCCAAAATCAGAATTCCTGCATTTTTCAGTTTTCTTAAAATATTTTTACAATAAAAAATTAAACACTGTTTACAGGAAAAAATCCATACTATGTTTTATGTAGTATATTAAAAAGAAGAAAAAAAAGTCGGAGAAAAATTTTATATTTAAAAAATTTTAAAGTTTTTTAAAAAGTAATTTTTAAGTAAGTAATTTTTTTAATGTATTACATTACTTTTTAAAATTTTTATGGAAGCGATATGGTTGAATTTCTTTGATGTAGCGCTGAATTTCCTCTTTCAATTCAAGCGTGCTTGTAAGATTATTGGTATAGATTGTTGGCTTCAATTAACACCATAAAAATATATCCAATAGTGCTAAATCCCATTATCTAGGAGACCAACTGTCAAACTTTTGTACTGTGGTCCCCAGACTTCCACTATTTTTGAAATATTGTGCAACATTTGAAAACACGTTGTTCCATTGTCCAACTCTCCATTTTTACAAACCCTATGCTATCAGCGATGAATGGTTATTTTAATTGATATTGTTAGTTGGATTTTCAAACACTTTGCAACATTAATGGTGGCAAATTCAGATCTTATGCTAGTTTTGGGAAGCCATTTATAAAATTTCCTAGTAATAGAGATTTATCTCTAACACAAAATTATCCATCTTAGGTAAGACCGGAAACTCCACAACTAGTCAGATTTCAATAACAAAAGAAATGAGGATTAGACCAAGAAAGAAATGTGGGCAGGGAATGGAGTAATTCCTTTCTTCCAATATTAGTATAAAATGATCACGTCCCTTTCATGAGTGCTTTACACTTCGTAGTAAATTGAAGAAAGCTTGATGTGCATATTGGTGGCTTCCTTTTTAGCTAACTGAAACCAAAATGTGATATATAATCTAAAGCATTTTAGGTACAAGAGCACTCACCAAATTTAATTTATGATAAAGAAGTGGTTTTAAATTTAGGATATTACATGATGGAGATATTGTATTTTAATACATTCAAATATACAGAGGGTTCATCCATCAAACAGACTGTTTTTAAAATTTCATACTGAACTATCTTTAAAATCCGAAATTGAGTACCCGATCTTATTTCTTTAGCTTTATACGTTTTGTTGCTAGCATGTTCACTCATAATGCTCAAACAATAGACAGAAAAATAATCATGTATAAATTTCGTAGATTTGATATAAAAACTCCTAAAATACTTTTGTGTATTTCATCCCTCTAGTTCGGGTAAAATTTCATTCCTCTAGTTCAAAAGCTTTTATTATTATTATTATTATTTATTGTATTCGCTAAGAAATAGACTTTATACCAAAACCGAGTTTCTATGGCCCATTGATTTCTGAGACATGAATATTTATTAAAACTTGTAAGTATAATATTCTCTATTTAGCTGGGCATGTAAAAGAAGTATTAAAAATATTTTTTTAATATTACACATTACTTTTACTTAAAATAGGAGCATTTTTGAAATTATATTAGTATTGCTACCTTCTTTCGGCATTTTTCTTTCGCATTTTCTTTTCATTTCTCCTTCCCCTATTTAAATCAACCACATTCATTAATTATTTCACTAATGTTTTTATCCTTCAAACTTTTATTTTCTCTTCTTTCATTATTAGATATTCGCATTAATATTGTATATATATTCTCTTTCTATTTTTTTAAATAAATGTTTCTAAAAGCATAAAAAAATTCAATTTTTTTAATGGAAACTTTTCAAATTAACGTGATAAAAATTCTGAAAAGTACATAAATATCTGACACAGAAAACATAAGAGTAAAAATATTTTTCGAGACTTAACTTAAAATACAACTTTCATAAAGATCGATTAATTCTTTCTGAAGCACTAAATATTCAAAATTTAAATTTCTGATACACAATCTGAGATATTTAGAATTATTTGCTCAGCTCAATTTATAATAAAAGTGAATATATAAGTTTGCTTATGTGTCTTCGGACCCTTTACATGAAAATCCATTGGATACCAATTACTAGGCTTAAATATAATGACGAGAAAAATATTAAATGCTTAACGTTTAATGATTTTATATCGAAATTTTACTTAAAACTTTAATTAATTCAAGAATAATTAAAATGTGTTTTTCGCCAATAACGAGCCAAATTTTTAATACTTAAGAATGAATTTTCGTCACCCTATATATCAATTTATATTTTTATTGTCAGCAATTTCAGTTTTGGGAGGCCTATATTATAGTTTAGGCCTATATTATACATAATTGGCAATACAGTTTTTTACTGTTACAGTAAATTGTAAATGATATTTGGCCTTAGTAAATATTTAATTGCATTCTTTTTTATTATAATGAGGATCCGCTGCGTATTTCCATATTCTTTAGCATTACTGTTTAATTATTTCTCGTTACTACATGAGTGTATTATTAATAAAATACTCTATTATATTAAAAAATTTCTATACATTGAAAAATAATGCTTCCAGTTTTTTCACCTTTTTATTAGTATGTTGCTAGCCTGCAGATTTTTTAATCAAGTAGAAATCTAGCACTTTAAATATTGAATTAAACATCAGATTTTCATTAAGAGACAAAGTGCAACCATAGGATTGTCAGGTAGGTGCTGAAAAATAAAAACAACAACGTAATTTAAACAAATGTTGCTATTGCCATTTTGCTAGATAGCATCAGATAGATTCTTGTACACAGTGAACTGAGAAGATGCAGGGTTACTCCAATTAACATGTTTATTTGTTTATCCTAATTTTATACTTAAAAATTATCAAGGAAAACTTTACTATCTAGTTCAGTCACATATTTCATTGAAATCAAATACAGCATAAAGTTACGTCGAACTATTTGGTCACAAACTCGGGCTATTTTTTATTAAAATAGAAGGCCAAATACACTTTATCACAAATAACATCGTGTAGCAAGACATCGAGAATAATAATTGATTGAAATTGTGAATGAACGTCCATTTTATCTCTAAGACTTGTTTTCAAGGAAGCTAAAATTTAAAATAATATAATAACCATTTTCTTTAGAGTAATATATCCCATTGAAAGCCGTTATACTTTTTATATGGGTATGTATTAATCCGTTTTACATGCGTTCTGTGATGAGGAAAAGATTTATATATAACCTGATATTTAATTATTTGCATTATCTAGGGATAGTATTAAGAGCAAATATTGTATTTCAAATTTAGATAGATTCATCAGTTCTTTACAAAAGACATAGAACAGTAAAAAGATTTGAATACGATTTTAAAAAAAATAATGCTTCCTTCAACCGATTTTATGTTTTACAAAATTTAATAGATATGCTGTTTGTGAACTCAAATAAATTGTCGAGACACAAAAAAACGTTTAATATTTAATATAAGTAATAGCAATTTATGCGAATGATGCTAAATTCTAAAAGATTATCTGAGGCAATTTAAAATTTATTTATTTACGATTAAAACATCGCCAGCTAGATAATAGAAATTCTTCCGTGGGTTATAGTTTTTTTTTAAATGTTAACTTGCGATAATAAATAAATGATAGTCTTTCCTGTGTTCCAAAATCTAAGTTTAATATTATTATCCCCAACCTAAACTTATCTATCAGGCAAGGTGAACTTTTTTCCTATTTTGCTCACATTCCTTTCTACAAATTACCATGATAATAAAAGTGAGTTTTTCAAACAGAATTTATAAATTCAAACTCTCAAATATTTTATATTACAATATTTTTGTATGAATGAACATAATTTCATTGATAGCAATGGAATAAAATAGAAATAAATCCTATTTCATGATGTAATTTACCATGACTAAAAAAAGATTTATCACATATCTACAAGAGAAAGAATGTCCATTACTCGCAACATATTTTTAGCAGGCTTTAATTCATAAATGTGTCACCACAAAATCCTAAAATGAGATTTAATAAAAGAAAAGAAAATTAAATTAAGAGCTTTAATAAAGAGTTTGGGTTACAAAATGTATTGCATTATATGAGTATCTTTCAATACGAAGCGCAATTTTCTTTCATTATAATTCGAATGCACACATATTTTAATGAGAAAAAATTAATGTATTCGGTGTTTAGGAAAAGGAACAAAAAAGACTTCATGTTACTTTTTGTAATGCTCATTTAACTTTTTCCTAATTCTTTAAGAAATTGCAAGGCCTTTTTTTCATTCTCTTTCTTCCTTAGAGAGCCAAAAAAAATGTTTCTTTTTTCTCAAAGAATAGCATTGTATGGTGCGTTTTTTTTTCTTTCCAGCCGAATGCTTTTTCTATGCATATTCATTTTGAGTTATGCAACCAAAAGAATCAAATGGTAATTATTTTATCTTTCTTGTTGCTTTTGAATTAATATTTTATAAAACTTTGTAATTTGATTTTTTGGTAAACTTTGAAGCCAAGATTTAAACAGAATATTCTAAGTTATTATTTTTAATAAGGTGTTCTTTGGTATTTCGAGATGGACAATTGACCCCTTTAATTTATCTTCTTTTGTTTTTGAAAACTTGGTCTTTATTTTTGAAGGCACATTCTGTTATGCATAACTAAATTTATGTATATGTTAAGATAATTAGATTACTAAATATATTCAAGGAAAAGGCCATGTCACTTATTATAAAGGAGTAATTTATCATTGATTGTTATTTTCTTCACAAACGTTAGTGTATTTTGATGATCTTTGGCGTCTATTTTCTTTCTCGGAGTTAAATAATTGAAAAAAAAGGATATTGCAGATTTCCTGTTTTTTCTCCTCAAAGAAAAGGTGGAGAAAAGATTTTTCTACTAGCAGAAACCTTAATATTAAATTCTCAAATAGGAAAACTTCCATTAAAATAGTAATTAAAAGAATAAAATATAAGTACTAATTATTGGGAAATCATAATATTATAACCACAAATATGCATATATTCTAGGAATTTGAAACAATTGAACTGAGAAGCCAAATTTCCCATTGTAAGAAAAAAATACAAAACAATAGCAACAGTTGGGGAAGCAATTTGAAAAATACTCGAGTCTTTTGAGAGGGTTGGGGAACCAAAAATTGACTATTTCAACTTAGACACACGGGAAAAACTGAATGACAATGCCACCGTGACAGCAACACTAGCGGACACTATGATAGAGTCCTAAGGATCATCACACGCCAAGGCACAACCTTTATTGTGGGAAGCACATCCCGTCATCAAAAGGAAGTCAATCTCCACCATTGTAGTGCGAACCAATGAATATACAAGAAGTTTCTCCTCCTCATTTCTGAAGTGGGAGGAGGGAAGGGGGGAGTACCTCCACGCTTCTGGAAAAAACCATAGTATTTTTTTATGCATTATAATTACTTTATTAACATTGAATACAATTTCGTTAATCCTGTTTAACTAAAAAATTTTAATTCGCCAAAACTGTTTAAATTAATTAAATTTTAGAATTTGCTTTTGATGTTTTTTTACAAAATAATCTAAAGTATATGTTTTGTATAATCGCTCGTTTTCCACTAATAATTCTTTCAATATAGGATTTTGCGCTTTGCAAACATATTAAACATTTAAATTAATTTCAAACAAAATTCCAAAGTGAAGCACGGCTTATTTGGTTAAAAATATCACAAACGTTTTATAGAATATATCATACCATAACGTATAAAAATCTCTTTCCACCTCTCTAGCCAAAAAAAATGGAAAACTAAAAGAAGCCAGGAGAAAGAAGAATGCAAATATCCATGAACTGCTAGAAAAAGTTGGACCAATGCATTTTCTCACTCCCAGATTTTGTTTTGCCATGTATTATGGATGAGCGGATTTTCCGAAATGGTGTGTAGGGAAAAAAACCCGGAGGTCTGGGAAAAGGAGAAGAGCCCTCTATAAATCAAGATTAATGGCAGTCCCCGCTCCAGATGCTTGCGTGATGCGTGTACGGGTATTACAGTTACAGTTCCTGTGACTCTAAGCCTCTTAAGAAGGCGCAAGGTATCATGGGCCCTTCATTTGTCTCGACAGCTTTAGGTAAGAAAGCCTGCTTCTAACAGAAATCCGGTTTATAAACTCAAAATGATCTCTAGTATCTCCCTTTTAATAATACAGATGAGTGTATAATCTGTTTAAAATATGGAAATAAGGAGTATTTAAAAAGGAGATGGCAAATTATCGTATCAAATGATTTGAATCAAAAATAATTGGACATATTCACTATCAAGCGATATGAAGGCTACTTTAACTGTCCTGAATATCGTATAGTTATTTAAAGATGCTTCTACAGTATGGAGGTATAATAGTGTTTGATGCTTAGTCCAAACACTTTACTGATTTAATAATTTGCTTTTAAAATTCAAAACCTATATTCAATGCATACCTTAACACATTAGAATTTTCATCTAAGTTATAAAAAAATAAATTTGCGAAAAAATATCCAATAAAATTCTGTCCGTCCTTCTAAATTTACAGCACATTTCATGCCTTGTTAGAACATCAGCAGACGACACTGGAAGTGACCTCTAAATAACTGGTTGGAAATCGTTTGTTCCAGGGAAAGCTGTGTGTAAGCAAGCGATCATGAACTGTCCAGGGCAGGACCGGCTGTCAGCAACAGAAAACGAATATGCTGGTTGAGCGATTCCTGTTCTATGTTTTGTTCACTCTCAAAACATTTATTAGAAATCCATCGGTTTTTTATTTACCCGGGGCATGTTCAGTCGTGTTTTCTTGTAATAGCATGCGGTTAACTAAAAATTAAATAGAGATACTCTGACTGGACAAACTTTCGCTGAATGTACATTAAAAAAAAAGAAATTTTGATTATAACGAATTAAAATTGATGTCTATGAAAATATGTGATTACTCTTAGAAAATTTCTTTAAAGTATAATATTTCATTACAGTATCTCAGAAATAGATTTTAAAAAATTCAAAGAAAAAAAAGATTTTAAAGAATTTCCAGGCATTTCAAAAAATTTTACTCTTATCTGTAAAATATAGGTCGGTTTTTTTTATACTGCAATTTTATTTAAAATACTATAAAGCTGAAACTAGGTATAAAAATGTTTGCACCTTTTTTCTTATTTTTTAGTAATGTCAGTGTTATAGCAAGAGAAAAAGGTATATCAACGCGCAAAGTTTGTTTTGTTTATTTATATTAACTTCCCGTTTTAAAGCAACACTGGGGCTATTTTGTGACGGGCCTCGAAATTTTTAACCACATCAAATGACGAGGACGACACCTTAATTGACACTCCACTCACCACACCACACAAGCGGGAGGACATATTTTAAATTAAAAGTACACTTTATATCTATTAGGGTTTTGTATCAGAAAAATCAGACATAAACTAAACTTTTCAATATATCTTTACATTTCATTCATATCACTAACAGAAATTTAAAATTTTGATCAGAAGAAAAAAATTAAATTAAAATAATTTTTTTTTTCATTTTATTTATGAATATTTAAAAGTGTTTTCCATCATAATAATATAACAACGTTTTCAAGATAAAAGTACATTTTTCAAATAAAGGAATTTGAAATGTAAAAAAAATTAGAGAAATCTTCAATTTGCACTCAAGATGAAGAATACAAGAAAGTTTACATTCCTTCAGTTTGCATTCTTATGATCTCTTCGTTGTTCTACAGAAAAATATAATTCTAAATATAAAACTTTCTCAGTTTTATAACTTTATATTGTTGTTTGATTCTCTTATCGGAAAAACCAAGGAATAAATAATCTCTGCATATTGATTGGAAATTATTTCTCAGCTAAAGCATTTAGCATTATTTTTATGAAAGTTATTCTGATAATGGGGAATTTCAGTTTAATGCGACTTCGTTTTACAGGAGGAAACTTATGTCTGAAATAATAAACACTCTTTGAAATTAGCTTACGATAGATCAATCGATTAAAAAATGGATATTAAAAACCGTTTTCTTAATTTAAAATTAGCCATCTTTGGTTAGTGTCAACAGCTGCTAAAAGATTCAATATAATAATTTTTCTAATTTAGTCTTATTAGATTTTTTAGCAAAATAATTGTAAACATATTTTGATAAGCATATTACTCATGCTATTTTAGAAACTTTTTACTGATTTTTCATTCAATTATGCAATCTTCTAATTTTTTTCACTATTTCTTTAAACATCCAATTATAACTTAAATAACATCATCGATGGTTAAAATTCAATAAATATGAGAAAATTTATTTCAGTTTCTCTCTAATAATGAAGTACATTATCGCAAAACGTCTTAAATATTTTTTCAATATTAGTTAGGAATAGAAGCATACATAAAATCATTTTTGTTTTAAGATATTTTCGAAAGTTACTATGGAAGAAAGCCAAAACTTTTGCTTTATTTAAATAAATATTGTTTAAATAAAATTATAATAACAATAAAAGATGTCCCCAAGATGAAGGTCCCCAGTTTGCAAAGTATATGTATGTACCAGGTTTGGCAGCTCCAAGTAAAACGGTCTGCCTTGTAAAGCGTCAAAGTACACAAACAAACACAGAACACAAACATATTACATAAACAATAATCAAATTTATAAGGTGGCATAAATTAATCAGATTAAAAGATCGATTAAATGATATATTATCACATCATAACTGCCTTCATTTCGCTTGTTATAAAATAGGATAGATAGTTTCCTATCTAAATAAACAACTTGCCATCAAGGGAGTTATTTGCAACAGATCATACTTCTCAACTCTGCAATATATCTGCTTAGGGAACAGATAATGCACTTTTTGTTGAAAGTGAGACACTAGAGAGCGTTTTGATTTATAAATCGGATTCTCATAGATGCGGGTATTCATACCTGAAGCTGTCGAGATAAACGAATGGCCCGTGACATCCTGCGCCTTTCGATGAAGCTTACAGTCATAGGTGCTGCAACCGTAATACACGCATACCCATCAAGCAGGCATTTGGAGTGGGAACAACTATTAATCTTGATTTATTTCAAAGAACCACCTCTTTTCCCAAAACTGTTTTTTCCTTCCTACACCATTCCGGAATAGCCAGGCATCCATAATTCATGGCAGTATAAAATCCGATCGAGGGAAAAAGCCATACACAAAATTTTCTAGCAGATCATATATATTTTTTCTGATACAAAGGCAGAAAGTGGAATTGTTTATGCGATATGATAGGGAGAATCGTATAAAAAATGCAATTAGAATTTTTTTTTGGTAAAATATCTTAAATAGGGTTTTTTTTATCATTTACTTAAATGTTTAGGCCATTTTATAATTGTTTATGCAGTGTAAAAACCTCGCTGAAGTTCTATCTTCTAACAAAAAATATTTTTCATCTAACTAATTTTCTTGCTTTTATTTATCCGCGAGAATGTAGCACAAGTTTCATTTTCACGTTTCTTAAAAGATTCATCTATACTTATAATAAAGCTCAATGTGTTTGTGTGTGTGTGTGTGTGTGTGTGTGTGTGTGTGTGTGTGTGTGTGTGTGTGTGTGTGTGTGTGTGTGTGTGTGTGTGTGTGTGTGTTGGCGCTCTACAGGCTAGACCGTTGGACCTACAGCTACCAAATTTGGTACACGTATACGTTGGAGGTCGGGAATGTGCACCTCGCAGCCCTTTTTTCGAATTTTTAATTAGAATTTGAATTAATTAAAATTTAAGCGAAATTTCGACGTTTTTTTGGTATAACTTTCGAAAATATTATTGCACAAACATGATTTTTATATCAATTTAAAGATAAAAAAATTAGCTTTCTAACGGTATCAGTTTTTTTAATTTATAACGTACGCGTCTATTTTTAACGAATTTGTAAAGAAATATTTTACCATGTTTTTATCACGTGACTGGATAAAATAAAAGAATGCCGGAAGTACGAATAAAAAAAACTATCATTGCAAAATAAATCAAAAGAAATGCAACTTTTAACACGTGACTGGATAAAATAAAAAATATATAAAATGTGATATTTTCTTTAAAAAATAAATGCAAAGCAAAGGTTTCTACAATCGTTTGCAATATCTATATCATTAACTCAATAAATCTTCTTTATTTACGGTAAACCTGATTGAATTTAGACAGGATATGCATTGAAATCCCGTCTTAAAGGCATATTTATGTTATCGTTTGCAATATCTGTATCATTAGTTAAATACTTTTTTCCCTTTCCCGCTTTCCTTAAAAAAACATATTTAATATTTTGGCAACATCACCAAAAAAACATTTTTAATATTTTGAAAGCATAACCGATGGTTAAAACTGACTGATTTATAAAATCAAAGAATATTATTAGGAAAAGGTGTACTTTTAGAACTTTCCGTCCATTATCTTAAAGAAAATATGAATTTCAGGTCAATCAATGCCCGGAATTACTTCAAGACTAATGAATATGTGATTTAATTGAAAATTTCAGAACGCTTTACTCATGGCGAACCAGCTGGTCGCCAAAGGCGGCTAATTTTCAATAAATACAAGTTTTAGACCTCATAAATTTTTTTTTTCAGAAATACATTTATTGACTGAAGCAAACAAGATATTATTATATAAGACACAAATCCTTTTAAAAGTAAAGCTAAACTTTCCATTTGTTCATAAATAAAAGAAGTTATTTGAAATATTGAATAAATTCTTTAAAAAGTATCCCGTAGTGGACAAAATATTTCAATGCTGAATGATTCCGTGTTCTGTAAAACCTTTTTTAGTTTCAGTATTAATTTAATTTCATTAATTGACGTTTAACAATTCTACTTTAATTTTAAATTCAAATTTTATGGGAGTTGACAAAAATTTAGAGATATACATAGTACAATGAATACAAAGGCTTGCGGCTTATGAGTTACATGATTTTCAAAGTTAGAAGCTTTATACTATTTTGCTGAAAAGTCTATTAAAAAACTTAAAGTATTTAATAGAACATTTCACAAATATTAATTCTTTCGAGCCAATGGGGGAACAACAACAATAACTGACGCTTATATGATTAATATTTTTGTCTCTTCGATATGTTATGGAGACAAAATGCAAAAAAGTAAAGTGTTCGAATTTTAAGTTATTTAAATCAATCGATTAATTAATTAGTAATTAATTAAAAGAATCAAGTTAAATAAAATTTTAATTGAAATATCAACAAATGATAATTATGTAACCAACACATACTTCTCCTCCTCACACGTATACAAGCAATACTTGAACTTACCTTTTCGCTCTCTTGATAAATTTGTTCCTTAATTATAACAGTCTCACGATTTTTCTCTCTGTTTGCCTGAAAAGTTTGAGAGGAGAAAGAAAAAATATATTTGAAAGAATTATTAATTTTAAATAAATTAAAATACTTCTGATAATATTTTTTCCTTTTTAATAATATATAATTGTAGTATTATTTTACTTTAATAGTTACTTAATTCCTAGTTTAATGTTTCTTTGCATTGAGAGGTTATTTTTGAATCATTTTTCACAAGTACCTCATTAGGAAGGAAATTCTTAATTTAATCATATATTAAAAGTATTCTATTTGTATGATTTTCTGCAAAACTATATATAAGCAGAGGGAGTATTTGTTTTTTAATTTCTTCCATGAAGACAAAAAAATCTGTATCACTTTAATTGGAATAAGAACATATTTAAAGTAAAAATTCTTGTCACACCTTCTCGGGAGACTCTGTTTCAGCAACTACAGAACATCGGGAACTTGGAGATTGATACTGGCTTCAGTATCAGCAAAAGACAAATTCATCTCTTCCGAAAAACCTAATCCATCCAAATTAGGGATCTTCCTTAACTACGAAGACTGGAATTTTTCTTTTCTTTCTCCTCTAATTAGCGAACGCGTTCTTGATGGGTACAGGTGGGAATAAACCTTCCAAACCTTGGATGTGTGGAATGGCTAGAGATTTCTTCTTCAGCTTTTTGCCCTTTTAAACGTTCTCCGTTCCTCTTGAATAAAATTAAATTGAAAACAAGCAAAAGAAAAGTTTTTCTTAATACCAAATGTCGCTTAGCAATTTCTTTTATTGTTTATTTTTTGCACAGTTTCGCCTCATGGTTTAAAGATTTAATGGAAGTGAATGGATGTTTCAAGCGCCGGGGGAATTATCCAAAATATTTCAGTGTCCTAAAATTCTTTTTTATTTGAAACTCAACTGTTCTTCAAATTAAAAATAAATTATAAGAACCAACATTTTGATACGCGAGCTGAGAAATATTTAATAAAATTGTGCAATTATCATTTCTGTTTCTTTTTTGATGATATGATTTTATTTTGAGTAACTATGCTTTATCAGTGCATAATGGTCTAAGATATTTTAAAGTTTATTTTTTATTGTTTTTGAAATAGGAAAGTTACATCCAAAAAACAATCAATATTTGAATGATACTAAACAAGGATGCAAAAATAAATGACATTTATAATATTTGCTAGTTACCAGTTCATTTGTTAAGTGATTAAAATATGAAATATTTAACCTGTATTTACAGATAACAGATAAATTTCTTTGTATTGTTCAATAAGGTTTCCTGAAACTTATTTTACCATCAAACCATATGTTATCTTATACTCCAAGAATAAATATTTGACTTTCCTATAATTCTCATCCTAATATTTGCAAATTTACTTCAAAAATTGAACCAACAAGTACCTCCGTTTATTTTGTACCATATAAAGTAAATATATAATTTAGTATTGGCAAAGTATTGTGTTCGTCAACAAATTCTCACCCATTTTGATGAATTACCGAATTTCAGTCATCCTTCTGTATCCTTCAGTATCCTCCGAAAATACATCTTTGATAAGATAGAAAGAGCAAAATGCAGACATATATCTGTGAACAAGATTATTCAAAACTTTTTTGAACTAGATGAATGAAATTTGGTACGTGTTTTTATACCAAACAGAATGTTTTCCAATGAAGTTTTGAGCAAAATTTATTCAGAGCAATTCTGCCTCTGATTGTTTGAGTAACGGGTAACACAATAACTGCAAAATTTATATAATTAGCTAGGTAAAGTTTAATTCAAAAATTTAACATCAAGTAATCAAATCAGTCAAATATTTGTGCGCCTGTTAATCAAGAGTATTTGGTTGTCGGTTAAAAATATATTTTAACCGACAACGGTTAATATTATGTATATATATATATATTATATATAATTTGATTTTAAAATAGGTTTGAAAAAAAACTTGCTTCTATCGATCATGGAAAATAATGAGCGGACAAAGATACCGTATATCTCAATATCTCTAAATGATGCTTATTATATTAATTATCCTCCTAACCGCGTATTTTTAAGCTCATTTTTAATTATGCTTTAATTTTTTTAACTAAGCCACACTGCTTGTATAACTAATTATTACTAAATTGTTGATCACTTTATTATGATTTGATAAATAATTATCTTTAAATTATCTCTTTAGATTTAAATGGGTTTTTTTCATTTAAGGAAAGCTTTGTTAAGTACTAATACTCGATTGAGTTGAATAGATATTTGAGGCAAGCATGTTAACTTAAACGTTACCGATATAGAAAGTTTACTTTTAAAGCTTCTTTGAAAGATAAATTTTGAAAAAGATAAATGTAAAAAGAGGGTTAAATACAGAAATCAACAGTTTCATCACATTTCTTATTGAAAAATAATAACCTTTCAAATACTTAGAAAAAAAACCTAATTTGTAAAAATTATCAAAACGAATATCCATTATGTCTGTTTATTAAAAATTATTCATAACATGATCTGCACTCTAAAAACGGCTCTGATAATGAGATAATAAATAATTTCTTGGGTGATGGGAAACATGCTTTTCTTATTTGAATACAAGTAAAATAAAGATATTTTTTTTAATTCCAACCTGGAGTACTTTAAAATGCAGATTCGCACTGCGGCTCCTTACCTGGCTAGTGTTAGAAGCTTGTATCATTTGATGTACGGTAGTGGGCAAAATTGTGGAAATCCTTTGGGGGGAAAAAAAGAAAACTCCCCACTTTTGAGATTTGATGATTGATAATAGCAATTTTGAAAATACCTATTACTGTTCAATTAGCAGCAGTAAAAAGTTTTTGTTAATATTTAATAGTATAAAATTCAAGTGATATTTTAAGATGTTATCGTAGTAAAATGCAAAAATTGACTTTTAATGAATTAAAATTTTAAAAAGTCACTCTGAGGTACCATTTCTACCCTCAGAGTATATAAATTTCAAAATTAATAATTGTAGATCGAATAGTCTGGCATGTAGATGTCCAAAACACACAAACATACACACGTAGTCTTTTAATATCAGCAGATAAAAAACAATTTTTAAAAATTGTGGAGTTTCAAAAATATAGCAAAAATTTTGCGAAGGGAAAAAATACTTTCTCGTATTTTAGAAACCATTCGATGTTTCAAAACAGTCACTTTCAGAAAGTTTTCCTGTCTGAAAGCATCACATATAACGTAATCAAAATTAATAATAATTAAAGCAGTGGGAAATGAAGCAATGCAGTATTCTCTTAAAAAGAAAATTAGTCATTTTCTATATGCTTTCCTTTTCTGGGAACATCATAATGTAATGCAAATGAAGAAAAAATAAATAATTAAACGCAAAGCAATCAGGGATGATATTAAACAGTATCCTTTTAAAAAGAAAGTGAGATAAAAATAACTGTCTTTGTGAAATGTCCCCATGTTTAATGAATAAAGATGGCACTAAAAGCTTTTTTCCCTTTCCAATCCTCGCTTAATTTAATTAGACTTTGATTTAGATTAAGGGAAACCCAAAATCAATCATCCCTTGTTTATTTTCCATCATCCAAATATGCTTATAAAATCGTATTCTCTTGCATTGCTTCAAGTGAGCCACTTCACACACACACAAAAAAAAGGCATTTAATTTTCAGTCAAATAACGAATCGTTTCCTTGTTTCAGGAAACAAAAATATACAACAGTGTCTATGTATGTAATGGCGACCGTGTTATCTTTCCTCATTCTGAACCTCAACCGAAAAAATTAGAGCCCCCACAGCAATTTACGTCATTTTACTTAAATGTGGAGGTGCGTGTGTTAATGCTTAGTTCCCACCTTTTTCACTGATAAGGCCAGAGCTAATTAAACCTCTGGCTTTTATTTTACTCGGAAAAGTAATTAACGAATAGTTACTGCTCATTTTGTTGCTGCAGAACTGAGGTTAGTAATGAAACGAAGAGAGCGAAACCGATATCATCCGGAATGCAATCATACTCATGAATGAAGCAATTTTGATACTAAGAGATTAGCAGAAAGGAGTAAAACAGTTTTGCAATTCGTTTTCATGAATTTTTAATTCATTTGCACAGTTAAGAAAACGTGGTAATTTTAATTTTAAGAATGAACAATGTTTTAATAAATGTTTTTCAAAAGTCCGTAAAAGCACGGAAAGTATGTCTATAATATTTATTCTCTCTAAAAATATACAGTTAGAATTAATAATTTTTGTTATTATGTTAATTTTTCTATTTAAAATTTATCCTCTCTGGATTTAAGACAAAATTAGTTTTTCTTTTTAATGTGCACTCAATAATCCTCCGCTCAATGCCAATGATCGTTTAGCTACTATTTATAGCCTTGTATTCGGTTTCATGAAGGATAGATGAGGAGTTTATCTTCAATCCTTCATAAATATATCGAAATATTTCAAACAGCTTTTTGTGTCTTTCCATAATCCTTTTTTCGAAAGAAAAACTCCTGCTATTTTTAATAAAGGTAACAATTTTAAAAATAAAAAGTTATTTTGTATGCACTTTCAATTTCATGAAATTTTATCCCATAAAGATCTTGTGAATCTATATTACTCAATCATTCCTTTGTAGGAAAACTGAATTCAGGCTTCCATTCTGAGAAAGAGCAGTTCAAGTATTTCAAAACTTTAAATGAATGAAATATTTACACAAAAATGATAAGTACTACAACGAGGTAATAATTTTCATTAAATATTTCAACAATACTGGCAAAACAAACTTTGAAATGTCACGAGTCAGGTATCTCGCTGTAACAATGAGGATAAAACGCAATGCTTACTTTTTTTAAGGAATAACATATGAAACTTAATATCTTATCGAGTTAACGATCGCATTGTTCTGGAAACAAAATTTCCTCTTTTTAAAAACGATTATAATTTTATCGATTTAAAATGACCTTGATGTATTCTATTCTTGCATATCGGTAATTTTAAACATAAGGGTTGAATAACTTATTTCATCTATATAAATAAAAATGAATGTGTTCATGTCTTTAACTAAAAATGAATGTTTGCAGTCTCTTATGCGCTATCGTACCGCTCATCTGATATTGACAAAATTTGACTTATCACTTGTACTTCTGGGATGGTTATATGCATAGTTAAATTATCTAATACGTAAAAAAATATTTTTGGGTCTATTTACTTTATTAATGAATTTTTGTTTTTTCGTACCTTATGTGTCGCCGTATCGCTCATCCTATTGCGATTGAATTCGACATTACTTGCACTTAAATGTATTATGCCTATAACCTTCTAGTGTGTTATTAGATCCATTTTCCAAATCTTTTAACCATGGATTAACAACCAAATATTTTGCCAAGGAGACAACAGATTCAGTCAAGTTACTAAATTCAAGTTAGACTTTAATATTTAATAGCTATTGTACGTAAATGATATGCAAGTTGTTCTCTGAGGCAAGTCGTTCTTTGAATAGTTTTATTAGAGAGTGTGCGATAAAAATTGAGGGGAACCAAGCGAATACGTTTGAAATATTAATTAAAAATTTGATAAATATTTTAGGGGTTTTTTGTAGTATTTCTGGAAGTATTAAAGCACAAAAAATTTGCACCATTTTAACTTAAAAAATCTTGAATTCAATTCTATCAACAATTTTATTACATAAATATGTTTTATTATTTTAACCAATTTTTAAAGAAAATATTTTAATCGCATTTTCTAATATTAAGCTTGAAAATTCTGAACGAATATTAAAAGAATCACGAAATATGCAAAAAAATTATCTTACAATTCTCAAAGAACGACAAGCATCACAATTCTAAAAAAATACATAAATGAATTTTTGTTCGTGCTTTATACGCTGCCTTACTATTCAACCGATTTCTGTGCAATTGGTCAACTCATTGTGTGCGCCTGAGCGAAGGTTATAGGCATAGTACAGTTATATCTTAAAATAAAAAGGAATTTTTGTTTGCTCGTATCCTATGCATTTCCGTACGGTTCAATCGATTGCGGTGAAACTTGGTCAAACCTATTGCTTGCACTTACGCGAAGGTTATGTTTTAAAATGGATAATTGACAAAAGTCAAACAGTAAAAAGAACATCCCATTAGGAATTATTTGCACATATATCCACAAAATTCAAGTATGAGTACTGATGTCAATGTCTTCCACACAGAATGTTGTCATTCAACGGGCTCACTGTTTTGTCTGCATCTAGCCGAAGATATTATTCAGAGTTTATCTCACGCATACAAAATAAAGTCGATGCTATTAAGACATATTATCGATGCTAATTAAGCTAATTTGCATAAAATGAAAATTTTCCGATGTAAACAGTAATTTTGCTATTTATTAAGTGAATCTACCAACGATATTTCGATTATAGTAATTTATAATGTGTTGATTGCTTATAAAAAAATTCCAAACTTTGTCATTTAATAGATCCTATAGCACATCTAGAAATAAGCCAATTTGAACTTGTGAAACAAACAAGGACCTACAAGAGAGCAACAAAACGGATCGTTTACGAATTGTAAATTCACATGTTTCAGAGTCAAGATGAACATGAGGCAAGAAGTTTGACAACTATCCTTAAAGGATGATTGGAGCAAATGTGCTCCCCAGACATTCCCATTATTCCCACCAACATTCTTTTTGATTTAAAACGACTAGTTCAGCATTCGACTTGCATTCTCAAGGACTATCAACAAATCTCAAAGTCATTCATTTCAAATGTGCGGACTGAACCTGAAAAACACACATTTTTCACATAACCAGTGATATGATGTATGCTTACGAGTGAGACATTCAAGAAATTTGTTTCAGGTGAAAACTGAAAAAAAAAAATATTGCCTATCCTAAAGTCTTGAATAATAAAGTTATATAAAGGAAAGGCTTAAATAATATTTGTCCATCATTCAATGAATGTATTCATTTCCTATACGAAAATGTGTTCTTTCTATCATTTCTAAATAAGCGACAGTTATTTTAAACTTCAAACTTTTCTTCTGAGGCGGCAACGTAATGGATACCAGTTGGTTCCTTATAAAACTGATGACTTTATTATGGCAGGATCAACTTCAAAAGGTTAAAAAATGAATTTTGTAAAAAAGAAATTCCTCAAAATTTAAATAAAGTTTATAGTTTGTAAAAATCTCATATTAAAAACAAATTTTAATAGAGCTCGATTTTTTTCCGAAATTTCTATTATTTAAAACGAAGGACGGTCTTTTTTTGATATTAATAAGGTGATACTTGGTTAATATACACGTAAAGAGGGATGACTTCGTAGGGACAATTACGATTTAAGGAACCAGTTTTGATGTTGATGCATAAAGAGACCATCTGAACGGAATTATTGAAAATTCTACATTTTCAAAAAGTAAACTGATATAGTACTTAATAGTGTTAAATAACACGGTTGATCAACTTGTACACCATTTCGAAGTCAAATCGTTACCTCAAATTCAATATCAGATAGAGAATATAGAGGGGGGGGGGGATATTGAAGTGAAATAAGATTAACATATCGAGCCAAAAATTTGGGAAAGAATACAAATTCCATTGTTGACAAGAGGAAAATATCCCATGTCGCATCCTCACATGCAGGTACAACAACGTTAGAGATTTACCTTCTGCAAGATTATTATTTGCTTTTAGTTTAAGACTTGTATCCATGAAAATTTCATGTGAAATACAAATAAATTTAAATTTTATGCACATCGATGTATTAATAGTTTGTTATTAGACGAAGAATTTCTGGCTCTCAAAACAGAAAATACTAACCTTTTAAAAAATTTCCCGAATTTTTGCAGTAATATAGCAATTCTTAGGTTTTAACCATTTTTTTAATGTATGGTTAAAATTTTAAAAGATTAAAAGTTCTACACATTAATTTCGATCATACATTTACATAAATATTAGTATAATTTTAGTGTCAAGATTCAACCGATTGCTGCAAATGTGATATTTCAAAAACCTCAGCGAGTTCCTTGAAGTTTATTATACAATTCTTCTGTCATAGAACCAATCTTTGGACCTCTGCATTTTATCCGATTAACTATCAGATGCATGCATATTCTCTTTAGCAGACAATAAATTTTATAGGCGTACTATTCTGGATGTGCAAGATAATCAAAAAGTGAAAAAAGGCATTGCGCTTGTTCCTTTGGCATCCCAAGGAATTGCATTTCTATTAAGTTGTATGCCAGAATAGTCTAATATCTAGCGTATTGGAGCCCTTTCAGTGCAAAAATAAAATACCCAAGTTTACTACGCTAGTTCCGAGACTTATCCTAAATAATTTTTGCTGAAATTCAAAATATAGCATTTGCTACACCAAAAAGTTCAAAATGACAACCCCTGAAAGGAAGTTTTTTCGCACAAAGTCATTACACTTTCATTGGAAACGATTTAAATAAGAGACTGGGTTTTTTTTTTTTTTAACTTATTTGGATCAATTCGTAGAAATGAAAATAGCAATCAAATCCCTGTAGGGTGACATGGCCTATGAACTTATTCTAAAGATTTTTGGGGGAAAATAAAATTTGAAGAAATCGAGTGTTGTCAGAAGAGAGATGACCGAACACAAAGCCGAAACTTTGTAGTTCAATTAAATCGAAGAAATGCAAATTCAAGAGATCCGACTTTAAGATATGAAGTAAAAAAATTCTGTATTTGATTAATATTGATAAAAAAACAATACAACTCTCCGTGCACATTCACTCGAATATTTAATTTTTAAAATCAGAATCTAGTATGTCAGTTATTGTCCCTAGTTTGACCATCAAGATTAAAATTATTCTTGATGCCGATAAAATCTAGCATCGAAGCATTCATTTCAAGAGAAGAATTCAATAATTTGGAAATCAAAAGTCAATGCCACTGAATAAAAACAGGGGAATGCTTTTCCAAGACTCTCTGAATTAAAAAATAGAATAAATTTGATCCGATGCTAAAAATTAAGGGAGATGTTTATAGCGCAATTGCCTGGGAATTTAAATATTATGGGAAAAGTTTTACCTTCATGAAGGCAAACAGAAGTTAGAAGCAGAAGGCAAAATTGCTTTAGCTTGCATATGCAGAATTAACCTAGAATCGTTTGCAAACCAATATTTTTAGAAGTTAAGATGCTATTTTAGTTCAATTATCTTTTGGGGAGCCTGAAGATGATTTCCAAATAACATACGAAAGCATTGTGCAACAAATGGACTTTAATATACGCCTACGTTATGGCAGATAAAATAGCTTCAAAAAATGATGCAGTTACTGTATTTTATGCAAGACGAATGCTGGGTTATTAGAATTGGAACGAATTTCAAATCTGGCATCGGATATTAACACTCGAGTTCATTTGATTCCATGATTTGAAATCATTAGTAACACGACTTCAGATAATATATTCTCACTAAATGGTGGAAAAAGTGACAGCAAAAAAATATTGAAACAAATATAGTACCAGTTAACAAAGAAACAAATTTATTTAAGCCATTTCTGTACATCGACACGGTAATTTACAATTTTGGATATTTCCATTTTTAAACACTTATAAAAATGACACTCGGCAGATTTGACAGCAAGAATTCCCAAACTAGGTTGTTGCAATTTTTTTGTAACTTCTTAATTCATATTAAATTGAAAAATTCTAAAAATATATTGGAAAACAGTATAAAATGAGCCTAGATATAATCAAACAAACGATCTACAGCTGAAGTTTAAAAATGACATTAAAGGCATTCATTATAAGTCATTTTCTCAAAAAAAAAAAATGCATTTACAGTTCAGCATATAGAGGTCAAAGATAACGATAAATATGCACATTAAGTTTTGAATGAATTAGATAGCGTTTTCATAGCCTATTCGAATGCAAAAAAAAAATCAGCTACGATTAAAAGAACAATTATACAATACGAGACTTAAAATAAGACGATGGAGAATTAAATACATTTACATACATTTCATATTTGCATCGAACAGATAAATTTCCAGTTTAAGCTGGTGCAAGAAATAAATTTTTATAAATACAAATAAGACAATGCTAAGTAAACACAATCATAGAGTAGAATCAAAATTAATGCGAGACAAATTTAATACATCTGGTTAGCATAAAACAAGGAAACATTAAATAACAGTGCCACTCTTCATAGATTGAGAAATTATACATAACTTCAATTACTCAAGATGCGAATTTAAATTCAATTCTGGAGAAATCGATTTTATACTTGTGTGCAATAGATCTTGGATTTTAAACATGTAAATTGCAAGAAATTTATCTGCATTCATTACATTTACATGTGCAAGAAGCTACACAGAAGATATTAGCATAATTGGTTTTAACCAATTTTTTTTTCTTTCGATAAACATAACAGTGACAGAAGTATATTAACTACGATTCTAGATCTTTGATTATTTCATAGAATAAGTGTACAAAATACATCTGATATGGATTTAAGATCATTAAAAAAATTCATATTTAATAAATGACCAGAATGCTTAAGATATTCTGTACTGCTGCTTATAAAGCTGCATTTTAACTAATTATGAAAGGCTGAAAGACGCATATTTTGATTTGAAAAAATGCACTTGCCGTTTTAGTTTTGGTGCCGCCGAAACACATTCACTCCTCGGAAAATTTCTTTGTAGGATTAAACCCGTCAGAAAAGCCAAAACTAGCTCTTTAAATGTTAACGTTTGATTTACTCTTAAACAATCGTAGTAGAGTTTGAAAATATGTATTTATCACGGTTGCTTCAACAAGATCCCACGTTTTTATTTCCATTAATTTCTTTATTCACGAAAAAATTTTGAAATGACATTTGCAGATTTCCTTTCGATATACCACTGCGGCGGTAAGAAATAGGGGGAGGGATTCGGATTTATTCCAATAACTCCTAAATTATTTGTTGCCAGAGCAGAAAATTTAAATAGCATTCTTTGCATGGAAATGACATTGAAATTGGATCTAAATATTTAAAATTTTCCTTTAAATTCATATATAGCTTCAAGAGAAGAGTGCCTTGAAAAGGATATGCAAGAATTTATCCGCTATTTCGAAAATAACTTAATCCAAATGCCATTCATTTACTGTAATCAAGATGCATTACTAAAAACAGACGTCTGGGCGTGTTCTTTTATTATAATTAGGAGAGCACTGGTTATGGAATTTAAGATGCGAAGTTTTAAAAGCGGAGAGCCTTTGAAGTTTTGTCTTTATATCGATTTATGGGAAAATGCCGTTGAGGAAAGGAAAAATCAAAAGAGCTAAAATTAAAGACACCACGAAGTCTCAAACTTGATTTTAAGACACAAAATTGAGTTGCCAATGAAATTATGTAACGAGGTCAAATAGTCAAAGTTAAGTAGCCACTATTTGCGTATTATACATTTGAAAAAGTAAGTAGTTTTTGAAAATAGATTGCGAATATATTTTTCCGCGTAAATTTATCTATTATTGTTAAATTCCAAGACATTTTGGTTTCGATTTGGATTTGGATTTGAATTTCTGGCGCAAGATCCTAATATAGAATATACTGCGCCGAAACAGCATAAAATTTCTCCATTAAGATAAAGGTAAAATTAGTTTTATATTGTAAAAAATGTAATTGCTTGTGTTCAAACTACTCAAATGTTAAAAAAGGGTGAAAGTTATTAAAACCAGACTAAACTTCATGTAAAATTCCAGCATCTTTAATATATAAGCATTTTTTTTTTTTTTTTTTTTTTTTTTTTGGTTTCGATGGTGATCAAGCATCGATTTCAAAATGCCTTCAAGAATTTAGGGAATTGCCAAGTAACTGGCTAGCACAGTTACTGGCAATCGCAATATTTATTAGCTCGAGATGTTTATCGACATTTTTTATAGCATTTAACCTTGAGTCGTCTTTAGTAAGAGACCAAGATTCAAGGGATATCCGAGTAATTTAATTAGCATTCAAGTTCTTGAAATTTATACATTGAGAAAATTGACAAGTTAAGCTTTCCAGCTAATTTAGAGAATAGTAAATGGGTAAAGATTAATGCATCTTGCAATTCCATAATTCTTGGGGGTGAATAAGAAGCATTTGCCATTTTTACCGACACTAAATAAAAACATGAATACACTTAATTTTTTTAAAAGAAAACCTACAGGGTAATGTATAATGTAGTTAATTTCAACAGAATTAACGCCCTACCACACGAACTAGATTTAATTTTGCCTGAAGTAAAGTGGCTGAACTGTAAAATTTACTAACCATTTCTTAAACGCAATTCTTTATTCCTTTATTTTATAACTACATACTCGATTTTCCCCATATCCAAATGCCAAATACTGCTATTTGGGGAATGTTTACGATGAAGCTACAAGCTAATAAGAAAATTCGATTTACCAAATTGAAGAGCTACAAAGATAAAATTTGATTGCAACAGCAATAAAAAAAAATTACGAAAAGGAATTTAAGCACTGAATTCCACCTCCGTAAGTACTAACCAGACAAGTACTTTCAATATTAAAAACACTTGGGAACTGATTTCACATTTTACACGAAGTCTTGTTTTACGAGAACTTAAGCATACATGTTATTTCACATAAAAGCTAAGCATGAAATTCACGTTTATCCATATAATGGAATCTTTATTTCGATATTTAATTCCGATTTTATATATTTTAAAATTAAAAAGGTATTTGTAATACTCCAGCTTCTGCTGAAATATCCGAATCGATTTTTGCATTACTGGAAACGTTTCGATTGCGATGTTGGCCAGGCATCTCGATCAAAACGCTTCTTTAGAAAAAGACGGCCTCGTAACTTGCCGGCATAGATACGAGCCGACTTCATTTAAAGGGAACGTCGTATTTACATAATTAAAGTCGATTTTGATAAAGCTTTACTATTTAGCACGAAAGCATTTAGACGTTTTTGCCTCTTAAAAAGCTTGTCTGGTTAATACATTTCAATTTAACCGAGAAAAAATTTTAGAAGATACTCCTTTAACATTGAAGGAACTTTAATTTTATAATCGTTAAAATGACTTGCAGTAAGAAACAATTTTAAATATTTGTTAGCCAAGAGAATTAAAATTAGAGCTATAAAGAACCTTGGCAATTTAAAAACATGCGATTTGATGCTTTAAGAGCAGGGGTCGAAATCTTATAATTATATTAGAAAAATGTAATGCAGTAAAACAAGTCTAGATTTATAAAATCTTATTCTATACCAATTTTTTGAAATGAAAAGCATAACACGAGTTTCTATCGAGGATCTGGAATCGGCAAAGCCGATCTACCTAATTTTAGTTTGAAATCTTCCGAACAAATTACTTTAATGCGGCTGCTTTAAAATTGTCCCCCTAGCCTTAAATTTCGTGACATTTAATATCCATAAAAACTGTTTGACTTGTGCAAGTTAAATTTAAGCACGTTTCCAAAGCGACGAATGAGCAACTCCTTTAGAAATTATTTTAATTTCGAGAGAGTTAAAGTTAAACGAAATACCGTAAAGTTTTATTGCAGTATTGATGGCATTTGGAATTTAATATTTTCATATCTAATTTGAAAATACTTTAATATATAAAATTCATTAAAGGGATCAAGCTTAGGAAGGAAAATCACTCAATATGAATAGACCGAAATTTAAATACATGAAGGAAAAATTAGGAATTCCTAATCAGATTTGCGATTTATTTTCAGAGCATTAACTTCTAATCCCTTATCAACTATTCAAATTTGAAATATTTGATTTCAATTTTAAAATTTCACGAAACGGATCATGTGAATCATACATCGTTCAGCCTGGTGATAAATATACCGTAGTTTTTTTTTATTTATATACAATTAATACAGACATAATTACGAAAGGAAAGCTGATCCAAGTGCCTTTTCAATCATTCTATACAATTTACAGACAGTTTATTCATGTGAGCCGGTACAAACAATTCGTTCTTTTAAGATCCAGAACACAAGCCTGCTTCAAAATATTTGGTTTACGATTTAAACTTTAAGTTAATGATCTATGTTTTCATTAATTAAGTCTTTAAAAGGGAACTTCAACATTTAAATCTAGTACTCAAGTAGACATGAAAATCTGAAGAAATGAATATCCGAGGAATTAAGAATACTAGCATGCAAATAATCCAGTGAACTTTGCCAATGAAGATAATTTATTCTGCTTATAATTTAAGCAATGAGTTTAAAGTGGTTTTTAATTTACAACTGGCAGTATAATTCATAGTTTTTTTTAAGTATTAAAGAAACATTCAGTTACGAATTAACTAGGCATTTAATAGAAGTTTTAGATTCGAAGGAAACGGACGATACGATTTTAAGTACTTACAAAAATGACTACTCAAACTGACCTATAGCGTCCGATTGGAAGTAAAGTGAGCTAATGTCATTTGAGTTTCAAGACGTTAACACTCCATCTACGAAATTGCTCCGATGTCTGATAGCAGTTCATCTTTAAGTTAAAATGTTAAAGATACTCAAATTAAGTTCTCGGAAAAGTTGTTATATTTACGTCCCGTTTTAAAGCAACATTAAGGGCTCTTGGGAAAGAACTTAGTTTTGAACTGTGGTCAGATGACGAGAACAACACCCGAGCCGACACCCCTTCTCCAAACTTTTTAACTAACCAGTGGGAGGACGTTTGGCCCCGACGGATTTCACGTGCATCAGACCCGCTTACACGCCGGTTCTTTGATGAAATTGCCCCCCATCCCCGAGTCTGCAACCCACCGGTTCCGAAGCTGAGACCTTACCACCAGGGCAACACGGCCTTCAAAGTTCTCGGAAAATGTAAAGGACAATCGGAAAGTAGTAATAGTATAGATTTAGATATACCAACGAAAATTTTAATTCAGTTTAATAAATTCAATACAGCTACATTAGAACAGTCATCAGATTCAGTAAAGAGAAGATACCGTCACCATGTTTTTGCGAATAATTTACAATTGAATATTAATTCAGGACTTAAATACGCAATTTTCAAAACCCGGCTCCTAGTAAAATACAATAACAGAAGTGTTGTAATCTGAACCTCTAAATTTACCATCAAGTTCTTAAATATCCTGAAACTATTCAAAAGCTACATTTCTAAAGACTGAATCGTCCTGAAAAAATATTTTCGCAATGTACATTAAAATAAAGTTAACCATTCAATAAAAGTTAGCTACTATCCAATTTTGATCTTGGCAAAATGTTTCGGAATCCTTATGTAGATAGGTATCTAGTATTAGTTCAACATTCCATTCTTTCAAGCTGCCATTTTTAATTTCTCAACAGAAGATTCGCATTATAAAGCTAAATTTCATCATTCTTGTCTGCAGAAATTAGTAAACTTAAATCGATACCCTAACGCATTCATGCAGGGATAATCGATTTTTAATTTAGCTTTTAATCGATGCCAATGAAGTACAAATTTCACTTCACAGGTTCGAACTCTTTGTCCCATTGCATCCGATAATGTCCGCTACTCGTTAGATTCATTTTTAAGATTACAAGAAACCGAATTCGTTTCTAACACATTAAATACCGATTCCCTGGGGACCGATACTTTCCATTTAGACCACCGGTCCCAAACAGCCTAGACGGAAAGTAAACAGGGATCTGTATTTAACGCGTTATTCATCTAATCCTTTTCCCTAAGTAACCCATTTCCAAGTTATTCGAGACGAACCAGAGCAGTGCAATTTCCACTTCAAACATTGGCATCGGCACTCGTTTATAATAAACATGCCAAAATAATTCAAATTTTAGTACGGTTTTTGCTCTTTTATATACATGGCGAACACTTTATTTTACAAAGAGTTTAGTTCTAAAACGAGATCCAATATATTCTATTAAGCGACATTTGCTAAGGGGTTAATTCCTCGCGTCAGAGATGCTAAAATGCGGCATTAGCTCCTTATCGTGCTGGAATTTTTCACAATCAACTTTCAAGGACAAATTTTAGATGCTTCTAAGTGGTACAGGGAAACACGAGCACTAAAAGATCAGTGGAACCTTTGCTGTACGGAATTTTAAGAATTGCCAGTTATTAAACGACTACAGTAAGATCCAATCTAAAGACCGATGCAGCAACTAGGTTTTTCAAGACCCATTAGCTATTATTGAACTCTTGTGACATTTTCTCGATAAGCGAGGAAAGGCGATTTTTGAAAGCAAATATTCGTAGAACAGCCTGCTATCCGAAGGCGACGTTTAGCGTACAGGTTTTTACCTCGAGAATTGAGGGCAGCGTACCACTGTGAGAGTATAGCAGAATTTAATTTGGCATTGAGCAATTTCTAAGCAAAACCAATTTGAAAGCCTACTTATGAGCTGAATATCTAACTTCATGACAGAGTGCATTTCATTAAACGGGTATTCAAATGCTTTGCTTAAATGTTTAATACAGATGGTACAAGATGATTATCGGTAGTCTTCAGTTTTGAAACGCCGCTTTTGACGGCAATCAAACAATTGCCGATTAGCTATAGCCTCTAACCGGGTGTAGAGGAAGCTATCTACAATTTTGTCCGTTTCCTTCGACAGTAATCAAAACAAAGATGTTTAAGAAATGCAAATATTTAAAGTGTGTCTTAATTTTAAAGATATGATAATAAACACTGAAGTTCCCTTGGATAATAGTTTACTATTTTTTTAAAGTTTAAATTAACCTTAGTTTAATACAGCTAGAGAAATATTTTAGTAGAAAGGAAACTGAATTCGAGTTCAATACAAAAGTTCATCACTTGCAGTTTCAGTACTTCAAATAATCAGGATACTGTGCCATGCTTTCCAGATAGTTGCAATAGGGAAAATACTTCTCCGACTTTCCGCCATCAAGTTGGTTGTGTAAACTTCAGGGCTCTGATAAATCGGTAAGAGGCAAGACTTGCCAATTAAGGCAATCCTAGATCAATATCCAGACCTTTGATCAGAAGAGTATCAAATATCCTGAAAAATTTGCATCTGATAAGCAAGATGAAAGCGAAAGTTTTTATTTCAAATATAGCAAAGATTATAAAAAAAAAATGTAAATTGAAGCATTTCAACTGCTTAAAATCATTAGGGCAAATGGATATAATTTTCTATTAACTATTCTCGATAAATATAGACAAAATATTCACAAGTTTTAAATGTAAAATAGTTTAGTTATTAGGATCTGGAATTCTACCTTTCCCCACTAGGAAAAAATTTAATCGAAAATCGTCCGAAATAAACGAAAGAAGTCTGAATATTCCTATTAATCGGAGTAAAATAGATGTGCGCTAGCTCAGAGTTTACATGCAATAATTCATGAAATAAAAAACAATTGTTAGGCACATGCATAATAAAGCGCGAATGTTGAGACCTACTGATGAATACTCATAGAAAGGAAAGTTATATTCTGTAGAAAATTCGTTGATTCAGTAACGCTAAAAGGAAATTTGGTCACACATTATGTTCTTAAATTTAATATTCAAATAATTTGAAATTAATAAAGAGAGTTATTGTAAAACAACCAAAGACATCACTTTGGAAACTTGCATCATGTTCGGCTGAATTTTAGATAGTTTGATGCACAACTTGCATACAAGTATTCCATGTAATAACCGAATTGTTGATATTGCTCACTTTCTAAGTGGAAGGCGTTTTCTAACAAAATAAGGACACGAGAAACCGAAAATCATAGTAATTCACATGGATGTTTTCAAACTTATTTTTTAAACTTTGGTTTTTAGTATCAAAGATTGAGATTGCTTGCAATGAATCGGGTACTTGTGCCCGAAATGCGTAAAAATTTTATTCAAGCTTTAAAAACTTACCACTGTCATCTTGCACTCCATCGTTGGATAAGAGTTTTGGAAAAACCAACACCGCGTTCACCACTCAGTTAATATACGAGTAGTAACCAACATCTTCATGCAGACAACCTAAAGAGTAAAAAATTTGATTAGTGATGAAATTAGGCCAGTTTTTTTTTTATTAAATATATTTATGTCTAGTTTATAACCCTATTTTTCGAATCTAGTACGCCCTGACTAAGATTTCATCTAAATTAGGCAAAGGTAGGATCGCGATGGTAAGAGTTTACAGAAACTAAACAATTTCGAAGAGTGAAGTTGTGGATTGCACTTCTCGGCCTTTTTTCACTTCGAAGATTCAAATTCTTTAATCGGATATTTGTGAATATTTGAGATGCTAATCCCGACATAGAATTTGATACGATTCATCAGTATTACTGTTAACTTAATTCAATTTAGATTTTGTGGAGTACTTATCTAGACAGATGAGCTACGAGAAGCAACTTCCAGAAAAGGCTGGAATACGTGCGATAAAGCAATATTCATAGTCATTCTTCCTCATCATGGATTCAGCTAAAATTTTCTATGATTCGGATTTTTAATAATTTGACCCAAGTATTTATCCTATTTATTAGAAAACGCGTCTTATTTGGGCATTCATATTTTAATTCTTAAGGGAACGAGATATTAAACGATTTTTGTATTTTAAGTTGCTTAACCCCCGATTGAAAGCTAAAAATTCAGCAATAGTTAACTTCATAAAATGTAGAAATATCAAGCTTCACCAATTCATTTCATAGATGGCAAATCGGCTAAAAATTTTAGTTGAAAGAACGAGTTGTCTTTTAACGATTACTAGATCTTTTTAAGATTTGGTTCAAGTATTAAACTAATGAACGATAACCTACATGATAAATAATGGTCTCGATTATTCAAACATATGAAATACTGATGTTATGAAGTAAAGATAAATCAGTTAAACTAATAATTGTTACTTTTCTTTGCTTTCATATGTCCATTGAAGGAGTTACGAACAAGTTCATCTTTCAATAGTAAATTTTATTAGGCCTTTCCAGTAGAATTTCAGCAAAAATAAAGCAGTAAATGCTTATGTACTAAAGTTGTTTATTGCTGTATTTAGAAAATTATCGATTAATGATACTTATTCTTCCATAGTTTATTCTTTTCAATTCGATACAATTCCATTTAATTGCAACGTACTTCATAAATAGTTAGTACACCTTCATCTTTTATACAGTATAAATTTGTTTACGTATAAGAAATCTATGAAAGTTAAACCTACAAGACAGCAAGATCTGTCATATGAGCAGAAAATGCGTTAATATTTAAAGCACTCGTTTTATCGAGAAAAATTGAAATCGCAGATGTCTAAACATTTCTTAATTTTTACAAGCTCAATTGCGAATAATAGTGGCATATAAAAATGTACTTCATTTGGATCCATTTGCAGATTTGCTTGTAAATAGGAAAGTTAAGTAGGGTGTATTTAATATTGGAGATTATGTTGGACTATAAAAAACAAGTATATTGGTAATTGTTTTGTTGAACGTAATGGAACCAAGTTTATTTCCGTTCAATACTGAATTTTCAGCACGAATCAAAGTTACAATTCAACTAGAATAATATACAGCAAGGTTTTAAATGAAGTGCCTAACTCTCCTCACATGGACAAAGCATTATTTAAGCAATTGCACTTTCATATCGCCTCATTCAATACAAAAAAAAATTTGGTCTGCGATCAGTTCTTTAATATTTATGAAAACAAACATTTCATCCTATTTTTTTTTATTGCGAACAGTCTATTACTAAAATACAAATTTTAAGTTTCAATGCTATTCCATTTCAGTAGAAGTACAATGATAGTCATAGGAGACGCTAAACTGTTCAGTTCTGACGGGGTAGTCGGCTGCATACAAAAAGGAGACACTAAACATCTTGTAAAGATGTAAACCTTTATTGAATATAAAATGATTCTCCAAAAGTTGAGAAATATACCCCTATAAAACAATCATAATATTACTTACCGAGCGAAAGAAGGGCAGTTTGCAATCAGGTATTACGACTAGTTAAACAATCAACCTTATAAGACGCAAAACACCATCCACCAACAAATTATGTAATTTGACTTACAGACACCATAAAAGATGAAAACCGAACATTGATTGGTGTTTTTAAAGTATCCTGAATATCTTCTAACCAATCAAGATTTATTTAATAGATAATTTCATGCCTGTCATTTACAATTACTTGCATAGATTTATTCCTTTTTATTTAATTGACAGATTGATGGCATGGCAGTTGTGATCATACTTCAATTATAAGATCTCTATTTCCACTATATATTGTTGTCAAAAATATGATTTCTTTAGTGATATATATATAAGATGGGTTCATGAATATTAAATCTGGTATCTTCGGTTAATCATCCATACATCGATATGAAATATTCGGTTGATTGCTGTTTGCCATTCCATCATCATGCTTCAAATAGTCGAGATCAATCTTACATTTGCCCCTCTGGGGCAATTTGAATGCCAGCTTTAATACCCACAAATCAAGGTTTTATTTTTATAACTGGTTATAGCTGTTCATAAAGGTATTATCCATTAATAAAATTATTTAATCTAATAATATCAAGAAGCTTTATAACGAGGTGTAGCTCCAACAATTCGCATAGTGGTTACTCTTCAGAGATGCCTAATTACGCGTTTTTGTTAATCACGTATTTACAAACATTACGCATAATACGCTGCATTAATTAACTGCGTAGCACTCAGAATTTTTGAAATGTTGTGACCCATTGTAATTCGTTTACTTTCTTTGGTTTTTAATTTTTTTTCTACCTATATATATTAAGACATTGGTTTCTTAAAAAATATGCTTCTTAAATAAAATATAGAAACATCACAATGGTACTTTGTGACAATATATTTTGCATTGAAACGTTATTGAGATCTCGATCTGTTAAAAAAAGCATAAAGTGTGCCAACATAAAAAATATGCTGTAAAGGGTAAACCTATAGTTCCTTAAAAAGCATCCATGGACCTTACTACAGTTATACCAAGATTTTCAGTTTTATATCATGTAAAATATTTCAGATTTACTCTAATTTCTATTCTTATGGCTCTCTTGATGTCTAGAAAAGGTCCCTATAAGAGGATGCAGGATATGACAGAAATAAATAATTGTTACTCCAAATACTTTAAGATAATTATTTTTTCAATTACAAAATTGTTGGTTTATCTTATTCGTTCTTAAGTTATGAGATTAATATAAATGATATTTTGTAATTTATGAGTTAGTTGTTTTGTTATATCAAAATCTTGTTTTAAAGCACTAAGGCTAATTTGGGAAGGACCTTGTAATTTGCAAACGCGGTCAGATGATGTGGACGACACCTGAGCTGACACCCCCCCCCC